>CM076575.1:1189190687-1189790687 GCA_034641835.2 Pinus albicaulis | reverse complement strand
TTGTTTTTGTTATATGTATCTTTTTAATACAACTAAGAATTAATTCACTATTGAACATGCAAGGATTGTCATCTTTCAATATATATATATATATATATATATATACATATATATATATATATATATATATATATATATATATATATATATATACATATATATATATATATATATATATAGCTATTTAATGTAATATGAGCTTAATCAATTAATTTGATTAACTATTTAACCAAATTGATTAAATTTAATCTTTTTTCAGTTCTGTAAGTATTTGATAATCTTCATTCTCATATACTTAAGATAATATTTCAAGATTGCATATAAGGAAGAATAATTAATCCCAGGATATAGATAGGTATGTATACTCTCTTAGCTCAGTATAACTCCCATTATCAAGTTAAATTCAATTATAAATACCCACATCCATTCAATTATAATTTATTGGTAAACTTGTCCCATCATCCCTAGTCAGAGCTGCTATTCTAAACATAAAAGGAATGTTTTTTAAATTCCCGAGTAGGTGGTTATCCCCCGATGTTGTTGCAGCGATTTTTGAGGAACCAAAACATCCTAAGTTTATATTCCTCTCTCAAAAGAAGTAAATTGGAGATATATTGAACATGCCTTGGCATGGATGAGTGCAATCCTTTGAATAATCCAATGGAATAGAACTTGAATCTCACATCCATTCAAGGAAAAGAATTTTAGGATGCAAAAATGTATAGAAAGCTTGTAGATAGTCTCAACTACCTGACTACTACCAGATGGACATTTCATTTTTTGTTGGAACTCTCTCCAAGTTTATGAAAAATCCTTGTGAGGGACATTGGTTTGCCACAAAAAGGGTTATAAAGTACTTGAAGGGGAATCAAGTATACACAAGTGGGAGACTTCAGCTTGATCAGTTACTATGATTTATACGTTGATCCTATGCGAAACCATTTTCAAGAAATATTGGCAGAAAATTATTTGGTGTATGTTTGTTCGATTCCTTTAGTATCTACATGGAGAAATGGATGTGTGAGCTCTAGATATATTGGGAAAAGGCTGGATAAATTCCTGGTCCAAAAAAATCTGCTAGAAAAGTTAACTTATATGAGGACATGGGTGTTATAGTCAGAGGTGTCAAATCATGCTCCCATTGTTCTACAATGGATGGGAGAAATATTTGGAAGGGTCTTCCTTTCAAGTTCAACAGATCATAAATCGATGAGGAGGATTTTTGTAAAGTTATTCATGATACGTGGTCTTCATATGAAAATATAATGGGTATATCTGGGATGATGTTGATTATGGAAAAGCTTCAGATACTTAAATAGAAAGTACATACCTAGGAGTGTGATAAGAATAGGAATATGAGATCAGAACTTGTGGAAATTGTGGAGGAAATGGAACAAATAAATATTAAGATGGATTTTTTCTCCTCATCTCTCTTGCACTGGGTGAGATTAATGGAACTAGAAATGAAAAGGAGTCATATTTTTAAGTTGCAGGAAGAATTGTGGTGCTTAAATATTTGAGAAATATGGACAAGATGTGGTAACATAAACACAATATTTTTTCAACGATATTTCATGGTGAGATTAAATGGTAATACTATATGGGATATTGAATTTGAATCTAGTTAAAGAGTTTTCAATTCTGTGTAAATTTATAAAGAAGGAAAAAACAAGTTGAGGATATATATAAGTAGAGATCATCAGAGGATATTAATAACCAATTTTGGTTCATTGGTGCCTATCGTAAGATGTTCTTGACAGGTGATAGTGAGGAAATTGAATGACCTGTCACGATGAAGGAGATCAATAGGGTACTTCGATCCTTTTCCTCGAGATAAATTTCTTGGGAGAGATGGGTGGATGGTATAAACTTGCATTTTTTGGATATTATGGGTAAATACCTGTTATCAACAACGGAGGACTAGAAGCCCTCTCATCAGGTGGATGGAATGATTAATTCAACATTTATTTTCCTGATTCTAAAGTCCTCTTGTCCTTCATCCTTTGGATATTTTCTCCTAATATCTTTATGAAATATCACATACAAGTTGATTTCAAAAACTGTTACATATCTGATCAAGAAGAAACTATATATATATATATATATATATATATATATATATATATATATATATATGCTAAGAATTTTGGGTTCCTTCCAAACAAACATATACAAGATACAATTGCCATTTCTCAAGAGTGCATACACACTATCAAGAGAAAAAATAAAGACACCTTTGTATTGAACTTGGATCTACATAAAGCCTATGAGTTTATTGACTAGAACTTCCTTAGAATGATCATTACAAAGATCAGGATTAATCTAGCCAATGTTGACTGGATTATGGGGTGTATTACCATGGTAAAATATGTTGTGTCGATTTATGGTGTTCCTACAAGTTTATTCAGGGTTGTCAGAGGTCTTCGACATGGATGTTCTTTTTCCCCATTATTGTTCGTATTGGTCATTGATGCAATGAGTAGGAAGATTAATCTTTCCCATGATGAGGGATTCTTTCACATTTTGAAAGTAATTTCAAATATTTTTGTTTCTCATTTAATGCTTTTGGACAATGTGCTTATTTTTTTATAGGTATCTATGTATCGATGGAGAATTTTATATCAATAATATCAAAGTTTAGGGATGTGTTTGGTTTATACTCAAATAACTATAAGTATTTGTTGATTCAGTGCTCTAAAAATAATTAAGTGGTTATGGAAATTGTTCAATTATTTTAGGTTCCAACCTCCGATCTCGAAGAAGGATTTACATATTTTGGTTTTAATATGAAACCAAATAAATATAGGATAAATGATTGGAAATGGCTCTTGAGTAAATTTTAAAAGTAGATGACTCATTAGACACATAGATGGATATCTATGGGAAGAAGTTATATTTTGGTACAATAGGTACTGCAACACATATCAATATATTGAATGCACATATTTTTGTTACCTTGCAATATTATAGAAAATATTAAGGCCATTTTTGCCAAGTTCTTATGGCCAAAAGCATGGGGGGGGGTTCCACCTAGTCTAGTTGGATATCATATTACGTGGAAAATAAAATGGGGGATGAGGTCTATTGGAAATCAAAATATTTGGATGGGCCTTATTGACGAAGAGTTTATGGAGAGCCTTAAATGGTTGTGGCATTTGGGAGGAAATCATAAAAGAAAATATATGAATAATATGTCTCTTATGGACTAGATCGGTTAAATAAATGGCACTTAGTAGTATGTGTCACATATTTGGAATGGGTTCATAAAAATTAAAACTTGTCTTTTGTATAACCTTCAGTGGAATTTTGGTAATGGTAACAAGATCCTAGTAGGCATAGATCCCATTCATGGTATGATAAATAATTACATTCTTCCTACAAATATTATAAGTTTTTTGCATGCAAAAGGGATCTTAGATTTATGACAGAACAAAGATAGTGAATTGATATCCAAAATGGAAATCTGTGGAGGAGTTGGGGATCCCTGATTCGCATGTTGTGTGTTGGGACCAATATGTACCCAACCTCATGATGGAGGGGATCACACATGTTGATTGTGAAGATGATTTATGGTAGAATGGATGTGTGCAAAAAGGCTATTTGGTGGTTTTAAAGGTATATAAATACATCTATCATGCACTTCATAGAAATGTGGATCAATGTTGGTACAAAGTGGTATGGAGATGGAATGTCCCTATGAATATTATTCTATTTGGATGGCTATCTTGGAAGAATCATATACTCACATGGGATAATCTATGGAAGTGTGGTTTCAGTGGCCCGAGTCATTTTTATTTTTGTAGAGATTCATCAAAACATGTTCTGCATACATTTCTCCAATTTTCATTTTCTATTGCAATTTGGATTCAAACTCTGCAAGTATTTCACTTGAATACTTGATGGAATTTTCAATCAGTGGAAGAGTGTCTTAAGTGGTGATTTCTATGGCATGGTCCTCGCAAGACCCTACCTTTATTTATTATATGGGAAATTTACTATTGCACAGTTACAAAGGATACTAAAATGATGTTCAAATTACTATGAGACTCACGTAAGATACATTTACAGCAAGGATAAAATCTACTATGGAAAGGTTAATATGTGCTTTGGTATTTAAGTAATAATTAATTATTTCACTCTTTTTATAATGTAATATAATATAGATATTAATTAATATATAATTTTAAATCATATAAATTTATAAGAAAAACGCATGGAGTGAAAGGATTATGGAGTAATTAAGAAAGCAATTGAAGAAACCCTAGCCACTTTGTTGATGGTTTCAATTTTCAGAGGGCTTGACCCTCCACCTTATTCTAATATAGATGCTTTCATTACACTAGTTTTTGGAGGTTCGAGGTTTTACCTCTCCAAGTTAGTCTAACTTGTGAAGAAACCATATGATGTCTCAAAAATTGTAGTTTATCATTCTAATCAGTCCCACGAAATGGCTCTTATGCTAGCATACAGAAAACTTATCGGAAAAGTTATGGGCTTATGGCCCTCGCCATGCTATCTAAATCTTTGGGTGGAAAAAAAACTGTAGATCCATGATTGAAGGACATATTTCGGTTTTCTTTTATGTGATGGAGTTTTTCTCGTTCCTCCTTGAAGAGAAATCAAATCAATACCTATTTTTTCAAAGTGGGCCATAGTTTATTGGTGTTGAATTTTTATATATAAATTGATGATGTCGAAATTACAACATAGAAAATGATGTTCCATTATTTTATTTTTTTGGTTAAATTTTCATATTCCCCCCATCACCGTTGGAACAATGACACCTTTAGGAAGAAGGGAAATGTAATGGGATGCTATATCGATCGAGAAAAACCATAAGAAGGTATGCAATATTTTGCTAGTATTTATGTACAAGTGTATCTTAATAAGTGATTGTTGACGGTAATAAATATCCAGATAGATTATGATCAATTACCATTTAAATATAATAATTGTAATGAATATCAACATTTTTCCTGAAGATGACCAAAATTACAATAAATATATCAAACTAATGAAGAAGGATAATAATGGAACTAAAAATAATAATAAATGGTTCCCCCCTATAAAATACAACCACAAGGGCACATGAAGGAAATGGACTAGGACATACAGGTTCTCCCTCTACAAATAAATCATTTCCCAACTCCACTAGAAAAGGAAAAGGTTTGGAAGGGAACAAATTTGATGCCCTGAATTAGAGAGACAAAGAAAGAGAAACCCTTAATCCACTGCACCAAGAGATCCAATTGGGAAACTCTTAACATGTGAGATCTAAGGGTTGAAATGACTTGCCTCCCCTCAAATATGTTCTAACTAAATAAAATTTAGTGTTAAAGAAAGAGAATGCATCAAAAGAGGAAGAGGTATTTCATTCCCTAGAAATAGTAGGAACCATAAAGTATTTTTAGTCTATGGATTTGCAGATGAAAAATCATAGGGTGAAGTTAATATGTGAAAACCAACATAATAAAGTAGGCCACCGCACTAATGGAGATGTTAGAAGTGCACATGAAGAGAAGGATACATATTTAGGCTCTCAAAGGTAATTGGAAGTGGAATTTCAGAAAATCCCTAAACAAAACCAAGACAATGACTAGGGGAAAAGAAATAAGCCACATTTGCAAAAATGATAAAAGGAAGGGAAGTGAATATTGCACCTACAAAAAAGTTGAAGGTGATAATGCCTCTTCCTTTCCATCCTTTGTGGAAGTGTTGAAAAAAACTCTTGTCCTCCCCTCCTATAAAAAAAGGTAGGAAAAACTACAAAGAAAGAAATTCCAACTCCCACAAATCTCCAATATTCTTTGATATATTAGGAGTGTCTTTTGATAGTTCTCGACCATGCATTGTTTTTGTATTAGTTTGTGTAAAGGGCTCAGTTATGTAATCCCATATCCTGTTTTTTAGTATGTGTTGCGAATTTTGTCAAATTTTGAAAGTATTTTGGCATATTTACGCATATAGGCATAATAATTTATATATCAAATAAATTAGACTTTTTGATCCATTATTCATTCCATAGATTCATGTGTGCAAGTCAAATAGTTGGAATATCCACTCTATTGTTGTAATTATTACATCCACAATGCATAATCTTATAAATATGATATTCTTGTTATGTTTAAAAAAAGGATAATGAAATAAATAAATTATAAGTTATAAAGAATGTTAGCTTAGTATGGAATAAATAAATTAGAATAAGAAAAACATAAAATCTATAAGAAGAAACTGTGTTTTCATTTACAATTATGATTTTAAATAATTTTCCTAATCATTAATGTTAAAGTTTTGCATCATTTTTTTAGTTGTGATTTGGTTTTTGAATTTTGTATGATATTTTGAGAAATATATGTTGGAGTACATGCACATTTAATATTGTTTAGTATGAATGTTTTTTAGAGAATTTTCTATATTTAGTATATATATATTTCTAGTATGTGTTGTTATGTAATAACATGTGGTAGTGAGTGGAAACTAACAACATAGTAACACATTTATTACATGGAACATAGAGCACACATTTGTATGATTGTCATCCTCCTAACAAGTGCATACTTCCTTTCTTATTTTTGGAGATAACCATATCCACTTACCTTATCCACTTATGATGACTTATCCTTTTATTCTTGGAAACTTATCTCCTAAGTTTTAGTCCTTGTTTGGGGTTTATTTGTATTTCTAGAGTTAGGAGCTACATATGTAAGTTATTTCTTCAATTATCACATTTTTATGACCCATCCTATCCATAGTAAACTCTAATATTCTTCAAATCCATATTTTTCTAGATAACTCCAATGTTTGGATAGTTAACAGAAACTAAGAGGGAGTTGCTTTTTTCTATTTGTGCATGAAAAAGGAACCCCAACCTAATGTGCATCGTTCCTTTCTCAAGAGAGTGTTTTTTATTGAAGTCAAAAAATGTAATATAAAGGAATTAAAATTGGTCTTAGACTCTTTGTATAGGAGACATATTTTACTCTCTTTCCCATCCTTTTGTCTCACAAAATTTTAGAGTAGTCTTGTGTGATCAAAAGACATATTATATTGTAGGTCGCATACTATTGAAAAACCCAAAGAGGATGTATTAACCCATTACATTATTCTTACTCAATTCAACTACTTTAAGTGGGGACCTAAGATCATAATTTTTCTACGAAGTAAGGAAATTTATAGAATTACCATGGTGATTGAAGAAGAGATCAATTTAGCTATAAATATGTAAAAGAAGTAAAAGTACTTTAATAGGATGGATGAGGCCTATGGGCTTAGATTCTTATCTATTTCTCTAACCTTTCGCTTTCATGTTGAATTTTGCTCAACTCTCAATAAAGTATGGACCAAGTTGGAGGGAGTATTTGGTAAGAAATATGAACTAAGAGGACATCAGTTGGAGAGTGAGTTAATTTCCTCAAGCCCAAGCAACTTCGAGACCGTTCAAGAATTATTTTGCAATTTGAATACTTTCTATAGTAGGATTAAATCATGTGGCATTGATAGAAAACATGATGAAGTTATCCTCTCAATTCTTTCAAAGATATAAATTGAGTATTATGTGTTTGATTCCCCCTTCCATAGTACAAGTCTTTCTATGGGAAAAACTTGGAAGATGCTTCTATATATGATTTAATAGATTTACTCATTCATGAGAAAATTAAGCTCACTA
This sequence comes from Pinus albicaulis, assembly GCA_034641835.2. Taxonomy (NCBI): domain Eukaryota; kingdom Viridiplantae; phylum Streptophyta; class Pinopsida; order Pinales; family Pinaceae; genus Pinus; species Pinus albicaulis. The sequence goes on along the minus strand of CM076575.1, from coordinate 1,189,783,021 downwards.
AGATGAGATATATAAGAAATCCATGGCAGATACACTTGAAAGAATGACCTTGATCATAAGAAGGAAGGACAATCAAGGACCACTAAGTATTTTTCAAATACATTGGATTAAATTCTAATAAGAAGAAAACAAGGTGCACCTATTGTGACAATGGATTTCATGGTGTACTCTTATTCTAAAAAAGGTAGTATATGTATGCACAAGACCATTTATCTCATGGTAGGATCTTTAGTAGCATCATATTGAGAAGTAGATACGAGATAACATTAATAAGAAGCCAACAAATAAGCCACTAGCAAATACAGATAAAGTTCATACATTAATTGTCACTACTTCCTCTTCTAACACTTGTATTCTTAATTCAAGAGACACTTATCATATGGATTCATCACATAATGCATTTTCATCCTTGGATTCTTGTATTGAAACACCTATTTTGATGGGAGATGACTCGTTTGTTGAAGTTTAAAAATAAGGGAGAGTGTACCTTGATTATGGAAGCTTTTAGAATGTCTTACATGTTCCAAAACTCTCCATAAAACTTACTTTTCATTTACCAGAATACACACTTTGTTATAGTTAAGTGAGTTGAGTTGATTCCAAATTTAATGGTAATTTTTTAGTTGGTAGAAGGTTCCAAGGTTGTAGTTGGTGAGGTGGATCATCATTTTAGGTTGTATGCATTCTCTCATTTCATTCCAAAATCAAATTGTGTTTCTCTTTTAACCGATTCCAATGAAGAGAGAAAATTGTGGGATGAGATATTTGGACATCCAAATTACAATTATTTAGAGTAACTAAGAAAGGATGGAATGGTTAAAGGTATACTAAAAATTCAGTTTTCATATGGATTTTATCAAGATTGTGTACGTAGAAAACAACCTAAAAAGAATTTTGATGCAAGTAAACTATGGAGATCAACATTACCCCTAGAGCTGGTGCAAAGTGATGTCATAGGCCCTTTCCCTCACCCATCCATGAATAAATTTAAGTATGTACTCACTTTTATTGATGATTGATTAAGATATACATGTGCTTATTTTCTGAAGTTTAAATATCGATTCTTTGAGCTTCTTCAGGATTTAAAAAAACTTGTATAAAACTAAGAAAGGAAAAATATCAAGATACTTAATATATAGAATGAGGAGAGTTTTTTAATTAATATGTGGAGCATATAATTCACAAGCAGCCATAGATTTGAAACACACAATACTTAATACTCTATAGTACACTGAAGTAGCGGAGAAAAATAAAAGGACCTTGAAAGAGATGGCTAATTATATGTTGGAAAATAGATCACTTCCTCCAAAGTTATGGGTTGAGGCTATCAACAATGAGGTGTATATTCATAATAGAGTACCTTACAAATATTTGAAGGGAATCAAATAGGTTTAATTTGACAAGTTTCAAGCCATTTGTATCTCCCTTCCTATATTGTGTCAAGCAAGAAGACGACAGAGCTACACCTTTGGTTTACTTTACCAAGTATCGATATTGGTTGGGAGTCTTCTCTACCTTACACACTCTCAATGTAACATCTCTTATGAAGTTGGACTAGTTTCTAGGTACGTGGAGGAGCCACGTGAACTACAATGGAAGGAATCTAAGAATATACCCAAATAGGTAAAGGGGACCATTATCTTTGGTATGCATTATGCAATAGGGTATTATTTATATTTCATTGGTTACATAGATTCAAATTGGGTTGGCCATAACACTGATCATAAGTCCACCTCAAGTTTTTTCCTCATCCTTATATTTATTAATATATGTTGTTCCAATAAAAAGAAATCAACCATTGCTTTATCATTGATATAGGTTGAGTAAAGAGGTTCAATGAATGCTACTACATAGGTTATATGGTTGTAGAACTTCCTCACAAAGTTTTGTATTAAATTTAATTTCCCAACCATTATATGGAGTGGTAATCGAATTACACTAAAGTTTTGCATAGATCCAGTACAATGAAAGAGAACGAAATTCATGGAGGTACACATGAACTTAATCTAAGGATAGATCCATGATGGGGCCATTGATTTGCACTACCATCTATATTTAAAGTAGGTTGTAGACATATTCACTATGACCTTCATTGAAAAAAATTATTTCTTTGCAAGATCTCTTATAAGTGAAGGAAATAGTTGCATAGTAGTGGATTGTGTTTGCATTACATTATATTTTGGTGTGTGTGTGGGTAGGGAGGAGAGGAATGGTGTGAGGGACATGGGGTGGGGTTCTTCCCATCAAGTTTTCCCTATTTAACTCGCTATTTTTATAGCAGTTTTACATCTTGTTTTCACATGAGTACTTAACATCACATAAAAATACCAAGAATCACTTATTATGCCTATCCTAGTTATGGTTCAAGGAGGTGCTAGATTACATGCATTGTTGACACATAATCCTTGGGATTGGGTGAAAAATGTAAAATATTGTAAATAGAAAATAAGGAGAGTTGGACTATGAAGAACGCTCGAAGATGAATCCCAAGAGTCTCTCCCTCCATGTATATATTCATGTGCACTCTTAATTCAAAATAAAATCAAATTTGTAGATTTAAATCCACTCTTGATATGGTATCAGAGCCAAATACATTTTTAAGATTTTTGTCCATGGATATGTAACTCCCTTTTGTAATATTCTTGCAGCTATTTCATTAATGCCATATTCATTTTCCTTTGGTATCATAAAATGTTTTACAAAATTCTACCATATTCCTATCGACAGTCCCTTTGAACTACTGCGCAGTCCCCTCCACCTATTCTACCCTACGCGGCACATTCTCGGCACTCCGAGCTCATGGGTCCCCTCAGCCCTCTCCCTCTACATCGGCTTCATCATACTTGGTATCAATACTCACATTATCAAACTCTGATCCACACATACAGCCTCGTCTTCGGTCATTAACACATACAGCCTCGTCACCAGACTCCACTCCAGACTCCAAACTACTCCACTCCCACAACACAGAGCACCGTCGGCATTAGTTATCTCTACACGCTGCGGACTGCCTCGGTGCATGTCCATCGACCCGTGGCCTCCTCTCTACAGTACCTCCAAGACTGACATAGTTCCTCTCTCATATACATCTCTCCAAAGGACTGATTCCCCGACTGCAACTTGATCTACCATATACGTAGTGACACGCTCCATCTCATAGTGTCTCCCATCATTCCCACATTTTCTGTTGGTCAACTCCACGGTTGACCTCCTCCCACTGTGCATACTGGGAATCAACTAATACCCCATTCCCATTACCCATTACACAATTTTAACTTTATTACTCCATGGTCATTACAGTGAACTCTACAACTCCACGTTGCATATTTCCATGTTCAATTAGAACCACTACCCATACTCTCCATACAACACTCCATATTAGTCCCTCTCCCATTATTAGGTTCCTATATTACTAGTGTAGTCCCTTATTACTGTTAGTGTAACCCCCTTATAGTTATTTTTGTACCCCTGTAACCCCCATATTTTTATTATGATGCAGGAGCATCGAGAAAAATTTTCATGATTTATTTGTGTGATTTAGCGAGTGATTTTTTTTTAATTATTTTATAATTTATGCACATTTTTTAGTTAAAATTAAGAGAGAAAATCTGAGTTTGAAGTTTATTGTAAATATTCTCTTAATAAATTGAGGATATGAGTGGAGTTGAGTTGGATAGATAATTTAGGTATTAGGAATTCCTTAAATGGAACTTAGTTGAGTCAAAAAAGGGATAAATCTATTTTAGAGTTTGGTTGAGATATTTGGGGAGGAAAACATGGATTGGAATTAATACATAATTATGTATAAATATGATGGTTGTGTGAGGATGGAGGATAGAGAGGAATATAGAGTGAGATAGAGAGAAATGGTGTGAGAGTTTATGTAAAGGGCAAGAGCCAAGAGGCCCACAATTGAAGTGTTCAGGCACAATGGTTTGAATCTGAATTTCTTGTTGTTATTATATAACAATATTTTGTTTATTTTTCGGCTCTCTCTTTATATATATATTGATAGTTGGTCTTAAATGGTTTTTTGGAAGATTTTGTGATGAGTATTCCATGTTAAGAAAACACACACCCTTCTGTGTGCTCTACTCTAATTTATGCAGATTCTTTGCATCATTTTCGTATCAGAGCCAAAGATCCATCCCTGGCGAGGTTGAATGTGTTGAGGAGCTGCACAATGTTTTGGTAAGAGCATAGTTTTGGTTTCTTGGAACGTTGAGAAGGGAGCCCGGTAACAACATTTCTTACAGTAGTAGATATCCAAAGCTATTGGCGCGGATCGAATTGTTGAAAGAATTCTCGCTACTGTGTAATTAACTGTTGTTTGTTTGAAAAGCGTTTTGGAGAAGTTGTGATTGGTCAGCTGTTGAGAAATAGATCTACGCAATTGTTGAGAATTGCTGAAGTCAAATTGATTTGTGCAGATTTGGAAATACAATTATGATTGAGGAACATCTGTGCAACTAGAGAAAATGCTGATGGAAAAGTCGATGTCAGATTTGGAAATCTCTGAGTGTACGTGGTTGGTGAAGGGCATGGCTTCAATGTGAATGAAAAGCTAAAATTGGCCAACATAGATTGGCAATCCACGACCGTAGATTGGAACGTTGTAGGAGTGTGATGACGGGGTAAACCCACATTCCCAGTTTCAGATTATTTCAACCTCAATCTGTGCGTAAAATGCCTTTCACAATCTGGCAACCTCAACATACTCTGCTTCCTTTTAACTGACAAATTAAATACATCTATGTATATTAATATCTCAATTTGAGGTTGAGATATTAATTACATATCCTCTTTTGGTTAAAAACCCTGTATTTCATATAAAACCATCACCCTTGGCCAATACATACATGCACTTGTTATGTTAACGGTTGGCTGGGATTGGAACACGGTCCTTATTACAATAGTGCTTAACCACAACAAATATATAACAAGGCGAACCACACTAGCCTTTAGTGATACCATTCATTTTATAACCAGGGGCTTTGTATAATGTTCGGGCTACACATATATTATTAAACTTGTGTCAATGAAACCAACATGTCATACCTTGGTTAAAATCGTAAATCGTAGTTAGGACAACGTCAATCAACATATATATATATGCGTGGGGCCCAGTGCCTAAGAACCTTCCACATACAATGGTGGATAATACGTCGCACCGGCTTCGATGATCCAACGATCTAACTGGATATTGCGCAAGTTAATTGCACGACCATTAACTCGCGATGACAGTGGGTTTCCAAAACTACTTAAGGCCACGTGTCGGCCTGTGGCATTGATCGCGTTCAAATGGGGAATACCGCTTACCGTACAAAGAAGGTGCGATATGCCGGAAACCCACCTTTACTGTGCGGCCTTCAAGGTTCCGACTACTCTTGCTCAGGGTTCCACCTGACTTCACAACTGAATCTTACACGCGGAGCTCCAATCAATCTTCGCTTTAATTGATGATGTAGGCCTCTCCGCACAGGATATTCATACCTTCAATATAGCCACAGAATGTATACATCTATGAGCATTCAGGAGTATAAGAACTCCCCCAAAGATTCACATCAGCATCACCCAATAATTGCATCTTAACAGTAGCCCTTAGTACGGAGTCACCACACTGATTCTCATATCCCGACTTATTGGATTCGAACTCAACGACACCGAAATCAACTACTCTTATTTAAGAACGCATATACATATTAAATACCCGGAAATAACATCAACTTACTTATTAGATACAAAGTACCATTCAAGCCCTCCAATTACACAGGACATCATTCAACTCCACTACAGAGACTATTCACACAAAGATTCAAGGCATTCCACACAAAATTTAAATCAATCAATACACAAATACTCAAGGTATTCTCCCACAGATTTAAACAACGAATGCACAGTTATACTGAGACAAATTCCTCATTTATACAGTGACCAAACTTACAAGCTTTTAGCTAGCCAGATCTTTAATCGATTGGCCCTTCTCCCCTATTCTACAGTCCTATGCAGCCTATGCGGTTCTCTAAGCAGGTCTTCTATGCAGGTCTGCCTTATTATGCCTGTAAGGCTTATTTTTATACAAACCCTGAATCGACTCAACTCCTCTAATGCTCTAAACTCTTCATATCTCTAACTCTGAGACTAATGCTTTGACAGAAAGAGACGGACTCCTAAAATTAGCTTAACTTCTGAAACTAACTATCTCTTCAGGTGCCCATTAATCATTCAGGCAGTTACAATTTCCTTTCTAATTAACTAAAATTACTCAATTATGAATATTTACATAGGGAAACAAAACATAAGACCCCCTTTTACATTTATTTATGGACAAAGGTTGTTTTGGGCCTAATGCCCCTACATCAGACTCCCCAAGTTAAAATAGTTCATGATCTCCTGATCATGTGCCTTCATCTTGGTCTGCTTGGATCCCACACCTTGTTCTGCAACTGGTCATCAGTTGCAGTGTTCTTTCTTTGTATTCCTCCTGGCTTCCATATCTTGGTCTGCATCTTTGCACTTGCTATACCTTCACAGTCTGTGACTGTCTTCTTCTTGCTGCTACTGATTTTCTGCTTCCTTGCTGTTGTCCTTTTTTGAGGCATCTTCAGCATTAGTTTTCTTATAAATTCAATCTCTCCGTCTAATATTTCCTCTGACTGTGGGATACTTACTTCTGTTTTCTGCATTCTCATTTCTTCAATTCTTACTGCTGCCCTATTCACCACCCAATCATCCATACCCTCTCTGCAACAGTAAAATTCTTGCTCCTCTGCTGGCAACACTTCAGCTCATTGCTTCAACATTCTCTCCGCCAACACTCAAATCAGCTGCTGCTCTTCCATTTCACCTTCTTTACTGAATTTTTTTTGCAAACATTCTCTCCATCTCTTTTGGCCAAACAAATCTTCACTATGTTGCAACTCAGTTTCAGCATCTTCTTCTTTTGTCTTGGCAATCTTCAACAATTGCCTTCCTTCTTCTTGATTTACTTCAAGCTCTTCCAGCTTTGCATTTTCATCTTTGTAAGGGAAAAAATCTGATTTTAAACTGTTGTAGCAGCCCCAAAAGTCTGCCCTACAGCCTTCTCTTTAACCTTCTCTCGGTTATTCGGACAAGCCAACTCTTCTTTGCTACCAATAGAAACCAACTTCTGTCCATGAGACATGATTGTCTCATCTTCTTCCAACTGCTCATCCTCATTCTGCAATAGCTCTTTTTCTTTATCATCTATAGGAACAATGAGTTCCCTCACAGGAGGCATGATAGCCTCATCTTCCTCCTTCTGCAATAGTCCATCACCTTCCAGAACAACTTCAAAAGATGGATTATTTTCTGTCATTCCTGTAAACACAACCAATTCATCAGTTCCAAAACCCCAAGACCTAATGGTCCCAACTGATGATTCAAACATCAATTCTTTTCTATTTTCATCCCATTGTGTCTTCACATTCTGCAACCCCCAATTCTGAAATTTAGGTTTTCTCTCTTGTATTGAATCCTGTTGATTTAGCATACTCTCTAGCAGCTCAATTTCTCCATTCCATGGTTAAAAATATTCCATAGAATTCTCCTTCTCTTTGAATTGACTGCCCCATGCTGTCAACTTATATCCATCATCAACAGGATCTGCATTCATCAAACAATTGTTAGAATCAAACTCATAAGGCCTCAGTGCCTTTCCTTCTTATGTCAGCATCTCAGTATGTTGTCCCAACTTTCTTTTCTTCTCAATTAGCACATCAGAATGCTGATTCCAATTCTTCAAACATATCTTGAGACTGTCAGCTAGTCTCCCTTCTGCATCATCCTCTGCAAGGATGTCTCTCTGCTCTAGTTCATAGGAATGAACTCTCTCATCTTCAATCATCTCTGTCCTTACCATCTGAACACCTTCCTTCTGTGGTTCTGTCCTCTGCTCCAGAACACTTAATTCATCCCATAATCTTGGCATCTCCTATTCACTATCTCCTACTGTCACTATCTCTTCAACGTCCATCAGAATAGAATCCTGATTTCTCATCTCTGCAAAAACTTCAGCTATCTATCCATCACCCTTTACTTGGCCATTCAATAGAAGCAAATTTTCATTATCACCATTAATGACAAACTCATTATCATTAAACACAACTGTCACATCCTCATTAAAGCAATCCCTTCTATAAAGTAAGGAATTAATGAATTTCTCGACAAGTTGATCTTCACCTGAAGGATACTCATCATATCTGGCTTGGCAACAATCAACTTCATTTGTCACAGTTCCATCATGTGAACTACCTTCATTAGTGCCTACGCTCATACACAAATCTTCTTGTTGTTCCAAGTCTTCCATATGCTTCGGAAATTCTTCAATAGTCTTCTCTTCTTCAATTTCCCCAAGCTGTTCAACTTCCAACTTCTGGCCAATATAATAAACTAAAGTTCTTCTACTTCCAACATGTGGAAAAGAAGACTCTTTCTCCAACTGTGCATGGATATTTTCAAAACATGTAGCGGCTCCACCTTCTTTCTCAGTGACAACATCAGAAGTTTGTTCTCTCTCACCTGCTGTTCCTGCAAACATACAAAATATGTCAGATGTAAGGCTCTTGGACCCCTTGGTCCCACTTGAAGCTTCAATCCTCAAGTACTTCTCCAGATACTCAATCACTCTGATTAATTCCTTCTTCTTCTGAGCATTTATCATTTTCTATTTCTTCATCTCTTCCTAATATTTCACTATCTTAGCATTGATCTGAAAAGATTTCAGATTCAATGTCTCCTCCTCATCAACAATCTATGAAGCTTGTCCATCTTCTAGCGGTGTACCTGCAAACACGCACAACTTTTTATTTTTCAAATCACAAGACCTTTCAGTCTTGGTTGCTTTCTCAAGCACTTCTTCTTGAAGAGGCCTACACATGGAATCTTCAATTTCCATCCTTGCCTCAAGAACTCGGGGTTCTTCTTCCTCTGTGGAGTCTGTCATCACTTCACATTTGTTAGACTCGAGAACACAAGCCATTACATCATCTAGAATTTTCCAATAACTCAGGAAATCCTCAATGATTTCCTCCTTAGAAAGATAAGCTTCTTGCTGCCTCAAGTCTTCATCATATCTCATAATATCTATTGCAGATCTCCATTCTTCATCTGTGCTCTGTTCTGCCTCACAAGAAGAAATTTCTTCTTTTAAATTAGCTACTCTGAGTTCTCCTCTCAATAGGGAAATCTTCTTTTGCCTTAACCTCAACTGTAATGGTTGCCAATTCACTCTCTTTTTCATGAGCCAACCAACTCTCTGGCTTTCCTCTATCCTCATCTTCAGTTTATTAAACTGTTCCATGATCTCAGCTAACTCTTTTTCATATTCTGCATCAGTGAGTCTCTTCCTCATGCCATTTTCTTTGGCATCTTCCTCAGTCTTCCGCTGTGGCTTCTCTCAGAACCTTTGCAATCTCTGCAATCTCCGCTATGGCTCTCAATAGCCATTTTCTTCCCTAGGAGTTCTTCACTCACAAGCTGCACTAAGCCTCTGCAAAAGCAAGCTCTCTTGCTGCAACTCACCTCACCAATCCCTTCCTCTGGACCCAGCTTTTGGCAAGTATTGGTCCCCTCTTTGCTGGAACCTTATGAGCACTCTCTTCTGCTCTCTAGGCTTCACTCTGCAACTTCTCTCAAGAACACCTCTGTTCTTATTTCATCCAACCTCGGTTGGGAATCTCTCAGGTTCCGCCACACTCTTTCTGCACTCAGAATCCCTTACTGGATTCTTCTATCACTGCTCTCAAAGCTTGTGATCTGCTTCTTGCTGAGATTCTTTCCTCACTTGCTTGCACTCTGTATTCTGCAAACAAATCCTTTCAACTAGAGTTCAAATAAGGCTCATCATCTTACCTCTCAAGATCCCTAAATGATATTGTTTTTCCTTTCACCTGCACCACATCTATCTGCTGCAATCCTCAAGACTCCTTTTTTTTCCACCTCCAGATTCTGCACATCTAGGCTATCAACCTTCATTTCATACTTAATCAAATATGCAACTCTGTTAAATAGATTTAAACATCAAATTTCTCACTGTGCATTTCAAAATAAACTTTTCATAGAGCTAATTAAATTCTTGCTCTGATACCACTTGATAACAGGGTAAACCCACATTCCCAGTTTCAGATTATTTCAACCTCAATCTGTGCGTAAAATTCCCAAAAATTTCTTATCCAATCAACTTCACAATATGGAAACCTCAACATACTCTTCTTCCTTTTAACTGACAAATTAAATACATCTGTGTATATTAATATCTCAATCCGAGGTTGAGATATTAATTACATATCCTCTTTTGGTTAAAAACCCTGTATTTCATATAAACCCATCACCCTTGGCCAATACATACATACACTTTTTATGTTAACGATTGGATGGGATTGGAACACGGTCCTTATTACAATAGTGCTTGACCACAACAAATATATAACAAGGCGGACCACACTAGCCTTCATTGATACCATTCATTTTATAACCAGGGGCTTTATATAATGTTCGGGCTACACATATATTATTAAACTTGTGTCAATGCAACCAACATGCCATACCTTGGTTAAAACTGTAAAATTTAGTTAGGACAGCATTAATCAACATATATATATATATATATATATATTCATGGGGCCCAACGCCTACGAACCTTCCACATCCAATGGTGGATAATACGTCGCACCGGCTTCGACGATCCAACGATCTAACTGGATATCGTGCGAGTTAATTGCATGACCATTATAGCAACCTTCAAGCCTCTAGTAACCATCAGGCAAAGAATGAATTCGGTTATGGATAACCCTGACCACCTCCAACAAAAATGTGTCTACAAAATCAAGTGTTCATGTGGAGATTTCTATATTGGGGAAACAGGCAGAACCTTTAAAATAAGGTTTAAAGAACATGGGGCAGACATTAGGCTTGGAAGAATTAAAACCTTAGCCTTGGCAGAACATTCTAACAAAACATGTCACCACATATGCCTAGAAGAAGCAGTAATCATTGCCAAAGAAAATCATCATTTCAAACGCAAAATTCGTGAAGCCTTGGAAATATTTAAACACCCGCACAACCTTAATAGAGATGGGGCTTAGATATTAGTAGAAATTGGGTCCATGTGTTGTCTAGTTAAAGCATCTTGCTCTATTGATTCACTGGTCTCCTTGTATCCCTTCCCTTTCGTCATCCCTTTATGATTCTCTTTCTCTACCTTGTACCCTTTCCTCTCCCCTTTATTTCGCACCTTACCCTTACCCTTCTCCTTAACCTGACCATTCTACTCTTCTTTATAACTTAATTAGTGTAGTTATTAAAATCAATTGACCGTCTCTTATCCCTCTCTAATATCTCCTCCATCTTCATAATTATAATATATAGTACTTAGGACATTATTATCATCTTATCTATATAAGGGGATACTATAACTCTTAAACATATCCTATAATAATACTTATCCTTAAAAACAAATCTTTTAATCTTAAACCTTAGCTAAAAGAATTTAAGATAGCCTTGGGATCTCTTATCATTGATTCTTAGTAATATAATAGTAATCACTTTAATCTCCTTGTGACCTTATAATATTGATAGAGTCTTATCCTTAATCTTTTAGTATATTCACCTTAGGCCCTTTACATAGTATTAGGTTATCTTTAGAATTCTATTCTTTAATAATATAGATAGCTTAATCTTTTAGTATAATTCATAAGCTAAAATTATATATAATTCTTAGAACTTTTTAATGTTTAATAATAATGGTTGATATTATAATCTACATAGGGTCCTTTAAATTCAATGAGAATCTAGCCATTGAATCAATCCTTTAAATCATTCTTCTAGGACTCCCCTTCACATCATCAATTTTGGAATATAATTACTTCTCCTTAATTTTTCTTGGCATTTAGAAATCATTAACACAATAATATAAATTAAATATCCTTAAATAAGAGAATCCTAAGAATTTATTAATATGAATATTAATATTTAGAAACTTTCTAATATTATTAGCAATACATCTTGAATTACCAAAATAATGATTTTGATTATTTTAATAATCATAATTACTGAAAAAAACTCTTCTAAATAAAAATTAAAATAAAATATGAATTAATTGAAATCTAAACCAATTAATGGGTATTTGGTCGGCTCTCTTTCATGTTGATTTTCCACTATTTATTTAACACTATTTGTCTCTCTTTTTTACAGATTTGTCCTGATGATGGGTCTTGCTTTAGACCCGAAACGTAGACTGAAAAATGAGAACTGTGGAGATTCCGAGCTCTGATTCTGAAAATATACACCACAGAAATCTACAATCCATTACTGACTATCTCTTTAGGTGCCCATTAATCATTCGGGCAGTTACAATTTCCTTTCTAATTAACTAAAATTACTCAATTATGAATATTTACACGGGGAAACAAAACATAAGACCCCCTTTTACATTTATTTATGGACAAAGGTTGTTTTGGGCCTAATGCCCCTGCGTTAGAGTGCGAGGGCCTGGAACGTTGAACACAAAGACTGGTTGAGAGACATCGTAGAGTCCACGTGGAAAAATGGGAATCGATTAACATACAAATAGAATCAGTACTATATTACAGTGATCAACATTGATAGCCTGGTTTTATAATTGTATAACAGTGATAACAAATTCCTATTTGCGTTAGCAGTAACACAAGCTTGCAAGATGACATCCATTTCCATATTAAACACTTCTTGTATGGTAATTGTTTTATTAGACATCATGAGTGCTAGTTTCATTGAATGAAGTATGAAGTTAATAATATGAATTGTTAGTCAGAATTATTTATTTTGGTCCATATAAGTTGCAGTTTTGTATTGTTTAAAAATCAGAGTTACGCATCAAAACAAATCAGGGTTGTGAAATTGGGTCTTGGTCTATGTAATTGCAGTCTTGTGTTGTAATAGTTGTGTGAAATATTTATGAGACGAATGGAGAGAATATTAAGTGTTGGAGTTTTCAATCACTGATGAAATGAATCACATAATGTGTTGAAGTATTGTTTGCAGAGAGGAAGCATAGGAGGCAATCAAACGTTGTGGACTAAATGCAGAGGCAGTTGAACGTTGAACGCGGAATTAGATAATGTTGGAGTTAATTCCGTCAAGGAAAATCAAGAATTGAAGATTGCAACCGGGTCGACGTGCAGGACTTGCTGCTGAGACCGCATTAGAACCTATGATGCTGTCATAGTGGAGCTATGGTATGATGATAGTGTGACTTCGAATTCGTAACTACATTAGCGGTCATACAAGTGTGGTGTCAATTTTGAATTTGTAACTGCGCTAGCAGTCATGCAAGTGAGGTGTAATTTCCCTTTGGCACCATTTCTTGTATGGTAATAATTGTGTTCAATCTTGCGTTGGAGATGTAAGGGAGTTGGAATGCATGGTTTTCGAGCCGATAAATTTATTGAAGATTCACCCACACAAGATGGTGATCGCATTGAAAATGATGATTATAACTTCTTGCGAGCTGCGAGAAAGCAAACTGGAGCTAGCATATAAAAGGTGCTCACACGGGTACAGTCTATGATTCAATATCCAGAAGCATGACATCAATATCGGTGGATGTTAGCTTTCAAACAAACCAAGATTGACATCGAAGAAAATTCTGATGGGAAGTTCCCAATGTTAAAGGAGTGCAAAATAAATGAGGAAGATGTCCTCATGTCCACTACAGACTAATGGATAATCTTTCCATTTTACTTCATGTCATGTAAGAGATATTATTGCATGTTATTAATAGTCCAATCTTACGCCTTGGGTCAATTACCACATTCTATATGCATTCATCCATGTTGCGAAGGATGACAAAATTTTACATGAATGAATGTGTTTTTTCCAGTTCAGAGAAACCTAGCATTTTCTTGTTGTTTAAACTCTCGGCAGATTCATTATGGAGCAGACTTTCATCATGATTAAGTCCGCAGGGTGCAACGTGTATTGATTGGAGAAATTATATCCAGGTCTTTGAGAAGAAGGGCTTCATTTTGAAAGGTCTGAAAATGGTGGAGATTTGAAGCTAAATAGAGTAGCGGTAAATGTGTTATGGGCGCATAAAGTAAATTTTCATTGAATGAATCAATATTCATTGATTAAAGGTGTTCTTAAAAATTGGATGATTTAATTTCCCTTGCCATACTCGAGAAGCTAATTTGTTTGTAAATAGTGAAATCAATCCAAAGTTTAAGGAATGGAATTGGAATCCATCTCAGAAATTGATGTGCACATATGGTTCATGTATGGTTTGTTTTTGTTACTGCCAGAGCAATATGTTGATGCCACCATGTTAAAAGCAAGTTTGGAAAATTCCTATGAAGGAATTGTTTTTGTGCACTGAAGAGAGACGGTGTTGCATGAGAACCATCACTGCAAAGAAGGAGTTGCAGGAAAAATATCTTCGTAATATGATGAGCATAAGGTATGATAATTCATTTCAAAAAGGCATTTTAAATTTTTGAAATTAAAGGATTTGTTTTATTTTCATCATAAAATAAATCTTGGGAAAAGTGGATTGCATTTTGATTTAAAGGCTTAAGTATCATGTGAAGTGATAATGGGAGACTGATGATATTTTCATAAGAATGGAGTATGCGAGAGAATTGGTAGAGTGAATATTTTACATCTTGAAAGTGTATTAAGGGTGGATGTTCATTGGTATATTGTATAACTTGAATTAGATTTAAAATATCCACTATTGTAATTATTAGGTCAAGCTTTGAAGTCAAATCAGATGTTAAGGTCAAACGAAAATTCGGATAGCTTGAGTCAAGTTAAACCATTGAGTTATTGTACAAGAGGGTGTATTTTTCATCCAAGATGAAGAGTTGATGTCAAGTCGAGAGTCAAATAGTCTTAAATCAAGTGAAAGGTTTGAATGTAATTGAGTGCATGATTGGAGAAGCCCGACACCCAAAGATTTGTTCATTGTAACACAAAATTACTGCCTTTGTTGTTGCAGCAAAGAGGAGCAAGAGATTTTCCAGAAATGATTCCAAGATAGAGAACAAAAGATACCAAGTGCAGGAAGAGAGCTTGTATTTTTGGATGGAAAGTATGAAGAAAAGGGGATTGAATGAAATCCACAAGTGAACAGATGGAGTTCATAAAGGAGGAGAAGATGACTGGTGATAGTCATTTTAGAGGTTCTGAGAAAGACCAAAAAAGAATAAATAAGAAGGAAAATTCCAAGAAAAATGGAATATGGAAGTAGTTGAATGATGAAGAGTATGAGCAAGAGAAGGCTGAGATAGAAGTTCACCTCGAGTTATTGACGGAATTGTTGCATAGAAATAAGAAAGACCGGAGACATGGTTGGACCATGAAGAAGAAAGTGAAATGGTAGAGGCTGCATGCAAAGAGGGGACAACAGGTAAACATACAGTTGATAGAAGATTTGAGGAAGCTCGAGAAGATGATGAGTGTACAATTGAGATAAGAAGAACTTAGAGAGGCTAAGTTGAAAAAGGAAGTTTCCATTTGTGGCTCAGAACATGGTAAAATTCTGGGTGAAGAGATCAATGGGAAAGATCTCATGGACTATTGGAATAGTTTAGAAGAATTGGAATATATATTAAAAAGAGAAGCAGATGAGGATATGAAGCCTTGTATTTTTAAATCTCATAGTTTGTGTATGTTTGCAGGATGTGCAGAAGATGATGGACAGTTTGGTGAAACTGTCATAGAGATGAACGAAACTCTTAAGGTGAAGTATGATGGAGAATGCCTTTCAGAGGAGGAAGGTATTGATTTTTTGCAACAGAAATAATTCATATATGAATTTATGTTTGTGGTAAGATAGCCAGTTGAAGCCGTTGTGGAGTAGAAGCATAATGAAAATGCCGAAGTGATATTCCAAGGAGGTAAACAAATGAATTTGTTTATAGAAATTGATGAAAGAATTTTACAATGTGATGATACAGAAAACAGGATAACTCAAGAAGATTTCTAGAGGAAGAATGAAACTGAGAATGAAGGTTGTGATGAAATGTTGGAAAGTTTTCACATGGAAATAGAGTTCTTGGAATGATGGCTTAAGGAACCTGAAGGGGAGATGAAACTTGCAGAACCTGATAAAGAAGAGATTGTAGTTACCGTGCATGATATGGATGAAATTTTTATAAAATTTATAGAGTTAAGTGAATGTTTTAACTCTTCAAATAATAATGTGGTTGTAGGTATACAAGGAAACATTAATAAATATGATGTTGAAATCAGAGGAATTGAGCAGAAAGTATTTGAAGATGAGATGAAAGATCAGGAGCTGCAAGGAAGTTATGTCCTTAGAGACATAAAGAAAATAGAAGTCTTGAACCAGCAGGATAAATATGGAAGCAACCAGAAATTCAAAATAGGATCTATTGAAATCCAAAAAGTATATGATGGGAGATTGGTGCTTGAAGAATCAAAAGAGGCCGAAAGGTATTATATTTTTAAAACTAATAGTTTGTTGATGAATGCAGGTACAACATTGGATGAGAAATTTTTTACTATAGGAGCAGTCAATGGCTATAGTTGTGATCAAGGAGAAATTATTGATTATTCTTCACTTCAGAAAGTTGAGTGCTCAGTGCAATTGGAGATGGAAGCATCAGACAAATAGGAATTACTCCGAGGAATTTGCAAAATAAATTGTTGGAGAGGTCAATGGAATACAGTTGATAGAATGGGTGATGCTGATGTACAACCAATTTGAGATTCTTTCAGAGTTTGGAGACCAGGAGAATGGGTATCAGCGTTTCTACACGAGTTTGTAATTTTTGGAATAAATATGATGTGGTATGGAAAAGTGAGAGTTACATTCAATAATAGTCTGAAAATACTATTTTGGAAATTATGTGCAAAATTACAAAATGGAGTTGACACTTTAAAAGACTAGCGACAAAATAGAGCTTGGAATCCTGTAGGGAGAAAGTCATTGAGACTTGTGGTTGTCGCATTATTACATAAAAGTGATAGACCTCATAGAAAAGAGTCTATGGAAACTTCTCTACATCGGGAGTCTGATGCAGGAGCATCGAGCAAAAATTTCATTATTTATTTGTGTGATTTAGGGGGTGATATTTTTTTAATTATTTTATAATTTATGCACATTTTTTATTTAAAATTACGAGAGAAAATCTAAGTGTGAGGTTTATTGTAAATATTATCTTAATAAATTGAGGATATGAGTGGAGTTGAGTTGGATAGATAATTTAGGGATTAGGAATTCCTTAAATGGAACTTAGTTGATTCAAAAAAGGGATAAATCTATTTTAGAGTTTGGTTGAGATATTTAGGGAGGAAATCTTGGATTGGAATTAATCCATAATTATGTATAAATATGAGGATTGTGTGAGGATGGAGGACAAAGAGGAATACATAGTGATATAGAGAGAAATGGTGTGAGAGTTTATGTAAAGGGCAAGAGCCGAGAGGCCCACAATTGAAATATTCAGGCACAATGGTTTGAATTTGAATTTCTTGTTGTTATTATATAATAGTATTTTGTTTATTATTCAGCTCTCTCTTTATATATATATTGATAGTTGATCTTAAATGGTTTTTTGGAAGATTTTGTGATGAGGATTCCATGTTAAGAAAACACACGCCCTTCTATGTGCTCTACTCTAATTTATGCAGATTCTCTGCATCATATTATTGTGCCCTTACATTATTATTGTTAGGTCAGCTAGGATTATATTGTGACCCCATGGAGTCCTATATATAGAAGGAGGTTTTGTCATTTGTATCATCCAAGAATTTTTCATATATGTAATGTAAAGGAGGTTTCCCCCTCGGAGTGACTTATTTATAAGGTGTTGATCTCTCTTTTCTTCTATTTTTCGAGCTGGTTTCATAAAATTTGGTATCAAAGCTTTGGATTCTAAGGTTTAGCTACTCCAAACAGGTCATCGTGGAATTTTTTCTATAAAATGTTTTCTACGAAGGTTAAGAAGCTGAAATTTTTATCATCCTAAGCAGAACTGCTGAGGAACTTCGTGTAAAAAATTTCAGATCTTGGTTTGCAATATTTTTGGAGATATTATCTGTGGAAGTTAGGGTTTTTGCAGGCTCCCGTATTTCATCTAAAACAGGTGACCTTGAGAAAATTGTCATAACTATCTCTCCAAGAATTGGATTATAATTTTGTAAAAAGTGGCCGAAATAACATGCATTTTAGTTTCCTGTGTATCAATTTCAGAGTCGAAGGAGGAAACAATGACATGTGGCATGCCATAAAAATGCACTCTATTTAACTAGTCCATAATTAGGTCATTGTGGGCAATTGGGAATAACTTTGTCCCGAAGCATCCAAATCAGGTCAAACCTATGGCATTCTAAAGAAGATTCAGAGGGATACTACATGATCGAATTTCAGATATTGAAGCTTGAAATCACATATATAATTTATTTTCAATATCGAGCTCCTCAAAATCAAGAAAAATGTGTGTATTTGTTTTTCAAATTGCATAAGTCTTGTTTGAAAAATCAATTTGAAGTGATTCCAATGGCATATTGAAGCATAGATATCAGTATTGGGTTCTAAAATTCCCCTTAAAAATAATTCAACACCCATAAAACCCTTAGAATACTCTACTATGACTCATGAAGATGAATAAGTGCAACATGATAAATCAAAATTACAAGAGCAAGTGCACCTAGTTTTTCTCTCGCAAAGAGCAACAAAAAATGAAATGAAATTTTTGAGGAAAGGCGTGGAAGCTAAGATGGATGGAATGGAATAAAAAATGGAAGGTTTGAAGGAATTTTTGACAAAGTTGATACAAAAAATTATTCCTAATGGCGAAAATATAGTAGAGGAAACTCATGATGGGAGAAAAATAAATTTTAATCATGATTTCATAAACTTGAATGTTGGATGGAAAACCCACCATATTACAAATATTGATATGAGGAATTTTGATGGAAAGGGCCCCATAACATGGATACTATAGATGGAGCAATGTTTTGATCTCAATAACATGCAAAACACACAAAAGGTATGCATTGCAACTTTATATTTAGAACAAAATACATTTGTATGGTATCTATGGCTTTTCTCCCTTAAAAAAATTGTCACTTGGTCAATTTTTATGGAGAAAATGATAGCACATTATGAGGATACAAAGATCAACACCTTTTTTAGCCAATTGATAAATATCAAACGAAAGGGTTCAGTGGTGGAGCACATTGAGGACTTCCAAAAATTGAATATAAGGGTAACTGATATTCCAGTGGAGCACAAGATTGATGTCTTCATAGGGAATTTAAAGTGTTGGGCCAGAATTGTGAATTACGGATAAATCATGCTTTCCTAGACAAGTGCTAGTCTAGAACAACAGGTGAAAGACTATACGACTATTTCTCCTAACTCAAAATAGATACACAGAGAGGATTGGAGGCTTACTTGTTAAGTCGCTTCCAAATGGCTCCTTCTGTCACTTCCACTGCAGCTTCAAATTCAAGCGGTTTGTATGTTGAATGCTTCCTACAAGAAAGAACATTGAAACAATAGAAGATGAAATAATATAGATATCTATTCAAGCTAGTTAGCTAAATCAGTAAAGCAAAACCATATACACCAACCAAGATCTTGCAATATGAAAAATCAAAGCCAATACAGATGCATATAGGGAAAAATAAGCAGTACTCTTTATTGATGATAAAAGGAGAGGTTACAACCTAGTGACTGATTTGAAGTGACCTTCCAGAAATTTTCCCAAGCCTCATCACAGTATAAATATCTCTAGCAATAGCTACACAAATCTAGCTCTCAATTGAGAATTCTCCAGCATTTCTCTACTCAAATTCTTCCTCTTCAAGCACTTAGATATGTGCTCAATTTATAGATGAAGTGTAGGTTTTTTTGCAATCAATAAATTTCCAAAAATAGGAAAGACATGTTTCCAATCATGTAGATTTCAAATGGACACTTGGATCTGAAGCTTGACACATGTGAACTCTTCTAGAAGACACTGGCCAAGTGAAGATTCTAGAACAATGAGAATTTCTCTCCCAATGTGACCAACGCACCTGTGAATGTCGAGAAGTGCTTTGCAGAGCAACCTTTCATGGGGCTACCTACATATGAAATGCACTTAGGCCCCTTAGAGCCTGCGTTGGTGAGCTCTCATATGTTATATAATAAGCTTAAAACCATGGAAACCTTTTCCTAATGAAAGTCTTGCTTGATTTGTCTTTCTTCTTTTCTTAGGGCATGTAGAAACTGAAATGATAGGGAATGATAGACCCTTGATCATTGGTCTTGGAGATGATGTCCAATTAACCAGGTCATTGGGAATGGTGCCCAAATTGACTTATAACAATTTCCCCCTAAAGAATGAGATCCAAATAATAAGAACATTTGATTGAGATGCTTTACACTGTGATGAGTCTGGAAACGAAGAAGAATGGTCACCTGCATCAATCTTACAATACATTACATCATGATATATCCTCTTTGATCATAATTGCTGAGGGTAGGCATTCCCATGTTCAGCACATAAACATTCTAATAACATGTACATAATTCAGAAAGTCGTCTACATTGGAATTTTTTCCAGATGCAGACATGCCTACAGATATAGGCCCATGTTTGGATGACAATCTATATGTAAGCTCACCATATAGATGATGTGTACAAAAATCCTAAAATTGCATCCCGAATGGCGAAACTAGATCCGGGGTCTTCTTATCTTGTTCACTCGATTATTCAGGTACAATTCTAGCCATGCGAATATATGATTTGCAGTCAAACATGGAAATACATCGTTTGATTACCAGCCAATGATGTGAGTTGTTAACAAACGTGAGAGAACCACCATTAATGTCAATGGCCCTCAAGGTACTGTAGTACATTTCGTAAGGTGTGAATAGATGATTTGATGTCAAACACCAAACAAAATCTTTCGTTCAAAGGTCCGGAAGCGAGGATCTTGTCGATGATATAACAAACATCATGGTACTAGAATCTGATGTTTCTAAGTGAACTTCCTGGATATTGATTTGTTGTCGACAGGAAGTCACCTTATTGCAAAACTGGAGTTACTAATTTCAGAGACAAGGGTACGACTTGATATATCAATTTTTCAGGGATGACAGTCATGAAAATGAATGTTTACGAGTATTGCAGAAGGATGAGTTTTTAATCACTGGATGACTTCTCTTGAACATATCGGCGACACTGTGATGATTTGGCAGCATTGACCCAAAACCGAAGTGAAGGTATGATGAACCATAGGTGTGAATGAACCTTCAAGATGATTACCCAACCCAAACAATCACGGACATGGAGTGAAAGAAGTGTCATGTTCAAGAGTGACTTGCTACCAAAAAGAAACTTCGCTTACTTTTCCCAAATTTTTCCCAGTCATTTGTCGACCAGTACCTCTTTATTTTTTAACAAGCTTGAGGAGGATAACATTTTCTTGATCTATAATTCAACCCTTTGGGTGAATAAAATATCGCTATTTAATAATTTAACAAGTCTAGCGATGAATGAAACTCGATTCTTGCCATGGTTGACAAGCCTGTCGCTATTTTATGTTTTAACGAGCTTAACGACAGTGATAGCCCGATCCTTTTTCATATTTAGGGAGTCTGAAAAAGAGGATGAAAGAGAACTCCAAAATTAATTTTTCATAAATTTGTCTCTCAGATCCGAAAAAGTGTAAAATAATATCTGAAAGAACCTCTTTGGTCATGTTTAACTAAGGTATTCCTTTTTCGTAAATAATCTATCTCAGTCCCAAAAAGGGTTAAACTTATACTGAGTAGATATCAATTAATTTACTTTTACGAGCTCAAAAAGACAAGTGCTTGGAAATATTTTCACATTATCGAAGTCAGAAAAGAGCTAAAAGAAGACTCTAGGGGTTCCTTTTTTGATGTTATCGAAGCTCGAAAAAGAGATAAAAGTGCGCTTCAAATCCTTTTTCGTTTTTAACAAAGCTCGAAAAATAAGGAGAAAAAATATGCTTTGTGGTCAAGTCTTTCTTTGAATAAATATGCACGACTAATCTGTTCATCAGTTGTATTGCCTATTCATAACAACATCAAATGGATTAAAAATACCTGTTTCATGATAAAAAAATAATAAAACCATAGTCATAGCAATAAATTTAACTTGCAATCAATTAAATGACTATATAAAGTATTTTCACTATTAATTTTTACCATTCCATAGTTACCATTTGCATTTTGGATCTCTAAACATGATTATGCCCCCGAACTTCATTTGTTGATTGCAGTCATTTTGTTGGACGAATTTCATCGTTGTTTGATCCAGGTTAGTAGCATGAACCTCCTCTTCCTTTTAGTAATCATTTCATTTCCATTCCTTGTAAATTTTTAGGGTTTTAAGGCCCCTAGGGTAACTTCTGCCCAAAATGAGGGCAACACACCCCTGAATGTCAAAACCTACATTGCATAACAGGTACAGTGAAGGGTACCTGCATGTGAAATGCATTGTCTCAACCCAGGGAGTGCATTGGGCACAGTTCAAGTTTTTGGTTTTCATGTTGCGCTCAAAATTTGCCTAGTTTTTTGCAATAAATGGTATCTAATGGATCTTATGGTTATATTTCAGGTTTCCATCAGATTATAATGACGATTACATGGAGGGAAAGAGAACATGAAGAAAAAGATATGATTTCCTTGAATGATCTAGGTACTGTAAGAGCCCTAAGATATTGTGGAATACTTAAGTAATTCAAATTGTTGGGAATGAGGCAAAAAATAGAACTCTTGGAGTTCTTAGTTCTAGCATGGGATCCGACGATAGAGGCATTTCACATAAAAAATCAAGTGTTACACATAACAGTTGAGGATGTGTATTTTCTCACAGGTTTGTCGAGGAGAGGTTTGCCCATTTTTCTCACAGGATCTACCGTTGGAGGAGAGATAGTGAGGGATTATGTTATGCAATATTTCTATCTAAGGGCAGAACCTAGAAAATATGGAAAAATAAAAATTCGAGATGTCAGGGATTTGCCTTTGAGAACCATCCTTTTCTCGATCGCTAAACTTGCTGGAACCATTACACTACATGTAGCAAACAAATCTTATATGCAGTATGCACTAGAGTGCTTAGAGCTAATAGTATTCAACTGGCCTGAAGTTGTTCTATCTCAGATAAAGGAGAAACAGAATAAAACAAAGGGAGGAAGGAAGTAAAATTTCAGTTATGGTTTGTTACACAGCAATTTTTCACCGTCCCTGCAATTCCCCATCCCGCACAATTGGAGGGCTCATTCCGTGACGTGTGAGAAGTGACATAACTTGAAAACACTTTCATGACATTCCCCTAAACATGTACTTTCATTGCCCTGAAGACAACTCCTTGTGAAAAACCCTAAAAACACCCCTTTTTGCATTGGCGCGGGGAGCCAGTTCAGTACCCGCACCAATGGGGGAAATCCTTGAAGGAGGGCGCGCCAATTGGCGCTCTGTCTTAGAGTCGCACTCGCGCCAGCCATTTTAAGGAGTGTTTTTTAAAAATAAATGGTGGAAGTTTTGTCCTAACCAATCCATAAACTGGTATCTAATTTGATTTGGGAGGTTTGGCTCCGGATCTCCATGTAGAGGAAGTGGTTTGCCACCTCTCATGGAAGCTTCCTTGAGGATAGGGCCAATCCCATGATTATAGGGATCCAAACTCCCCTTCCTCCATCTATAAAAGCTTGCTCATCTCCTTTGCAAGCTAGTCTCCAAGTTCCCAAGAGCCATCAGAGCCTTATGTTGCAAGAGCCTTGATTCATTCCCTTAAGGCCAAATCCAAGAAAGGAGATTATTGTCGAGACATCCGAAGAGAGAGGTCTGTCCCATCCCCGACAGGCTTTTTTGAGACGTGTTCCACTGGCGACCCTCCGAAGGATAATTCAGTGTCAGGGCTATGGTTGTATTCTTCTTTGATTGATTAATGATAAGCGACTATTGGTTATGGTTCCACTCTTGTTGTTGATTATGATGATGAGTTATGTCTTCTCTGACTAACATATAGTTGCATATACTGGATTTTACACTTGCGTTTGTTTTGTTTCTTGCGTGTACAGGTGTCCGATCACGGAGATCGTGAGGATTGTGATCTGCCGGAGCTAAGGAACGGGAGCGCTACTTTCTCTACAAGCGACAGCGTTGGATTACAGGTAAGCCTTCATCGCTAGTTGGTTTATTTGCAATTAGGAACCTGCACTATAGCACGAACGATTGCTGCTAGACCCGGTCTAGGCTAGTAGGGATCACCTCTATCCATAGAGGGGATTTACCTCCACAACAAATTGGCAACTCCACTGGGGATCGTCTAGCTTTTTGTTGTTTTGCTTTGTAAGCTACAGATGGATCCTGAAGTTAGCTAGATAGCCTTCGAAACGCTATTGCTCTGCATTTGTGAATTAGATAAAAGCTTCTTCAGTCAATCTCTGGTTTAGTTTATGAACTGAACACTTGGAGTAATATCTAGTCTTTTCGGTTGTTTCTCGATTCTGCTTGCTTGCTCGGCTCTTTTGGCTGGCTCTTTTGTGATTTTGGCTTTTGTTCAGCTTGATCATCACTGTTCTGCTTGTTGGATTGCCTATTTTCATTTTTCCATCGCAAACTCGACTGGCGCGCCTTACAGCCTGACAGTCACGCCCATTGGCGCAGGTTGCTAGTTTATTACCCACGCCAATCTGTTTCTGGCGCTAGTTTCAACCTCACAGTCGCGCCAATCATATGAGGTACTAGGGTTTTCTCTATTCCAACCTTCCTGAGCTTGATCAGTGTGTTTGGTCTTGTTTTTTTGACTTATTGAGTGTTCTGGAGCCTTGTTTGACTGGCTGTGACCTTCGTCCTTTGGTTGCTTGCCTGTTTCCATCGATTTCACATTCTAGCCCTAGGGCATCTAGGTGCTCTTGTGTGTCGAGCCTCCCTTGGGAATTTTTGGTTCCTGTCTGTTCAGTCAACTTTGTGATTGCTTCTCTGCATTCGTTTGGTGGTTGTCTCACTTTGAGCCTAGATTACATGGTTCATTTGAGTCTTGGAGATTCTTCTTGAAGTGGTGAGTCTGGTCTTGGTTGGGAGAAATTCTTTGTTTTTTCATTTTTAGGCGTTGGCGCTTGTTTTCAGTTAGCAACCCACACCAATTAGCCATTGGCGCTAGTTTTCAGTGAGCAAGTCGCGCCAGTTGGCGCTAGTTGTCAATGATAAAGTCATGCAAATTTTAGGATGTGTGAAAATTGAGATTTTTTCCCTAAATCCTTCACCAGTGTGTCTTTCCCTTCCAGTCTTTTCACTGTATGAGCATAGATTACATTGCTCATTGTTTGAAATGTCTTCTCTCCATGATTGTTTGATGTAAAAGGGAATGAATGCCTTGTTTTGATCTCATGCTTTCGAAGTCCTCTTTGTGTTTTGTCACCTTTTGAGGAATTTCGTTACAAAGTGTTTTGAAACAACGATTGCATTCTTAGTGTTTGTTTGCATCCCTTTTGCCTTCATCCTTCATTAAGGAGATTTGCGTTCTTTCATTTTCGTCTCATAGTTTGTTTTTCGTTAAAATGCATTAGATCACATTGCATTGAAAAGTATTTTTTGAGATCCATCATTGAACTTAGATTACATTGTTTAATGATTGAAAACTAGAAATCGCTTTGATTGCATTCTTTTTTATTAAAAGCATGCATTAAGTAGTTTCTCATTTCATCGAAAAATGCATTGAGTGCATTTTTATCATTTGAAAAGGAAAAGGAAATTGTGCATAGATTACAATTGCATAGTTTTCGAAATAGAGGATTTTGCATAGATTACATTGCATTATTCGCGTCGTTGAATGTTTGAAATTACTTTTGGATAGTGAAATTCATCTAGTCTGGAAATTTTTCGTTCACAGTGTTGTTTTTTGTTGCATCATTGTTTGAAGCTCTTCCCTTAACTAGATAGCATTCATCGAATTGAAAAGTTTTCTTTTCTCATATAGCTGCATATAGGAGATTTCGAGACATTACACTCGCTAGGGCCTGAAAACTGAAACGTAATTGAAGATAAACATTAAAATTTATTCAATTTACACTAAGGCAGCATTGAAACATTAACAAAATATTTAGAGGTCTAGGCTAGAGACGTGTTCCGACGTCTTTAAACCTAGTAGCTGTCGTTCGCCCCTTGGATTTAGACAACACTAGTACGGACTTGTGCTCCCCGTACTGTCGCGTATATAAATGGAGACCCCACTAGGTTTCTATCCTTTATCCATAGGAAGCCAAGTCTGCCGCCCTATACCTGTGATACACTAGACACAGCATTCGGGGAGATTGCCTGCACGTACGTTAAGTCCTTGGTTGATTTATCCTTCATTTTGGAAACCAAGGTGTATATTCCAGTTCACGGTTATTTGGTACACCCTTTGCCTAGATTACCAGAGTAGTCATTTGATCTTTTCTGACTCTTTAAATTTGAAAGGATCACCAAGCGCTTGTACTTTCACGCTTGCTCCAAAACTGAAAGAGATAGAGTCATCTTTCACCCGTTTCTCGACTTTTAAAACATGAAACGGTGAAGTTTCTAAGTTTCAATGTGGTAAAATAAATCACCCATGATCACATGCCCTTTTAGAGTTTTCTTGTTGGTTGTTTGATTGTGTGCCTTGGTTTTTAGCCCGTGTGTGGTTTTGAGTTGTTGATGACAACTTTTCCAGAGTTCTCCAACCAAGGAATCCCCTCCGATGGGAATCATGGTCATTTTTCTCCTTTTGGAAATGTTGGTGCTCCTTATATGGCAACGTTGTCAACCTCTATGGTCCCGAATGTCTCAGCTACTGTTCAATCAGTTCCTCCACCTGAACAACATCATGTTGATTCCAAGGTGGACCTCTCCCCTTCTTCGCTTGTTTCTGCATCCTCCTCTTCTACTTCGCCTGGTGAAAGTCTAGATTCGAGTAACCAGGTGGCTAAGAAGAAGAAGAAGAAGACAAAGAAGAAGAAGTCTGATAAGAGAGAGGCTAAGAGTGCAGCTGCTGCTTCTGAAACATCTCCTTCCAATTATAAACCTCCCAACCCTCCGCGGAAAGTCAAGTTTCCTTGCATGTTGTGCATAGGAGACCATCTTCTTCGAGATTGCCCTGGCATTCCCAAGGTGCTTGAAGCATGGTCCAACGGTCGTCCGTCGTTGCCTTTGGATTCCGGGAGTCAGGTTGGGGGCACATATTCAACTGGTGCTGGTAAGGCTCTTAAGAAACAGGGTAAGATTACCAATCCCTGTAAGTTGTGTGAAGGGCACCATGCCATTCACCTTTGTCCGTATATGGATGAAGCCAAACGATTTTTGGACAACTCGACTGCTTCTACACCATGCCTTCCAGCTGGTTACAAGCAATTGTCTGTGAGTCCTTCACCAGATGATTCCATGATTGGTCAAGAGTCATCCTTGGTCGATCCCGCTCCCTTGGAAATTCAAATTCAGGAATCCGTTCCCGACCAACCATTGGTCGTGGGATCGGTTGAGCTGGCTCCGTCTATGGTGCACGAGGTCTTTTCTGTGGAGATTGGATCTCATACCCCTCATGTTCTTCTTGTCTCTTCAGATTCTTCAGACTTGGAGAAATATTCTCCTGTCCCTACACCTCAAGAAGCTACTCCTCCGCCTCCCATGATGGAGGTCCCAAAGGATAATCCTCCCGCCTTCGAGATGGAGGTCGTGGAGGATGCTCCTTCTTCTTCCGTAACACCAGGGGAAGACCATCTCGGTTCGATGGTAGCCCCTCTGAGTAGTTTGGTCACTTCCTTTGATTGGAATCGATTTACAGGATACCGCCCTCCGTCTTATGTGCCTTTCAAGATCACAGTACAGGCTTTTGGTCTGGTCGTACCCAGCACCATTATAGACGAAGGCGCGTCTGTTAGTGTTCTATCCTCAACTACTTGGAAAGCTTTCGGTTCGCCACTGCTTGCGCCTGTTACACAGAATCTGTTGGCGTTTAACAGAAGAACTAGTCAACCGTTGGGGATCCTTCCAAGGTTACCTATTACTTTGGGAAGTAAAACTGTCCATATGGACGTAATGGTTGTTCCAGACCCCTCGGATTTCAATCTTCTCTTGGGGCGCGATTACACCTATGCCATGGGAGCGCTTGTCTCCTCTATTTTTCGTCTGGTCTGTTTTCCGCATGAAGGACGAATTGTGACCATTGATCAGCTTTCGTTCTTTGGTCCTAATATGGCAGCTGGCCCACCATCATCCCTTCCTAGTTTTTATCCACCTGTTGTATCTGCCCCACTGCAGGTCAACTATGTGGCTACCTGCCCCATGCTTGTACTCAGTGATAGTGTCGTCGTGCATCAGGTGCTGGGGGAATTGGGTCCTGATTTCCAGGATGTTTTCCTTCCATCGAGAGTGGAACTCTTGGAAGCGATGACTTCTTGTTCATTATGATGAGGTTGGTCAGAGCATGGTTCTTTTCTTGTGTCAAGCTCCTTAAAAAATGAAACAAGGTTGTTAGAGCATAGTTCCTTGTCTTGTGTCAAGCTCCTTAAAAAATGAAACAAGGTTGTCAGAGCATAGTTCGTTTTCTTGTGTCAAGCTCCTTAAACCATGAAACAAGGTGTCTTGAGGATAGTTCTTTTAATGTGTCAACCTCGTTAAAACAATGAAACACGTTCCCGTTCAATTCGAGTCTTTGTTTAGATCTCGTAAAATCCCAGTCGAGTCTTTCTCTTGATCTCGTAACTTGAACCTTCACTCCATCTGCCTTTCATATGGACTGAAGCTTGGGGGGCATGTACCTTGAATTGAGTCACCATGCTAGGGGCATGCTTACTTTTTCAAGCATAGTTTGTTTCCATTTCAAGCTTGTGTAAAAATGAAACTGGTTTCAAGCATAGTTTATCTTTATTTCAAGCTTGTGTAAAAATGAAACCAACCTCAAGCAGAGTTTCCTGATTTCAAGCTTGTCTAAAAATGAAACCTTTCCCATTTTACCTCTTGTGATTGCCATTTTATCAGCCTGTCTTTGCCAGATGAGCCTCAGTTTTCTCTTTCCATTGTCACTATCTACTTGGCCGATCATATGCCTTCACTTGGTTGTTTCACCCATTCCTGAGGAACCACTGCGATGAGTGGTCTTGTTAGCCAGCCTCTTAACCTTTATTTGTTCAGATCAGTTCCACCATTACCGGAACCAGTTGCTACCCTTGATTCCACTCGTTCCTCCAGGAGGAGTCAACTTTTATCTCTTTTCTGACGCTCTAAACATGAAAATATTGTCGAGTCCCTTGTTGTTTTTGATCTTGTTAAAGTGGACGTGAAATGAAATCTACCCAGTATACGTTTACCCATTTTTCGGGCTGGGATAGATTATTTATGAAAAAGAAATACCCTAGCCTATCACGACTAGGAGGTTTTCTCAGACATAGTTTTCTACCTTTTCGGGTCTGAGGAGCTATTTACGAAAAGGGACCATTGGAGTTTACTTTTCCGATGTCTTTTCAAAATCTCTAAATATGAAAATACGCTGAGTTCTTCCTCTGTCAGACTCGTTAAACCCTGATGACATTGGATTCAGTCGTAATGATGTTTTTCGAGTCGCACCTTCCCAGGGCTCGTTAAATGTACTAGGATGGATTCGTCCGAAGGACGAACTTATATTACAAGCATATGTTATCCCCTTCAAGCTTGTTATCAAAATAATTGGGGTACTCGCCAGAAATGATGGGGGGAAATGGAACCAGAATGATTGTCGTGTCAGCAGTATGTCGCTCTTGAACATGGCACTTCTCTACTTTCGTGTCGGCTTGGGGACATCTCATCTCATTTTTTCACTTACCTCCGTGGGTTTGGGTAATCCTTTTTGACCTCTCATCTGCTCTTTGCCTCGTTTCCATGACCTCTGATCTGTTGATGTCAAATACTGCCAAACTCACTGTCATTCCGCCATATGTTCAAGATAAGTTGACCTTTGCAAGTATCAGCCTTCCTCTGATTCTCATCTGATCCTGATTCACAAAAACATTATGTTCCTCTGTCTCATGTCAATGATGTGGGAAACACTATGGCCCACCTTCGATCAAGGTCACTTCCTGTCGACTTCAGCTCATTATCCAGGAAGCTGATCTAGAGACTCCCTTCTGGTACCTTGGAGCCTACATGCCTCAATGGCAGGTTCTTCGCATTCAACGTGAGGTTTTCATCATTGGCCTCTGATCGAGAAATTTTTTGGGTGTTCTACGTTAGCTCATTGTTCACATGCCGTAGATTGTACCTATAGTACCTTGAGGACCATTGGCATTAATGGTGGTACCTCTCGCGTTTGTTAACATCTTTCATCATTAGCTGGCAATCAGACGATGTTCTTGCATGTTCGACTTCAACTCACATATTCGCATGCTTGAACTTGTACTTTTTTTCGGTCGAGATGGAGCGCAAGACCCTGGATTCCTATCTGTTATAATCCAGGCTGCGATTTTGTGGATTCTTATGATTAGTTACATGACTCACTGATTGGATGGCTGCGACCATACCTGAGTCTATTTACCAATCCTCATTGGATGGCTATGTCCATGCCTTGGATCTGGATTATTACATACTCTGTTATGGATGGATGCACCCATACCACGTACATATCATGTATTTGAGACATCAGTTGTACTTCTCTACGCAGGTTTTCCGACGGCAGTGTTTTCAGTTGGACACGTTCTCGTAAAGCATTTCACCCCTCTCTCTCTCTCGGGCCTCATGCTTTAGGAGGCATCTGTTACATAGCAATTTGTCACTGTCCCTACAATTCCCCATCCCGCACAATTGGAGGGCTCATTCCGTGACCTGTGAGTAGTGACATAACTCGAAAACACTTTCATGACATTCCCCTAAACATGTACTTTCATTTCCCTGAAGACAACTCCTTGTAAAAAACCCTAAAAACACTCCTTTTTGCATTGGCGCGGGGAGCCAGTTCAGTACCCATGCCAATGGGGGAAATCCTTCAAGGAGGGCGCGCCAATTGGCACTCTATCTCAGAGTCGCACTCGCGCCATCCATTTTAAGGAGTGTTTTTTAAAAATAAATGGCAGAAGTTTCGTCCTAACCAATCCATAAACTGGTATCTAATTTTAGTTGGGAGGTTTGGCTCCAGATCTCCATGTAGAGGAAGTGGTTTTCCACCTCTCATGGAAAATTCCTTGAGGATAGGGCCAATCCCATGATTATAGGGATCCCAACTCCCCTTCCTCCATCTATAAAAGCTTGCTCATCTCATTTGCAAGCTAGTCTCTAAGTTCCCAAGAGCCATTAGAGCCTTATGCTGCAAGAAATCTGATTCATTCCCTTAAGTCTAAATCTAAGCAAGGATATTATTGTCGAGACATCCGAAGAGAGGTGTCTGTCCCATCCCCGACAGGATTTTTCGAGACGTGTTCTGTTGGTGACCCTCTGAAGGAGAATTCAGCATCAGGGCTATGGTTGTATTCTTCTTTGATTGATTAATGATAAGAAACTATTGGTTATGGTTCCACTCTTGTTGTTGATTATGATGATGAGTTATGTCTTCTTTGACTGACATATAGTTGCATATACTGGATTTTATGCTTGCGTTTGTTTTGTTTCTTGCGGTGCAGGTGTCCGATGACGAAGATTGTGAGGATTGTGATCTGTTGGAGCTAAGGAACGAGAGCGCTACTTTCTCTACAAGCGACAGCATTGGATTCTAGGTAAGCCTTCATCGCTAGTTGGTTTATTTGCAATTAGGAACCTGCACTATAGCGCGAACGATTGTTGCTAGACCCGGTCTAGGCTAGTAGGGATCGCCTCTGTCCACAGAGGGGATTTACCTCCACAACATGGTTCAATCCTCATCTCCTTCGCTTTGGAATGGATTCCACTGATGTAGCCACAACATGTAACATTGGATATATCTAGTCCTAAACATCCTCGAATGCAGAGATGGGTAGAACTCATGGGTCGGCATGCAAACCAATTGACTGTTGTGTTCTCTATTGCATTCTTCACCTAGTTCTGGTGACAGATTGTCACCATCGATGAGTATGCATACGTAGGCATCGAATTTCGAGGAGATCCAGATCTAGTATTACCAGAAGGCGCTCAGTGGGGTGCAATAGGTAAGAATGATTTGACCATGTTTTTTATTTTTTATTTTTCTAAGGTTTATACAATGTTTTTGTCTTTTTATTTCTTTCCAAGACTAAACTAAATGTTTGATGTAATGCAGAAAATAAGCCGTGTTCAACCAGTATAGGAACCATAGTGTGAAGCCGATGCGCCAGCAGAGAGGGCTTCCGGGAGAGCAGTCCTTCAGGATCTTGATATGGTTGAGACTCTGGCTGAGCTTTATTAACACATAGAGGGGTTGACCTTCAGGATTCTGGATTGCGGGATCGAAGATCCTCCCATGTGACTACAACGACACACAATTGGGGTTCCTAACCATTGAATGCAGTTGCTCCGTAGGATTTCTAGATCTATAGCATGTTACCATGAGCACCACTAGTTTACTTGTGACATTTTAGATACATTTTGAGGTCATATGACCAATGTGTCTTGGGAAATTTTTTTGTAAAAACATATACCTATCTACCTATATGTTTTCAAAGTTTTTCCTATGTTTAATGTGCAATCCTATTCAATGATGTGAATATTTTCTTTACATATGTCGCAAATGTCTGTCTAAAACTTGATTAGCTAATGAATCAATTAAAGTGTTCAAATTTCTGGAAATTTTTTGATATTGAAAATAATCAAAATGTCTTTCCAAAAGTCGAACTCTTAGGGAAAATATAAGAAATGTTGGATTTCTAACAGTATAAACACTAGTAAGTTGCAATACCACAAGTTGTGAGTCTATCCCTATGATTATGTGGTTAATACCAAATGAAATGGCATCAGAGAGAAGTTCGATCAACGTACTATACTCAACGATATTTTTCATCTATCTATCAATACAAATCCCTCAAAAACTAACTAACTCACCATTCGGAGCGAAAATGGCCCATGCTGCAGAGGATAGATTCTGCGTACTACGACTAGCACCATCAGCATATCAAGAAAACGGTTCTGAAGATTCAAAAATCTACCATAAAATGTAAAGAGGATTATTAACATCAAGAAAACTCTAAAAACAAATTAAGATAGTGAATGCAAATCAACAACATATAAAAAATATAATATAAAAAATTACTACGCTCATGATTAAGCATAGTAACATTTCAAATACAACCCATTTCTAGGTTGTGCTAATGGAATCCCATCATAATCAACTAACTCGTAGGCACCCTTAGCAAGAAATTTTTTGACAATATAGGGGCCATGCCATAATGGCTTGAATTTCCCTGTACCTATTACATCAGCTTCTTGGTCGTAAAGAAGGACCAAGTCGCCCTCTGAGTAGATGCGAGGCTGGACATTTTTGTTGTATTGCACCTTTATACGTCTCTTATGTGCTTCGTTGGCCAATTGGGCTTCACGACATGTTTCATCAAGATGGATGAGGTTAAGGAGATGCGCTTCTTCTTCTGAGGTGTTAGGTAACAACTTTATCACGAGTTTTAACGATGATATTTTGCATTGGAATGGTAAGATAGCTTCCAGACCATACACCAATTGAAAAGGAGTAAATATGGTTGTGTTTCTCACCAAGGTTTGATACTCCCACAAGGCGGAGTACAGTATCAAGTGCCAGTTCCTTTTACGGACTCCTATCATTCATTGAAGAATTTGTTTAAGAATTTTGTTAATAGCCTCAACTAGTCCATTTGATTGTGGATAATAAGGATTAGAATTATCATGTGACAATCCTAACTTGGTAGTCAATTCAGACATCATATGGTTGCAAAAATTCTTCCCATGATCCGTAACTATAGCCCGTGGGACCCCAAACCATGCAATAATGTGGTTGAAGAAAAACAATGCAACTATATGTCTTGTGTTATTAAATGTAGGCATCGCTTCGGCCCATTTGGTAAAATAGTCGACTGCGATAATAATATAACCATGCCTTGTGGACAAAGGATGGTTACAGGTCATGAAGTCAATACCCCATTTTGTAAATGGTCCAGCAGAGACAACAGGATGCATTGGTGTTGGCAGTTTACAGATTTTACAATAAAAAATATGGCATGCATGACAAATTCTGACTGCGAGGATGAAATCTCGAAAAATAGTAGGCCAAAAGTAACCGGTGTGGAGTATCTTCCACGAGGTAGCATATCCAGATAAGTGTCCACTAAAAGCCCCAACATGAAAATCATTTAATACTTTTTAGGCCTCCTCATGAGTGAGGCACCTCCTTAAAATGGTATTGACATCATGACGATAAAGTGTATCAATAACGATCAGATAATATTTGGCTTGGTATCAAATACGTCGATGTTCAGAGCGAGAGGTATTAGGTCGAAAATTTTGGGTTTGGAGTTAAATTATGAAATCCCCATACCAAGGATCAGATGATCTGATCAAAAACAGAGACTCATTTGGAATAGATGGTTCCAACGTAGTAGGAGTACTATCAGAGGGAAGGTCACAGAGAAGCTCAACCAAAACTAAAGACTTCTTTGACTTGGATTTGATGAATTCCAAATCAAATTCCTACAAAATGACAATCCATTTTGAATACTTTCCCCCCAACAATTGACGTGATATGATATAAGTGATGGGGTTGCAATCCGAAATGATTGTTGTTTTTTAGAGGAGGATATAATGGAAAAATCTTTGGACAGCTTGAACAACTGCCAAGGAAATATTTTCCACATACGAATACTTAACTTCCGTATCATTGAGATTACAACTCAAATAATAGATCAGATGTTCAATTCCATCTTCTACTTGGCCCAAAACCATAGCGACGGTCGTTTCAACCGCGACGATATATAGGAAATAATCATTTTGATAATTAGGAGGATACATTAATGACACTCGGACAAGGTGGTCCTTGACAACATCAAAAGAAGTTTGCACAACTTGGTCCCAATGGAAGGGAACCCCCTTTTTCAATAATCGAGTAAATCCCTTAGCCATTTCAGCGTAGTTTGGAATGAACCTTCGCAGGAAGTTATAATTTCCTTGAATTTTTTGTATTTGAAGTAAGTTTGATGGTGCAGGCAAATCAAGAATGGCCTGAACCTTCAGTGGGTCTATTCGAATTCCATCTTTTGAGACTACAAATCTGAGCAATTGACCAGAACCAACACAAAACACACATTTATGTGGATTGAGGCGTATCTTGTAGTGTTTATAGCGTAATAAAATGGCTCTCAAATGCATCAAGTGATCAGTACGATTTCATGAATGCGTTGGTAAATAATCTAGATATGGTTAAACAATGTGCTTGATGTCATTGAAGCATAATCCATTGCTCTCTAAAAATTTTCCCTAGCGTTCTTTAAACCAAACAGAAGTTTCCTATATGTGAATATTCCCAAGGGACAGATGAATGTTGTCTTACGTTGGTCATCTGGGCGGATATTGATTTGATTGTAGCCGGAAAATCCATCCATGAACGAGAATATTTCGCATCCAGCACAATCGTCAATAATCTGGTCGATAAAGGGAGTAGGATAGTTTTCTCTTGGACAAGCATGATTAACATCTCAATATTCGATGCACACTCTAATGGTTCCTTGTTTTTTCATAACAGGAACGATATTGGAAACCCGCTCAGTTAGCAGAACAGGGTAAATGAAACTAGACACAAATTTTTTTCAACTTCTGCTTTGATGGCAGCTGCTTTCTTTGGATGAATAGGATGAAGCCATTGATGCACCGGTTTGACATCAGGATACATATTAATACTGTGTTCAACTATACTAGTATCTATGCCTGGCATTTCCTAGTAAGACCAATCGAATATGTCAAGAAGTTCACGAAAAAGAGAGCGATATGAATCAAGTTCTGATGGAGAACAAGATACACCGACATGAATATTTTCTACAATGCCAGGTTTGGTTGAAATATTGATAGAAATTTTTTCTTCAATATTTAGTAAGTTTCGCTTAGAATCGATTGCATTAATTGGAAAAAATTTTGAAAAGAAAGTTTTGATGGATGGGTGATATAGTTCACTGAGATTGTTTTCTTCATAATCTGGAAGATGGGAACGATGATGATAATATTCCCATGGTTCTCCTTTTGACATCATAGCTTCCAAAATATTTTCATTTGTCAAAATGTTAAGGAAAATGGATCAGATGGAGTACCAAAATCTAAGGAACGATCAACTCAAACACTCGGCGACGCTGATTTTGGATTTGCCGCCCAAGCCAAATAGATTGATTTCTATGCCAGCTCAATAGGGTTGGGCAGTAAAACATCATCCAACGTAGAAAATTCAAAATCACCCATACTCTCCCTTAAGCCAGATAGAGTGGAAGAGATCATATAGCAGGTCTCTATACTTGCAATTTTTGCCGACGTCGCGGGCGGCGGTAATGAAAAGGTTCCCATAGGAGTGGAATCCTTTAAGATTCCTAAACCAATGTTCTAGATTTCTAGTTGGGGTATGTGAACAAACGGAATGCTTCCAGTTACCTACGAAGCAGAGGAAAAAAAGGATAATTGAATAATGACTGTGATTGTACCTTTATGTGGAAAGGCAATCATTCTAAAGTATGTAGAAACAATGGCATTAATTTCATATATCCATGGTCTTCCAAGTAAAATATTATAGTCAAGGGGTCCATCAACAACCTCGACATCAATATTCACTATTTTTCCCCCTAGTTCAACATGTAGTTTTTTTATAATACCACAAGGTTTATATGTTCTTCCATCAAAATCCTTCAACGTCATTGATGATTGTGATAATCGCGGTGAGCCAAGTGACTTCCAATAGTTTAGAGACATAATGCATGTAGATGCTCCCTCATCAATAATAGTGTGATGGACAAGGTGATTGAGAACATTTACTTGTATGGAGAATGCCAATTCTGCTGGTAGCTACGGTACATAGCCCGTATGATTAAAGATGAAAAGATTAGAATCAGTCAGATCAATTCCACAAATGGCCAACAATAAAGCTTGCTTCTGGGAGGGAAAATTTTGTAATACCTCAAGAGCAAACATAGATGAAGGGGATTAGAGCCAAATCTTCAACTATATTATAATTTTGTGCAGCTCTTTCTCGAGGATTATATGTAGATTTATGAATTACTCTCTTTGGTGGCTTAATTGTCATTTAGGAATAACAATAGATGGTACTAATTCATTTGATGGATTCCTTGTCAAGGTAGTAGGTTGATCAGTGACCAGACTACCATAGTATTTATTCCGCATTGACACAAAAATATCTTGTGAAGGTTTTGTGGTGGATAACATTAACACTTGGGAACTAGGAGTTAGATCTGTAGCAACCAAAATAGTGTCTGGATTTGGAAATGTGTCTGTCAACACAGCTAATTCATGGCAAGTCTTGATGATTTTTGAGACATCAGCATGGTGAGGACAATCCCTAACAAAATTTTCCTCGTTACAGATTATACATGGATAACGAGGTTTCCGTGGTCCTGATGGTTGATCATATGATCTCTCATGTGGGTTAGAAGTTTGCTTTTTCTTTGATTTCCCCTTTTTCTTACTTCCTAGTTGCTTGTCACTTTTTCCTTCATCAAATGACATGGCGTTAATTTCAGAAGTAGGAGAAAGATCAGATGTAGTAGCATGGTTTGTGTTTCCAGTGCCTATCAAGCCATCTCTGACATGAGATTCCTTTATTTGAGGAGGAGCATTGAAATTAGATCGGGCGCATTAGGAATTTTTTCATAGACCGTGCCAGACTGAGTGTAAATAAAGTCTAAATATTGGGTAAGAGTGATAAATTTATCTTCTGCGATGACACCACCTTTAGCCAAATCCTTAGTTATAGATGGTAGCAGGGACTCAATGAACCATTCAGCAAGGAGTTTATCGAGAACAAATGTCTTAACCTTTCGTCGACGGTGACGCCACTCATGAATATGATCAGAAATGTGAGTAGTACTAGTCTGTTTGAAGTTGGTCAAGAGTTCTATTCTAGTTTCACATCTGATCAGTAACTAGAAATGGGTCAAAAATACAGTAGCTATGGTAGTGAAATTGTCAAAAGAAGCTCTAGGTAACTCAATGTACCATTTAGTAGATGGACCTGTAAGCGTACGCTGGAAAAGACGTAGTCGAACAAAATCATCATTCAGGGAATTTGATGGACACCATAAATGATAAGTCATGACATGAGTCAAAAAATCTTCTCTAGGGTTTCCATTGAATTTAGGAATATCGAAGGGTAATTTATGAGGTATCATCGGCCACCAAGGAGCATAAGTTATAGGATCATTGGTTAACCAGTATAAATCTGGTAATTCTAAGGTTGCAAAAAAAGGCGATTGTCGATTGAGGTTAGGTTGAGCATAGCCAGGATAAGATGGAATTACTTGGGAAACATGTCTTTAAGCACCAACATACGGAATCTGTTGCTGGTAACCCAGATAGGGATTGTTTTGCATGGCAAAAGCTTGAGAATTCTATTGACCAGAACCTGGATATGATACTTGTTGAAATGAAGTTTGAGGCATTTGTGCCTATGGCTGCAAAGGGATCTGTCCACCAATATTATAACCCAGATTAGTATAAGTTGGATTCAATTGATATGTACAACCAGGTTGTGTTTGTGACACCCCATTAAATGGTACACCAGCTTGTGAATAAATAATTCCTGATAAAGGTTGTTATAAATTAACCAAAGGATTTTGAGTCTGTGGACCCAAAATTTGATGATATTGAGTTGAATAACTCTCCTGATAAGGTTGATATACAATATTTTGATTCTATAACAGGGGTATAGATGTATTAACAAGTGGTAATGAAGTGGGTGTAACAGGTTGAACCGGTTGATACAAGTGTACAACTGTTTGTGGTTGGATAGGCGGAGTGGGCTGCAATTAACAAACATTCATGTCAACATTAGTTTGACCAAAAAGTGACTAAGTACTGTCATATTAGGTGACCAAAGGTTTCCCCCTAGCATAGGAGGATAATAAGATGGAAAATATTGTTCTCTGAATGCTGAGAGTCTAGTTGATATGGTACTTAAAGGAATTGAGCCAAAAGGACCGACTTGATATTACCTTGATGATGTATGTAATGAATCAAGTCATTCAGTAATAACTATAGGACTACCAGTTAAAACACCAGATGTTGACATTGGCAAAGACCATGTATGTAAAGATGCACCAGAGAAAGTGCCAGATAATGATTTGTAACCTATTGGGACAGAAGGGCCACCATGAAAATATGACTCTGGTGAAGTTTTTAACAACAAACCCAACCGAAGATGTTGGTTCAGACATGGTTGTTTGACCAAATGTATACCCTCGAAAATTGACAGGAGATTGAATGGAAATAGGATCAAAAAAAGTAGATGGAAACGATTGAGGAAAATACTGGTATAGGTAAAGGTCCCCCCCCCCAAAAAAATGGGTTGGAGTTAAAGGTGTATCGTCTTGTGGGATTTCTTCAATGGCAATTAAACCAAGAGGAAGAACTTCACCGTCAGGCCTAAAATATATTTCAAATGGTTGAATATGTGATATAGAAGTTTCAATAGCTACAAAAATTTGTGGGATGACCAAGGTAGGAACAGCTTCCGGTTGTTCGACTTTAGGATTCAGATTTTCTAGCAAAGAAGAGACAGGATCTGGATCGATTTGTGATTGAAAAATGTCGGGTCCAGGAGGTATGGTCTCAACGATTGAATGGGTCATGACCACGGGTAGCTGTGAAGACTCTGTTTCAACAATAGTAGACGAATCGGGATGTGTTGAAAAATTTGAGCTAACTCTGGGTTAAAAAATGATGTTTCGCCAGAGGTACGAATTGTACTTGATTCGACAGATCGTGATCACCTTCGCCTACCAGAAGTAACCTCCGGTGGTAAAGGTGGTTTTAAAGCTAATCTATGTGAACGACGGGGGATAGGATTTTGTTCTTCCATGATTACTGATTTATTTTAACCAAAAACAAATAATAAAAAAAGAGGTTAATGCTAGGAAAAATGGTTTACCAAGAAACTGTGAACTGCAGAATACCACCTGGCGAACCAAGAAGTACGGGTAGGTAATCTCCCCGAATGCTGTGTTTGGTGTATCACAATTTCAAGCCGGCCGACTCGGTTCACTATGGATGGATAGCACCTAAAATTTTTTCCTCCCAAATATACCTGAAGGTAAGTGGAGGCCCAAGTCCATATTAGCACTGTCTGGTGCGAAACCACATAGTGAGAGCACCTCTTTATACTTATCGTACTGTAACACCGCCCGATATACCCGAAAGTACGTGGATGAGCTACGATATACTTATGTACGTGGAGTGAGGTATCACACTCAGAATGTATCGCAGACAAGTTAACAACAGCTGCTATGTTTTACGACGCTGAAACATGTCTCTAGCCTAGACCTTCTAAATATTATCGTTATGGTTCCAATGTGTTGTTAAGTAAATTGAGATTAATTTTATGTTGATCTTGCTTAAAAATTTTCATTTCAAAGGTTCACCGCGATGATGTGTATGAAATTCCTAAAATGAAAGCTAAGAATGATAAAAAAATTTCTCTTTCAGATTTTTCAATGAAGAACCTAGCTACTAAGGGAAAAGAGTGAAAATAATTTCAGAGAAAACAAATCAATGAACAAAACAAATCAATGAATCTCAAACCAAATGCAGATTTCCTAGTGTTCCTTTTGCAGAACACACATTATTCTACATGTAAATGCAAGTTTTTCTTTTCAGTTTCCTTAATATTATGAATGAAGAAAAGAAACTAGGTGCACTAAATCAATAATTCAAATTCTTTTTACTTTCAATAAACGAAGAATACAAACAACAATTTCTCTTTTAAAGGAAAAATGAGGATTTCAACAACAATTTCTCCCATCAAGGAAATGAATATTTTATGACAATTTCCTATTTCGAAAGCAAATGATTCTTAATGAGACCATAAAAAATACTTTGAAATCAACTTTTCAATGATAAAGAAAACTTTTTTAAAACAACATTGAACAAATTTTCAGTCAAAGGATAAGAAATATATAGAGTCACTAGTCAATTGAGCATCAAACTTTTCAGAACACTGTAGCAAAAAAAACTGAAGAAAGTTGCAAAGTCAAATTCAAGGGAATTTGGTCACTTTCAGGAGTCAACGCAGTCTCCAAGGGGATACAGTGTTCTGCAATGCAGGCTAGGAAGGGAGACAATGCTTTGCAAAGCACTGTGTCATGTCTAAGGGTGTGTTAGGCACAATATAAAAAGAAAAATACTACTATTTAACTCACATTCTTTGCAAATTAAGCTCTGAAAAAGTTTAATATTTATGTGTAACAAATACTGGGTGGATAAACAAAGAAAATCAGAGGGTTAAACACCTAGATCTTAGATAAATTCTCCCCAGTGGAGTCACCAATTTGTTGGGCCATAATTGTGAATTACGGATAAATCACACTTCCCTAGATAGGTGCTAGTCTAGTACAATAGGTGAAATACTTTACGACTATTTCTCGTAACTCAAAACAGATACACAGAGAGGATTGAAGGCTTAATTTTTTAGTTTCTTCCAAATGGCTCCTTCTGTCGCTTCCACTGCAGCTTCAAATTCAAGCGGTTTGTAGGGTGAATGCTTCTTGCAATAAAGAAAATTGAAGCAGCAGAAGATGCAAGAATATATATATCTATTCAAGCTAGTTAGCTAAATCAGTAAAGCATAAACCATATACATCAACCAAGATCTTGCAATATGGAAAATCAAAGCCAATACAGATGCATAGAGGGAACAATAAGCAATACTCTTTATTGATGATATAAGGAGAGGTTACAACCAAGTGATTGATTTGAAGTGACCTTCCAGTAACATTCCCAAGCCTCATCACAGTATAAATATCTCCATTAGTAGCTACACAAATCTAGCTCTCAATTGAAAATTTTCTAGCATTTCTCTACTCAAATTCTTCCTCTCCAAGCACTTAGATCTATGCTCAATTTATAGATGAAGTGTAGGTTGTTTTGCAATAAATAACTTTCCAAAAATAGGAAATACATGTTTCTAGACATGTAGATGTCAAATGGACACTTGGATTCGAAGCTTGACACATGTGAACTATTCTAGAAAGCACTGGCCAAGTGGAGATGTAATGCTCCAGATTAAGGAACAACTACAGATTGGGAATAACCTGAGTTATTACCAATGTGGAGCTACATCCATATAATTCATATGGATTTAAAATCACTGAATCTTCAATAAAATATTCAGCAACAACTTTATACATCATTTTATAAGGAAAAAGGTGGGGAAAAGTGAGGATTTAGTCCATAAAACGAGTGTATTCAGATATCTGCATAAAAATAAGGTGGGAAAGTGGTTGGATATGATATCTATGGTTATGAGGGACTCCCATGTCGAATTTCAAAAAAAAAAATTAAGTTTTTCTAAGTTAAACAGTTCCTCCTTTCCTAACTAGGCTAGAAAACCCTGATTTCCCATGACTAGAAGTATGCAGAAATTTGCTGAAGCATGTGAGCATGATTTTCTGAATGCATTGACTAAAATAAGGTCTGAATATTGAAAAATAATATCAAATGCATAACTCATACACTTTACAGAAGAATAATGAAAGAATACAGAAGAAATCCTCAAGAAATAGGTGCTACAACCATGTTAAAAGATTGCATAACCATGACACTGTTATTTTTAGGGTTGAAGCAACAGTTTATTGATTCTTAAGATCTAGATCAGATCTATACATAAAAATATATATCTAATACAAATCCATGTACAAGAAAAGCTAATCTATACATTCCCCTTGGGGATTTGCTCAAAACATGAAGCATCGGGAGTAGATCTGAGATCTAAAACTTCAGATCTGCAGAATGATTCAGAAATTATGAATAATAAAATTACATAGAAGATCAGATCTAAAAAAGAACATATATTGGTTGGCCAATCTATGGATCACCATAGTGAAGGAAGAAACCCAACACCGGAGATCTCTTCTCCAAAATGCAAGCAAAGCACCCTGCAGCTGTAGATCTGCAAATAACGTTGTCCTAGGGAGAGGAAAAGAGTTGTAGCTTCTGAGAATGAATTGGCCTAATGCCAAGATGTAGATTTAAAGTGAAATCAGCAAATGAAATCTTCTAGGAGCTTAAAAGACAGACTCACTGAGAA
Organism: Pinus albicaulis; assembly: GCA_034641835.2. Classification (NCBI taxonomy): domain Eukaryota; kingdom Viridiplantae; phylum Streptophyta; class Pinopsida; order Pinales; family Pinaceae; genus Pinus; species Pinus albicaulis. Next base: position 1,189,739,847 of record CM076575.1, on the reverse strand, counting down.
GAGCCATTGCTTTCATCTAGATCTAAGAAGATCTAGTCTTCCACTTGTTGCAGCTCACAAGACATCTCAACCCTAAACATGAGCAGTGCTCTAATGTAAGGTGAATCTTGGCCCAAGCCTAATAGTGTACAATTTTAGCACAATTCTCCTCCAAGAGCTGCTCAAGGAAGGAGGTGGGATTCCTAAAAAGGAATGCCCAACAAGGGATGTCTAGCAAACAATTCCTTGTGAAATGATAATCTTCAACAACCTCTTCCTTGTTGCCCTCCTCTTCCTTTTATAAGATAGGAGTCTTGAAAAACCCTAAAAAACCTTGAATCACTTAACCCTTTTCACATTACAACCTCCTTCTAGAATTGTGTTGTCCCTCAAAGAGGTTCAATGCATCTAGAACACCTTATTTGATTTGGTCAAAGATGACCCATTCTTGTGATTTAACCCATTCACACCTACAGGAGTTTATTTGTATAGCCTAGATATGTCTTTGTTCACATAGGAATTGATTTATTCTTGGTTTTCAGGATTTTTACATGTCCTCCTTTACAATTTATTCATCAATACATGAAATGAAAAATAAACAAGGAAAAATTAATATTCCTATTAGCTGTAGCTAATTTAGGAATATTACAGTCTCCCCCTCCCAAATGTTGCTTGCCTCAAGCAACTGCAAGGGTGCTACAAAATCTCCCCCCTTCTTCTTGTGGTTGTAGAAATTTTGAATAACTGATATATTATTCACTGAGATTTTCCTGATCACACACTATTTTGGCTTCATGCATAATACAGAATCTCTTCTACCATTGATCATCACATGCGGAAATAAAATCAATTGCATGCATACATTAAAACCACAAACAATCACACATATGAACACAGTATTTAATGGGAAAGCTTAAAGCTGAAAACCCCAACTATCCGTATATTATATGTCATGGAGATCATGTAACAATCATAGTACAAAAGCTCCTCACAAGCTCTCATGCACACCCTCAATTGCTACACACTATCAAGCTAGATCTAGCAAAACACATGCTCCAATATTTTTCCACTTGATAGCCAGCCTCTATTGCGTTTTCAATGCTATGGGATGGCTTCATTAAATAGACAAACCACCTGGGCGCAATCCTCATGGGCTTCTCCACCTATCCGTGTGTTGCAAATAGCAACAGCATAGTCACAACTGATAGTTAACCAGCTCTTTCACCTATTTCTGCACTGGTCTCCACTTAAACTGTCCATGCACTGAAGTTAACTGATGCATTCTTTAGTTGATTAATGAGTTTATAATTAGTGAATTAATTAATAATTAATTCACACCACTCTCACTAATTGTATCAATCAGTTAAACTGAATACAAATAGATCAACTATGTTTAGATTAGTTAAACTGAATACAACTCCACTAACTTCCTCAATCAACTCCACCAAACTCTGTCACATGAGTTCTAACTGAAGTATCCATGCAATAGCTCCACATAACCCTCAGGAATAGCGTAATTCCTTCTGTCAGCTCCTGTGCCACATCTGTGCACTTAAATGAAGTGCTCCAAGAGAATAAGATAATGTTTATAGTCCAAATATTATTAAGAGCTAATAATATTTGACATATCTATTTTTAGACTGGCAATCTAAAAATAGATTCTGCCCAATATGTCTAAAAATAGAAGTCCAACTATTTTTTCCGACTTGACGAACCATCCAAAAATAGCATCCTGCAACTCATAGAACATGATCCATATGTCTAAAAATAGACTTTGCGGCAAAAATAGCCTGCGGGCCCACTTAGTGAAGGCGACTCCTTTCCACTAAGCTCATCATCTTGCTGCAATCTCAACACTCCCTCTCAACAATATAAGGATTATCTGCAACACCTATCCTGCCCCTGTGGTACTCGAATTTTCTCCTGGTGAGTGCCTTCGTCAAGATATCAACATCCTGATTCTCTGTAGAAATTTATGAAAGTAACATGATCTTCTGCTACACACAATCTCTGATATGATGATACCGGATGTCAATGTGTTTAGATCTATCATGAAATACTGGATTAACCGAGAGTTTGATGCAACTCTGATTATCACAATAAATCACAGTAGGCTGTAAGTGTGAACCGAACAACCCGACCAGGATCTTCCTCATCCATATAGCCTCTCATGTAGCCAAACTCGCAGCCATATACTCGGCCTCTGCTGAACTGAGTGCCACGGATCTCTGCTTCTTGCTATACCAAGAAACTGTTGTCGACCCGATACTGAAAATCCTTCCAGATGTGCTCTTTCTGTCCGTTGGGCTCCCTACCCAATCTGCATCCGTGAAGCCACATAGCCTCACCTCATCCGACTGTCTGTACCATAATCCATATCCCGATGTGCCTCTGAGATATCTCAATACATGCTTGCCTGCCTTCCAGAAGAGCTTCGTTGGCTTAACCATAGCTTGTGAAAGCTGGTTAACAACATAGCATATGTCGGGTCGTGTATTGACCAGATACATGAGTGACCCCACCAAATGTCTATAAACAGTGGCATCCACTACCTCCGCCGAAGTAGCATCCTCCTTTCTCCATCCACCAGGAAGAGGAGTATCAACAGGCTTGTAACCATGCATGTTGAACTTCTCCAGTATCTCCCGGGCATACTTACCCTGAGAAACAAACAATCCACCACTGCGCTGCCAAATTTCCAATCCCAGGAAATAATGAAGGAGGCCCAAGTCCTTCATCTCAAACTCCTTTGCAAGATCAGCCTTGCATGAGTGTATCAACAGTTCATCACCTGTCAAAATCAAATCATCTACATAAATTACAATGATCAGAAACTTACCCTCCACCACAATCTGGTATAGGTTAGGATCCACCTCACTCTTGGAGAATCCAAGTCCGGTGAAATAACTGTCTATCCGTGTGTACCAAGCACGAGGTGCTTGTTTCAACCCATACAACGCTCTCTTGAGCCTGCACACATGCGACTCGCTGCTGAAGATCTCAAAACCTTCGAGCTACTCTATGTACACCTCCTCCTCAATGACTCCATTGAGGAACGTAGTCTTCACTTCCATCTGATGAATGTGCCACCCCATCTGCACTGAGAGAGCAAGAATCATCCGTATGGAAGAATACCTTGCGACAGGTGAAAAGGTCTCCTCATAATCGATCCCCTAAATCTGTGAAAATCCTCGGGAAAAAAATCTTGCCTTGTACTTCTCCACACTCTCGTCGGCTGCCTGCTTCACTTTGTAGATCCATCTTGAACCCACCACTGATTTCCCCTCCGGTCTCGGGACAATATCCCATGCACTGTTTCTGACAATCGAATCATACTCTTCCACCATGGCATCTACCCATGTGGGATCCTCCACAGCTTCCTCGAAAGAGGATGGCTCCGTCACGATACACTTGCTCATAAGAGCCATGTATCCGTAGATAATTTGGCCAGTGACTTTCTCTCGTTTGTTTCGTGATTTCGCGACTCCTACAACCTTTCTCTCGCATCTTGAGCGCTCACTCGTTCTTCGTAGCTTGCTTCCGACCCTTGATGGTTCCCTCGAGTGGTCTCTTCCACTCCATGAACCCTCATCTTCGTGGCCTATCCACATCCTGAGGCGCATCCTTAGGAACTCATAGCTCCTCATCCGCATGCAAGTGTGGCTCCCTCTCAAGCGAACACTTCATGGCTTTCTCCTCATGAAATTTTATATTCCGTCGCACAACAGTCTTGCGACTGTCTGGAAAATACACACGATAGTTGTGGGATGTATCAGTGTACCCAAAAAATATCCAAACCTCTGCAGTTAGCTCCATCTTCTTCCTGGCATCCTTCGTCACATGAATGTAAATAGGTGAACCAAAAATCCTCAAATGGGAAATATCAGGCTGCTTACCAGAAAACGCCTCCTCGGGTGTACTCATGCCAAGTATCCTGTGAGGACAACGGTTCTGCACATATACTGCAGTATTGCATGCCTCCTCCCACAAGTGTATGGGTAGGCCCTGATCATGCAAAATTTCCCGTGCAGCACCCATGATCCTTCTGTTCTTCCGCTCAGCAACCCCGTTCTGTTGTGGGTTATGAGGTGCTATGAGCTCTCTTCGAATTCCTTCTGAACTACAAATGTCCTTGAATTTTCCAGAGATGAATTCACCACCATTGTCGCTCCTAAGAGCCTTCACCTGCTTCCCCGATTCTTTCTCAACTAGTGCCTTTAACTCACAGAACTTTGAGTATGTCTCGCTCTTATTCTGCATGAAGAAGATCCAGTACTTACGAGAAAAATCATCCACAAATATCACATAATACCTGTTCTTTGCTGTCGAAGCTTCTGACAAAGGTCCACACACGTCTGTGTGAATTCTCTCAAGGATCATCGTGGCGCGACTATCCTTCTCGTGAAAGGTGGCTTTCACAAATTTTCCCAAGGTACACCCCTTGCACTGATCTAACTGTGCAAGAGTACCTTTAGGAAGCCTAGTAGAAATCTGCTGTAGTATCTTCAAAGCTCCATCGTGAAGGTGGCCCAATCTCTAGTGCCACAACTCGCCATCATCCCGGCTCACCACTCCTTCTGCCTTGCCTACCATTGTCTCACAGCCATCTACCTGAAATTTACAAAAGTTCTTAACTCGAACCCCTATCCTCCAGGTCTCACCAGTTGCCTTACTGAGCATGAAAGCCTTTCCCTCACTAAAGACAACATCATATCCCTTGTCTTCTAACATCGCCACAGAGATAAGATTCTTCTTCAATCCTAGGACATGCATCACTTCCTTCAATCTGAAGGGTTTAACAGACTCCCTCTCAAAGGAAATGGTACCGATACTGGTCGCACTGTATCTACCATCATCGCCCATCTCGATGTGCACTCCAAGATCTTTCTCATCCAGATCAATAAAAAAATCTCTATCTCCTGTCATGTGAAAAGACGCACAACTGTCAAGAAACCACACTGATCCCGTCACACTTGAAACCAAGCATGTGATCAGTGAAAAATCCAGCTCAAACTGCAAGGCTAAGGCCTCTCCAGCTGCAGTCCCAGCAGCCTGCTTATTTTTCTTCTTTTGTGGACAATTTGTGGCATAATGTCCATGTTGGTGACATTGAAAGCACTTCACCTTGGACATGTCCTGCTTCTTGCCTTTCGCACCGGAATGAGAAGCTTTCTTACTCTTCCCCTTATTTTCTTTGGTAGCCAAACCGCAATTCTCTTCATTAGAGTTCTTTGATGAGGATCCATCCTTGGTACTTCGCCTTATCTCCTCTTGCACAAGATCCGACCAAAGTCGCTCCCATCCTGGCAATTTCTCCCGACCATTGACAGAGTCCTGATAGGAGTGCCAACTCTTTGGAAGCCCTAGGAGAGCCAATATCACCAAGTCCTCATCATCAACAGTCACCCCCACACTTCCCAGCTCATCCCTGCATTGGATGAACTTCGTGAGGTACTTGGGCATACTGTCGCCTTTCTCCATCTTTATGTTCCTAAGTTTATCCTTGAGCACCAACTTCCTCTGGTCGCTCTTGCTTTGGAATAAATCTGTCAAATATTTCCACATCAAGAAGGGAGAAGCTTTCCGATGAAGGCTAGATACTATGTGATCCTTCACACCTTCCAACATAATCCTTCGAAACTTTGCTATCTTATTTTGCCATGCGTCAAGTACGGCAGCATCACTAGAAGTAGGCTTTGGAATATCTGCATCTATGAACTCCTTCAACCACATGTCATCTAGCACTGCTTCCATCCTTTCCTTCCATGAAATATAATTCAAGATTCCCTCAAGGGCATACTCCAATTGAAATCCGTTGAAAGACATCTCAACTTCAACACCAAGAAAACACTACTCCAAATTCGAATTCCACCAGCACAAAACTCAACCGCTTCAATGTCTTGCAATTGCTCCAATGATCAATAACGCTCTGATACCATGTAGAAATTTTGAATATCTGATATATTATTCAACAATATTCTCCTGATCACACACTATTTTAGCTTCATGCATAATACAGAATCTCTTCTACCATTGATCATCACATGCGGAAATAAAATCAATTGCATGCATACATTAAAACCACAAACAATCACACATATGAACACAATATTTAATGGGAAAGCTTAAAGCTAAAAACCCCAACTATCTGTATATTATATTTCATGGAGATCATGTAACAATCATATTACAAAAGCTCCTCACAAGCTCTCATGCACGCCCTCAATTGCTACACACTATCAAGCTAGATCTAGCAAAACACATGCTCCAATCTTTTGCCACTTGATAGCCAGCCTCTATTGCGTAATCAATGCTATGGGATGGCTTCATTAAATAGATATACCACCTGGCTTGAACTGCGCAATCCTCATGGGCTACTCCACCTATCTGTGTGTTGCAAATAGCAACAGTATAGTCACAACTGATAGTTAACCTGCTCTTTCACCTATCTCTGCACTGGTCTCCACTGAAACTCTCCATGCACTGAAGTTAACTGATGCATTCTTTAGTTGATTTATGAGTTTATAATTAGTGAATTAATTAATAATTAATTCACACCACTTTCACTAATTGTATCAATTAGTTAAACTGAATACAAATAGCTCAACTATGTTTAGATTAGTTAAACTGAATACAACTCCACTAACTTCCTCAATCAACTCCACCAAACTCTGCCACATGAGTTCTAACTGAAGTATCCATGCAATTACTCCACTTAACCCTCAAGAATATTGTAATTCCTTCTGTCAGCTCCTGTGCCACATCTGTGCACTTAACTGAAGTGCTCCAAGAGAATAAGATAATGTTTAGAGTCCAAATATTATTAAGAGCTAATAATATTCAACATATCTATTTTTAGACTAGCAATCTAAAAATAGATTCTACCCAATATGTCTAAAAATAGAAGTCCAACTATTTTTTCCGACTTGACCAACCATCCACAAATAGAATCCTGCAAGTCATAGAACATGATCCATATGTCTAAAAATATACTTTGCGCCAAAAATAGCCTGCGGGCCCACTTAGTGAAGGCGAATCCTTTCCACTAAGCTCATCATCTTGTTGCAATCTCAACAGTGGCCTCCTCCTCCAACAGTCTCCACCAATGCTTCAAATTTTCTGCAATAATTCCATCTCCCAATGGTTCCTCCCAAGTGTGAAAAGTGACCTTTGGTAGATAAACCAAATAGCTCTCATTATGAAGTAAAGGAAGGTCTATATGGAAACCTTCTTACTGATCCATGGCCTCATCAAGATAAAAGTGATGGTCATAATGGGGAATTTCACCATGAATGAAGGTCTTCCACCTCCATGCTATAATCCAAATGAAATGAATTACCTTCCAGCGTGGTAACTCATAGTGAAGCTCCTCCCAAATGCCCATGAGAGGCATGCCCCAAGTGCTACATACAATCATATGGTCCACATCATAAAGAGACAAGTAATGTGCTATAGTGGCCATATGGTCTCCCATGCTCCCCCTAGAACATGTAGTGCAAAGAATGTGGGAAACTCATTTTCCCATGGACACATTCCACAAATGTGTCTCTCCTCCAACCATGCTCCCAATAATAAGAACATATTCAACATGTGGAATCATGATTAAGATCATGCTAGTTTCCATATATAATAAGGAAGAAAGAAAATTCCTCCTCATGTGCAACCAGCGCAGTTTTACCCTCAACTGCCATGGAATAGAAGATGACAAGTGTTTCCTCCAACACTTGCTTGTTGTCCCATCCTTATTGCATGCTTGGAGAAGGTGATTTTTGATTGGTTTAAAGGAGTCACATCATGGAAAGTGTATCTACCCTCCAAGATCCTCCAAAGGATGATCAACATAAATAAAGTTCATGGCCTCAAGTGGCCCATGAAGCCCATCATAAATAGTGCTCCCCCTTGGAGAAAAAACCTGAAAATGAGTGTTAGAAAAATAAAAGTATACATCATGAGATTCAGCAATATAATATTTGTCATACACTTGTTTAAAATCAGCAAGGTTGCTCATGGATGAGCCTCTTCTCACACTCAATGTATAAGGAGGTGTAGATGATAATTTTTCCCAAGAGCTATGTTCCTCATCATCTAACAAATGGTCCATGCACTTCTTCATACGAGAGTGCACCTCCTCTTTGAAATTCTCCCACATGAATCCATCCAAGATAGTATGATATGCTCCAATGAAACCAGTGGGTTTGGAAAGCAGGATCTCATAGGTTGCATTCAACAGTTTCTCCTTGAGCTTGGAGCCTTTAACCAAATAAATATGATCATGGAAATAGATGACTCCTCCAACTACCTTATATCTCCTATCCATTACCTTCCCATTAAGAACCTCACATGTGAAAGGTTCCTTGTTGTACTCCATCAAAAGTTGAGAATCCCAATAAGGATCTAGGCTCCCAAAGAATGATAACGTTGTATATGTCTGAAATGCAGCCCCTATCATGTCATGACTCTTCTCTTTGACATACTTGATGCCAAGGTCACATGTTGGAGTCCCATAAACTTTCTTTTGCTGCCTCCCTTACAGCTGATCTTGCTCAAGACAAGATTGAAGCATGTGGAAATCAACTTCCCCTTGGAAAGTTCTTGTCCTCCAATACTTCCCCAATTTAGCCCATGCATGCAAGAGTATTAATATCCTCCTGTCATGTTTAGAAATATCTTTTGTAAGTGAGAAGACCATGGGCTGCCACAAAGATATGGTTTTTCCGTGTATCCTCATATCCATACCATCATAGATTTCTGATCTTTCATTTCTCAGCGCAGATGAATGAATGGAAGATAACAATGTCCTATTTAGAAAATTTCTTACCTATTTTCTGAATTCATGAAAGATCCTCTGCGCTGTGCTTGCTTCTCCAAAGGCTCCTTCATTAGCCAAGTATGCAAATGCTTCCCATATTTCAGAGAACACTTTATTTTTCCTCCAATTAGGAGGTCTTCTTGGTGGAATGCCTACTTGCAAAGAGGCATCAAGGCATAGAGAAGAATGTGGATGTAGGTGGATAGATTTTCCCCCACCATTGCTGCATGGATTCTCTTACCTTATTTGGTATTCCAACCCTTGAAACAAAGAAGGGTATATGCTCTTCTTCTCGAGATGCTCTTCCTCCTCTCTTCCTCCTTATATCTTCAAGACTTCATCATTTGAAAATGATGATGCATGCTGCTCTTGTGTTGTATCAAGATCTCCATGTGTGAGATATTTTGGAACTCCTTGCAAGAATGAAAGAGTTTATTCCCTTGGAGAAAGTGCTCCAACTTCATCTTCATGAGGTGCTTGAGGTGTCATTTCCATGACTGCGTTATCTCCTACCTTCTCCTTCTCCTCTCCAATAACTGAAATTGCCTCATCATCAACAAGAGACCTTAGATCTTGGTCATCTAGTGAAGGAGGAATATCCATGCTTCCTTCTTGAGAGGAGTTCCCTTCATTCAAAGGAGATGTTGCCCTAGGAAAGGCATTAAAAAAACTCACACCTTCTCCCATGCTCTTTAGAAATGGAGTTGTATTCATAGACCATTCCAACTCATGCAAAATATTTGACTGATATGGTTTGATAGTGTCACCAGAAGATGTTACACATGGGCCTTCATCAAAATTTTCTATCAAACTTGCAATAAACCTTGCTTAAGTAGGTGTATTTGCATTCTTCAAGGAAAAGGAATCAAACAACCACCAAGCATATGCCTTACCTCCAAGGTGCAGCGCTGCTACTTTGATGGCTTCAATTTCAAATACTTGATGTTTTTGCACAAAGTTGTTTAGCTCCTTGTTGAAGAGGTAAATCCCCTCTGTGGACAGAGGCGATCCCACTAGCCCAGATCAAGTCTAGCAACAATCAAGTCATGCAATGACATTGGTTCCTAGTTACAAAAAGACAAAGATAACGATGAGTAGCCTAACTCAAATCCCACGCAGTTGTCGTTGAAGAAAAGATGATGTTTCCCGTCCCTCACTTGACAGATCACAATCCTTCCGTTCGACATGTCTGAACACCTATACACATGCAATGAAACGAAGACATACAACATAAAATCTAAAGCATGTAACTATATATCAGTTAGAGAATATATAATTCATTACATTTCATAAAGAAATGAACACATGAATGGAACCAAAATCAGAGTCGCTTATATTATAAATGACAAAAGGGAGATTACAACCAAATGCTCTGACGCTATGATCTTCATTCGGCAGGGCTTGCAACAAAGCATGTCTCAATAAATCCTGTCGGGAATTTGGACGAAGCTCTCTCTCTTATGGGATTCTCTTAGGCTTGGCTCTCAATAGTTGCCCCGCTATAGTTTCCTTCCTACAAGTTCAGCTAGCTTGCTAATGGAGAGGGCATGTTTTTATAGATGGAGGAAAGGAAGCTAGGATCCCTATAATCATGGGATAGGCCCTATCTCTTAGGAAGGTTCCATGATAGGTGGAAAAACACTTCCTATACATGGAGATCCGGAGCTAAACCATTCAACTCATTTTGATGATTCATTCAGGAGTTTGTTAGAATCAAAATTTTGCCATTTTTTTTTAAAAACATCCCTTAATAAGCTTGGAGCGAGTGAAGCACAGGGACAAAGCTCCATTTGGTGCGCCCTCTAGTGTGGATTTCCCCCATTGGCGCGAGGGATGAACTGGCTAGTCGCGCCAAGGCTAAAACATCAATTTTTAGGTTTTTTCAGAGGAAATTTTCTTTAGGAGAATGTTTGTCCTTATGCAAGAGGATGCCATGAAGGTGGCTTCAGGACATTTTACTGCTCACAGGTCATGGGAATATTCCTCCAATGTGCAAGACGATGGATTGCAGGGACGGTGAAAAAATACTGTGTAACAGATGCCCCCTAAAGCATGAGGCCCGAGAGAGAGGGAGAGGTGAAATGCTTTATGAGAACACGCCCGACTGAAAAAACTACTGTCGGGAGACCTGAAAATACAAGTACAACTGATATTTCTGATACGTGATATGTGGTATGGGCGCAGCCATCCATAATAGAGTGTAAAACAACCGGGATCCAAGGTATGGACGCAACCATCCATTAAAGAAGGATCAACAAGTAGAATCAGGTATGGTCACAGCCATCCAATCAAATGAGTCACGTAACTAACCATGATAATCCACAAAGAATCCACAGCCTGGATTTCATCAGACAAAATCCAAGGTCTTGCACTCCATCTCAACTACAAGAGAGTACAAGTCCGAGCATGTGAATAAGTGAGTTGAAGTCGAACATGCAAGAACATCATCTGATTACTAGCCAATAATGAAAGTCATTAACAGACGCAAGAGGAACCACCAATAATGAGGATGGCCCTCAAGGTACTATAGGTAGTATCCATGGAATGTGAACAGTGAGCTGGCGTCGAACACCTGCAGAATCATCCGATCAAAGGTCAATAATGAAAACCTTGCATCGAATGCAAATAACCTTCCATTGAGGCATGCAGGCTCCAAGGTACCTGAAGGGAGTCTCTAGATTAGCTTCCTAGATAATGAGCTGAAGTCGACAGGAAGTGACCTTGATCAAAGGTGGGCCATAGTGTTTCCCACATCATCGATGCGAGACAGAGGAACATGATGTTTGTGAATCAAGATCAGTAGAGAAGCAGAGGGAGGTTGAAAACTGCATAGGCCAACTTCTCTTGAACATATCAGTGGCACGACACTGGATTTGGCAGTATTTGACATCAAAGGATTTGAGGTCATGATGACGTGGAAAAGAGTAGATGAGTGGTCAAAAGAGATTACCCAAACCCATGGAGGCAAGTAGATAACAAGATGAGATGTCCCCAACCCGACACGAATGCAGAAAAGTGCCATGCTCAAGAGAGACATACTGTTGACACGATGGTGATACTGGTTCCATTTTTCCCCACCATTTCTGGCGAGTACCCCAATTATTTTTGAAAAAAAGCTTGAAGGGGATAGCATATGCTTGCGATATAATTTTTTCCTTCGAACAAATCCAACCTAGTACATTTAACGAGCCCGAGGAATAAGGAACTCAAGTAACGTCATTACGACGGAATCCGATGTCATCAGGTTTTAACGAGTCTGACAAAGGAAGAACTCGGCATATTTTCATGTTTAGAGAGTTTGTAAAGATAGCGGAAAAGGAAACTCCAACAGTCCCTTTTTGTAGATAGTCCCACAGATCAGAAAAGGTAGAAAACTATATCTGAGAGAACCTCCTAGTCGTGATAGGCTAGGGTATTCCTTTTTCATAATTAATCTATCCCAACCCAAAAAAGGGGTAAATGTATACTGGGTAGATGTCATATCGCAGCCAATTTAATGAGCTCAAAACAACAAGTGACTCGGAAATATTTCCAATTTTAAAGAGTCAGAAAAGAGCTGAAATATGACTCCAGTAGTGACATTTTTGTGTTTCTACCGAGTCCAAAAAAGTATAAAATACAACTCGTGTCATCGTCCTAGTCACGCGAAAACCTGTCGCTGCATAAAAAGCAAGTGTAAAACCCATTTTTCAACAAAAATAAGATGAAATATCAGAAAATTAAGTTCCAAAACCTAAATTTTATTTCAAAAATTTATAAATATGACCAAATAGTAAAAACATATTACTTTTTACTTTTTAACTCTTGTGTAGAGCGATAGTGAGTTATTTCCCTGCGATCTTGCGGTGGCGATTGTGGAAGATCCAGTGCACCATTACAGATCCCATCTTTTCCAAGTAAGAGCCACTTCCATTAGCTATGTTTTAAGCCATATTTCATAGCTTTCCATTGTGATTTGACATCTCTGAGGGGAGGATTTGCAAATTTAGGGCTTCCATCGTTGGCACGGGTATGAGGCACGGACCCGCACCAATCGAGATTTTTTTGCAAAGGGGTTGCGCCAACTGGCGCGGCTGTCATCAAAACAGTGGCACCAACCGTGCAACCTCATATTCCACTCAAATTTCACAAAAATTGAACCAATCAATTGAATTTTTGAATGCCCAAGGGATCTTATGATGTGCTTATGACTAATTTGATGCAGGTATAAAGCCACAATGGTGATTGAATGGAAAGAAAGGGAGCACAGTGAAGAAGACGAATTGGAAATGGAGAATGAGAAATGCATGAATGCTCTTCGGAATTGTGGATTAAAGAAATTATTTTTAACACCATGTCTCAGGGCTTAGCCCGAATTGTTACAATATTTGATAAGTATCTGGGACGAGAATAAAGAGAAGTTTAGGCTTTGAGATCAAGTACTTGAACTCGAAGTGTCCGATGTCTACTTCATCACTGGATTGTCTTACAAAGGCCCAGTTCTGATCATGACAGGTACCAGGCCTTATGGAGAGAAGATGTCGTTGGTTATGGAGAGATTGTGCCTAGGGGCACAAACAGGATCAGGTAGTGGCAAAGTTGACATTCACATTGTTCCCGATCTAGCACTCATACTGGTGCTACATACTATAATGCAGGCTGCGGGGTCGCAAGTGCCGCATGAGGCTACCAAAACACAGCTCCTCCTAGCATCAGAATGTATGAACCTGACATTATTTGATTGGGCTACAGCCGTAACCATGAATATCAAACGGAAATTAACTAAATGTAAAAAGGCCAACTGAAGCAATTTGGGTACAGGTCAATCTTGGTATCATTCATCCTAGAACGACTGCCTATCTTCCAGGGCCAGGGAGCGATAGTCCCAGATCCACCTTTGATAGAGCCACGGATGGCTCGATGGGCAGTATTGATGCCCAGAGCAGGAGGGGGCCAGAAAATTTCATGGCAACCCGAGTTCTTTAGATGGCTCCGGTGATAGTTGATTTTCGTAGATAACTGGCCCTATGCCAAAACTTATTTCATAGGAGACCCAGACCTTCCACTCCGTGAAGGAGAGGACTGGGATGAGGAGCTGGGTAAGACTCTTTTTGATTTTATGAATTTTATGATTTTTTTTTTTGTTATACATGCATGTTCTAACAGCTAATCCTATATGTATGCAGATGTCGGCCCAGAGAGGCCCGCCAGGATGTCACAGATCGCGCAAAGGACCCCTCTTGCCTATGATCCTCAAGGTGAGGGGGGCAAGGGGAACAAGCTAGTTCAGAACTTAGATGGAATCGCCCATACGATTCCTGGTTATACTCACCTAGATGATGTCCCTATGGCTTATCAGAGGCACACTGTAGGGGTGCCTAGTCGCCTCCATCGCGTATTGAAGCGATTGGTGTGGGCAGTAACATGATACCATGAGCACCATGCTGATTAGTCACCTAGGTTTTTCATATGCATATTTTTGGATTTTATATGATGCAGACGCAACAAAAATTTGACATATATATATATATATATATATATATATATATATATATATATATATATATATATATATATTTCTGCACATGATGATGTTCTTACAAGTTGCGTAAATGTCTATCTAATACCATGTTAGCTACTCCATCTGTTAATGCATTCATTCATCTGGGTATATGCTGATATGTGATGTAATCAGAATTTCTTTCCAATAAACGAATATGTAGATACAGTCTTAAAATTCATGGGTTCCTAACTGAATAATGACCATTGAACTGTAACACTACAAGTTGTGAGTCTAGATATACAAGTAATTCATGAATACTGAGGTTAACGGCCTCGTTCAATAATTCCAAAATGGCACTACATTCTACGACATTATTTGTAGCAGGCCCTAGAAAAACACCTTGTAAATTAACTAAATCACCAGCAGGATTGTAGATTACCCAGGTTGCCGAAGACATATTCCCAGTACTGCGGGAGGCACCATCTGCGAAACCCACATAAGGAGTAATAGACATCTGCACAATCAAGAAGACCCAATCAGCAGAAAGATGCTTACAAAACACACCACACCACACATGCACAAAAATGAAGAAATCACCTATGTACATACACTACACAAGAATGATTCAAGTGTAATACTTCTTTAGATACAACCCATTTCCGGGCTGCGCCAAAGGAAGACCTTCATAATCAATCAGCACATAGGCCCCATTTTTTAATACACGTTTAACGATATAGGGCCCATGCCACATAGGCTGGAATTTGCCTACCCCAAACTTATCATGTGCTTGATCATACAAGAGGACAAGGTCCCCTTTGATAAGAGAGCGTGGAGAAACTGTTTGATCGAAATGAGCTTTAACCTATTTTTTTTGTGCCTTGATAACCAAAGAATCCAAGTAGCAAGTTTCGTCTAGTCTATCCAGATATAGGAGACATTCTTCCTCCGGGGAAGTGTGGGGAAGTAATTCCATGGCAAACTTCAGTGAATGGATCTCACATTCAACCGGAAGAGTAGCTTCCAGACCATACACCAATTGGAAAGGTATGAATCTGGTCATGCTCTTCACTGACGTTCGGTAGGCCCAGAGAGTTGAGAACAATTTGAGATGACAGTTGGATTTGTGTATATGAATTGTTCGTTGAAGCATCATGACAAGCACCTTGTTCACGGCTTCAACCTGGCCATTTTCCTGAGGGTAGTATGGCATCGAGCTGTCATGATGCAAGCCCAACTTCGATTTCATCTCTGCCATCATGTAGTCTCGAAAATGAATGCCATGTTCGGTGACGATGGCTTGAGGAATGTCGAAACGCATGATCACGTGGTTGAAAATGAATTGAGCAGCTATCTTACCATCGGCAGCTAATGTAGGCATCGCTTCGTCCCACTTGGTGAAGTAGTCTACTGTAACGATGATATAAGCATGCCCCCTAGCCGAGTGAGGGTTACATGTCATAAAATCAATGCCCCATTTGGAAAAAGGGCCTACAGTAATGACAGGATGTAATGGGAGGGGTGGCGCACGCATCTTGCATTGGAAGATTTGGCATGCATGACACTTTCTTACTGCAACAATATAGTATTTCACACATGATGATGTTTTTACATTGCGTAAATTTCTATCTAATACCATGTTAGCTACTCCATCTGTTAATTCATTCATTCGTCTCGGTATATGCTGATATGTGATGTAATCAAAATTTCTTTCCAATAAATGAATATGTAGATACAGTCTTAAAATTCATGGGTTCCTAACTGAATAATGACCATTGAACTATAACACTACAATTTGTGAGTCTATATATACAAGTAATGCATGAATACCGAGGTTAACGGCCTCGTTCAATAATTCCAAAATGGCACTATATTTTGCGACATTATTTGTAGCAGGCCCTAGACAAACACCTTGTAAATTAACTAAATCACCAGTAGGATTGTAGATTACCCAGGTTGCCGAAGACAGATTCCCAGTACTACGGGAGGCACCATCTGCGAAACCCACATAAGGAGTAATAAACATCTGCACAATCATGAAGACCCAATCAGCAGAAAGATACTTACAAAACACACCACACCACCCATGCACAAAAATGAAGAAATCACCTATGTACATACACTACACAAAAATGATTCAAGTGTAATACTTCTTTAGATACAACCCATTTCTAGGTTGCGCCAAAGGAAGACCTTCATAATCAATCAACACATAGGCCCCATTTTTTAATACACATTTAACGATATAGGGCCCATGCCACATAGGCTGGAATTTGCCTACCCCAAGCTTATCATGTGCTTGATCATACAAGAGGACGAGGTCCCCTTTGATAAAAGAGCGTGGAGAAACCGTTTGATCGAAATGAGCTTTAACCTGCTTTTTTTGTGCCTTCATAACCAAAGCATCCAAGCGATGAGTTTCGTCTAGTCTATCCAGATATAGGAGACGTTCTTCCTCCGGGGAAGTGTCAGGAAGTAATTCCATAGAAAACTTTAGTGAAGGGATCTAACATTCAACCGGAAGAGTAGCTTCCAGACCATACACCAACTGGAAAGGTATGAATCCGGTCGCGCTCTTCACTGAAGTTCAGTAAGCCCAAAGAGCTGATAAAAATTGGAGATGCCAGTTGGATTTGTGTATACCAATTGTTCGTTGAAGCATCATGACAAGCACCTTGTTCATGGCTTCAACCTAGCCATTTTACTGAGGGTAGTATGGCATCGAGCTGTCATGATGCAAGCCCAACTTTGATGTCATCTCTGCCATCATGTAGTCTTGAAAATGAGTGCCATGATCGGTGACGATGGCTTGAGGAATGTCGAAACGCATGATCACGTGGTTGAAAATGAATTGAGCATCTATCTTACCGTCGGCAGCTAATGTAGGCATCGCTTCGGCCCACTTGATGAAGTAGTCTACGGCAACTATGATATAAGCATGCCCCCCAGCGAGTGAGGGTTACATGTCATAAAATCAATGCCCCATTTGGGAAAAGGGCCTACGGTAATGACAGGATGTAATGGGAGGGGTGGCGCACGCATCTTGCATTGGAAGATCTGGCACGCATGACACTTTCTTACTGGAACAATACAGTATTTAAATATAGACGGCCAGAAATAGCCCACACGCAGAATCTTCTGGGTGGTAGCATAACCGGACATGTGACCGCCACAGGCGCCACTGTGACAGTCATTTAGAACTTTCTCAGTCTCCTCTAAGGTCAAACATCGGCAGAGCATAGAATCAAATCTGACATGATATAATGTATCTATGACAATGCGATATGGTTGCGATTAATACCGAACGTGATGTTGAGCATCCTTTGTCAACTCAGACCGGAAGGTAGATGTCTGAAGGTACACGATTATATCACCGTACCATGGATCGAGAGTGCTTATTAGAAAGAGAGTTTCATCTGGGATATGATCCTCAGATTGAGACAAAACAGAGTTGGTAGGGAGAGAGCAGATGAGATCAGCAAAAACCAGTGACTTCTTGGACTTGGTAGTAGTGAACTCCAAATCTAACTCTTGAAGGATCACAATCCATTTGGAGTACTTTTCCCCTAGAAATTGTTGAGACAAAATGTAAGTCATGGGGTTGCAGTCATAAATCACGGTTACCATGCGCAACAGGATGTAATGGCGAAACCGCTGAATAGCTTGGGCTGCGGAAAGTGTCACCTTCTCAACGTGGGCATAACATGTTTCAATGTTGAGGAGATTCTGAGACAGATAATAAACTACGTGTTTGTTTCTGTCATCGTCATCTTGTACCAGAAACATGGCAATTATGCTGAATGTGGCAGCCAAATAAAGGGTAAAGTCCAATGATAGTTGGGAGGACGTATTAATGGAGCATTGACAAGCAACGTCTTAAGTTTTTCGAAGGATTTCTAAGAAATCTCATCCCAATGGAAGGGAACGTCTTGTTTTAGAAGTCACGTAAACCCTTTGGCCGCCTCTGCATAGTTCGGGATAAAGTGACGTAAGAAATTCGCTCTCCCCTGAAGACTCTTAAGTTGGTGCAATGAGGAGGGTGAGGGGAGATTAACAATAGCCTTGACCTTGAGAGGGTCAAGGCGAATTTCGTCTTTAGAGACAATGAATTCCAAAAGATGACCAGAGTCAACGCATAAGAGGCACTTGTGAGGATTAAGCCTGATGTTGTAGCGTCTGAAATAGAGAAAAATTTGGTGGAGATGTTTTGGATGGTCTTTACACAGAGCTGAATGAGCCAGAAGGTCATCTAGATATGGCTGAACAATATTACATATGTCGTGAAAGGCGTAGCACATGGTATGCTGGAAGGTGGCTCCAGCATTTTTCAAGTCGAACGGGAGCTTCTTATAGGTAAATGTGCCCCACGAACAAATGAAGGTGGTCTTATGTTGATCGTAGGGTAAAATATTAATTTTATTATAACCCGAAAATCCAACCATAAGGGAATATATCTCACTCCCCGCACAATCATCAATGATCTGATCTATAAAGGGGGTGGGGTAGTTGTCCTTAGGGCAAGCCTGATTGATGTCTTGACAATCAACACAGACTTGAATTGTGCCCTACTTCTTATCCATAGGGATGATATTGGAAACCCACTCTGTCAGAGGGATCGGATATATGAAGCCCACTTTAAGAATTTTCTCAACTTCTACTTTTATAGCAGCAACTTTTTGAGGATGCACTGGGCGCAGACACTAACGGATAGGCTTCACACCAGGATAGATGGGAATTTCGTGCACGACGATACTGGGATCAATCCCAGGCATCTATTCATAATACCATGCAAAAAAATCTTGGAATTCACGGAAAATGATAGTGTACACTTGAATCTCATCGGGAGAACAAGTGACTCCCACGTGGATGTTCTCGACGACCCCCGGTTTAATGGAGATGTTGATAGGCATCGTTTGGGTAATATTACTCAGATTTCCTTCCAAAATTACTTCATGAGTCAATATTGGCATTTGGAGAGGCAGAGAGGGAACCTGAGATGCAAAACGCTCGATAAAATTAGACATTGCCCCCAGGCCGGGCATGAACAAGGAACGATGATGTCCATTGCTCCATGGAAGATCTTCGAGAGACATAGTCTCCATGATATCTTCGTTAGACGGAAAAAATTCTCTCAAAGGATCGGGCGAATCTTCATCGTCGAGCCAAGGGATTGAGAATAAACATCAAGATCCATGCTCAAAGGAGCATTTTCAATAGGAGGAGGATCTGATGCAGCAACGATCTCGCAATAATTGATTTCGACTGGGGTTAGAGGCATCAATTCTCCAAAAGAGGCAACCTGTTTAGGAGAAGGGATGATCCACGGGTCATCTGACCTAGAGATCATGTTGACTTGAATGGTGTTTAGTGATGGAATGGGAAAAATAACCATGAGAACGAGATCCTTGAAAAGACTAGGTCCTACACTGTCGGGGGGATTAGGAATTTGATCCACGTATGGCATGCTGTTCTTGGAGGATGAGGTAAAGAAAGACAACTGATCAACAGTAATAATCTTTCCCTCATGCGGAAATTTCAAAAGCTGAAAGAGGGTGGATAGAATTCATATCATGGTGTGGGTCTAGCTACGACCAAGTAGAAGATTTTAGTTGAGTTTGGCATCAACCACTTCCACTTTGACATTGATTGTATTACCTTGTAATGTGATTGGTAGACTCGTGAGAACACCCAAGGGTTTTGATTCCCTTCCATCGAATGCGTCGAGGGAATTGGGGGATGAAGTGAGGGCTAGAGAGCCAATGGCTTTCTAGCAAGAAAATGACATAACGTAGGTAGAGGCACCTTCATCCACAATGGCTCTATGAATATTGAGGTCGTTGATGCCGACTTGTATAACAAGGGAAATTTGGTGCAAAAGTCAAGGGACGAAATTCTCTAGATCGAAGGTGAGAAGACTAGAATCGACAGGATCAATTCCACTAATTGTAGATAATAGAGATTTCCATTGAGATGGGAAAATTTGAAGCACTTCCAACATAGACATTGCGGAGGGAGCTTGTGCCAAATCCTCAACAATGCTGTAATGTTTAGTAGCACAGGCATTTGGATTATAGGAAGACTTTCGAAAAACACCTTTGGAAGGTGGTCGTATGATGGGTTCAGCGCTGGGCTTCTCAATTTCTAGAGGACCAGAGGCAGGTGGGGGAGGCAGGCCATCAACGACTTCCTTCCCAGTTTCCTGGCGTGATTCAGCATAATCCTTCGACCGAGTGGCAATAGAAACGGGTGCACACCATTCATCATGAAAACCTGAGACCCAAACGGTGCAGATGATGAAGGTTGCTTGACCATCTGGGTCTGCTGAGATGGAAAAGGTTCTTTAAGAACTATCAGAGTTCCCTTAGAGCCTTTGAGAAGTTGACTAACCTCGGATCTTCGAGGACAATCTTTGGTGTAGTGGTCTTCATCATATATCAGGCAAGGGTACTTTGATTTTCATTGCGAACCATCATCAACACGTGATTTGGAGGATTCTGGTTTTGTGGCATCAGATTTGGCCTTGCCTTTGCCCTTATTCTTCCCTTTGGAAGCCTTGTCCGCAGGATTGGCCTGAACGACATTGAGCTCCACGGTCTTACCAGAATCTAGAGTAGCAAGAGGAGCAGAATTGTTGGAAGAATTCGACTTCTTCTTCCCATTAGAAGTCTTACGAGAAGTCTAAGAGATGGAACCAATAACATTATCAACCGATGGGGTAGCTAGTGATTTAGAGGTCCCAGGCTGCGGGGCATCAGCTAAGATATCATATAACGTGTCAAACTGAGAGTACACTAAATAGAGGTACTGGGCACAAGCAATGGCTTGTTCCTTGGTTACACATGCCCCCATAGCAATGTCCTGTGCAATCTTGTTGACAAAGGAGGTAGTGAACCAGTGAGTTAGCAGCTAATCAGGAATGTCAAACTTAATCAGACAATGACGACGTCTCCACTCATGAATATGATCTGAAATATGAGTGGCTTTGTCCTGTTTCAGAGATGTCAGGAGATACGTCCTGGCTTCATAACGAACCGGTAACTGGAAATGTGTCAAGAATGCCATGGCTAGAGTATTAAAGTCTTGAAAAATACCACGGGGTAGTTCTATGTACCATTTAGCAGTAGCACTGGTGAGAGTGCACTTGAAAATAAATAGACGGATCGAGTCATCTATCCAAGAGTTCAAATAACACCACAAATGGTAGGTCATGACATGTGCTTGGGGGTCTTCTCTAGATTTACCTTCAAATTTGGGACAGTCACCAGGTATCTTCGTTGGAACCGGAGGCCAATATGGATTATGAAGAATCGGATCATTGGTCAACATAGACACATCTGGTAATTGCAACGTGGAAAGAAAAGGTAACTAAGGATTGAAAGGCATGCCAGGTCCCTGATAAGGACCTGTACCTGTACTCTAGCCTGGTTGAGTATGATTCTTCCCCCATTGGTTTTTTCTTGGAGGATTCTGACCATAGGGGGTATAAGCCGTATAATTAGGTTGATATGGTTGCTAAGAACCAAGATACGGGGGTTTATAACCAGGGTACTGACTCTGGTTATACGTGGGCCCCATTTGAGAAGTGTACGGATTTGACTGTGGAGTATAAGTATAGCTTGGCTGTTGAAGGTAATAACCAGAACCTTGGGGCAGGTTGTAAACCGGTCGAGACTGACCTTCAAGGTAATAACCACCTTGGGGTCGAATGGGCTGCTGGTAAGTGGGACCCTGCTGAGTCTGATAATTCGAGCACATAGACGGGTTCAGTTATGGCATAGAATAGATTGGTTGCTGAGCAGGTTTAACAGGTTGTGCAGATTTTCTTGTTTGAACAAGTTGACCTGGCTGTGCAGGTTGTCCTAGTTGAATAGGTTGCCCTAGCTAAACTGGTTGCCCTGGTTGAACAGGTTGACACAGTTGATGAAGGACACCAGGCTGCCCCGACTGAGCAGGTTGACCTGATGGCGGGAGAGGGCCAGGTTGTGCCTAATAACTAGGTTGACCTGTGATAGGACCATAAGATGGCCCTAGTTGTGCAACATTTTGAGCAATTAGAAAATGAGGTTGTTCAGGTTGCACCAACGATTGAGAAGGATGGGTTTTCCCCCCTAGGACCATACAACGGCCCAGGTTGATTCCCCGGTTTCCATGTGGGTCCTTGAGGTTTCCTCGGTTGGACCACAGGGTGAGGCTACAGAGGTTGACCTTGAGGGTTGTAAGATTGTCATTGCAGACCGTATAACAATCCCTGTTGGCTCGAAGGTTGTCCCTGTAAGGGTTTTCGTTGCAGGTCATATAGATAACTTGGCTGGACTGAAGGTTGTCCCTGGAAGGGTTGTCCTTGTGGGCCAGCAACATATCCTTGTTGAAACAAAGGTTTCCCCTGAAGGTTTTTCCCTTGTTAATTAGGAGGTTTCCCAGGTTAGGTAGACAGAAAACCGTTAATATACTGATAAGCCTCAAGAGCAGGAAAATGAAAGGGGTTTCCCTGCTCATCATATTGATATGGAAATATGTAGATCATGGAATCATCTGGTCCATAATGGGAAAAGTAAGGACGGTTGAGATCTTGAGAGGACTGACCAACCTCGGAGTTTTACGGCTGTAAAGACAGCCGATACTCCTTGAGAGAAATATTCTCTGGAATAGCAGAAGCTATATAAACATCTTCAAGAACTGACAAGGTCCTCATTGACAAAGTCATGACAGCAAGCGTAGACGCAGCCACGCAGATAGTAGGTCTAACAGGTGCCAATGTAACAAAGGGAGATGCCGTGAGGGGCGTCGATGGCGACATCACTAACGATGGAATAGTCAGCCTCGTGGACGGAGTCGATACTCCCATAGAGGAAATAGCGGCCATGACCTGACTTAAATACCTATACCCAGCTGGGAGCGAAGGACCAGGTGAAGACATAATATAAGGTTCTGGGATGTCTTCGGGAAAAATCTGGTAATCTTCACCAGAAGTAGGAATTCCCTCGCTAGGAGAAGGACTAGGTGAGTCCATATCTGACCTTGCCGTAAGATCTTCTAAAAGACAATGGGGACTAGGAGGTATAATAGCAACCAAGAAAGGTGATCCCGATGTAAGAGGAGGGAAGTGTTATTCTACTCCAAATCCAAACCAAGTATTGGAAAAGGGCCAATTGAAGTCAACTGGTCCTCCAAAGGGAATTTCAGATATAATCGATCCCCCTTCAGGAAACTCGGATACAATGGGCTGTTGATACTCAGCAGACGACTGGGAGACCTCTGGTGAATCGTCTGTGTAAGTACTACCAGTAGACGAAACTCAGGGTTCTGCCACTATGACTGTAACGAAAAGAGGAAGAGATCAAAACAAAGACACACGGGTAAAAACCAAGGCAAACAACAACAGGCCGAAAAATCAATCTCTAAATGGGTGTGTAATCATAGGTGATTAATTTTACCACATTGAAACTGAAAATTTTACTGTTTCATGTTTTAAGAGTCTAGAAACAAGTAAAAGATGACTCTATCACTTTCAATTTGGAAACAACCGTGAAAGGACAAGCGCTTGATGATATTTTCAAATTTAATGAGACAGTAAAGATAAAAATGACTGTTATGGTAATATAGGCAAATGGGTGTACCAGATATCCGTGAACTACCATATACACCTTGGTAAAAATGAAAGAAAAATCAACCAAGGACTTGACGTACGTGCAGGTAATCTCCCCGAATGTTATGTCTGGTGTATCACGGGTAAAAGGCAGTAGACTTGGCTTCCTTCGGATAAAGGATTGCAACCTAATGGGGTCTCCCTTTATATACTCGACAGTATGGGGAGCACAATTATGTACTAGTGCTGTCTGTAGCCAGATGGTGAGCGACAGTTGCTAGGTTTAAAGATGTCGTAACAAGTCTCTACCTTACACTACTGGATATTGTGTTAATGTTTCAATGTTGCCTTAGGTTAATTCAGTAAATTTTAAATTTGATCTTCAATTTATGTTTCAATTTCAGGCCCTATCAAATTTTGGATCTCACAAAACCTCTAAATGCATACTACATGCCACAAAATATCACTTTGTTCAATGAAGAGCTATCTACAGGAGAGTTGAGAGCTTTTCAAATAACAACAAAATGAGCACAAAAACATCCACTACTGTCGCAAATGCAAGCTAATGAAACTAGAAAACTTCTCTCTTAGAGTTACATAACACTAGTAATGCGAAAGAACTTTCAATTTTCACTAGACTAATAAAAATGCAAAGAAATTTGTTTTTGTATTTTTCAATATTTCAGAGAAAATGCACTAAATGAATGAAAAAACTAATGAAAACACCAATTCAAGAAATGACAGTGAGAGAGTTGAAACAAACAAGTTCACTCAATACAAACACACGCAATCAAGACCCAAAATGATGACGAAATCCCTCAAGGTGAAGAAGAATATCGAAAAGACTCACACAAGCCGTGTAATCTAGGCTTGGAGTGAGACAAAGCGAAACTTGAATGAAAGAGAGAAAAATCACTCAACTAACGCAATCATACAATGGAATCCAGCAAAACGAATGCAAAGAAGTGAAAACGAAGCTGACCAGGAAAGAAAGGACCCAAAACTCCAATGGGAGGTTCAGCACACTGAAGCACCTAGAAGCCCTAGGGCTAGAATAAAAAACTGATAGTAAAGAAAAAAAACCGGAGGACAAGGGCCAAACACAGTCAAAAATGACTTCAAGGAACTCAATCAATCAGAAAAATGACACGAGGACCAAAAGTCAAGCTCAGAGAGCCCAAAAGCAAGCAAACCCTAATACCAAACAGAGTTGGCGTGCCTGTTTGGCTGTAATCTGCGCCAAAAAAGCATTGGCGCAGGGGTCTAACTAGCAACAAGCACCATTTGGCGCGACTATTAAGAGCTAAACCGTGCCAATCGAGTTTAGTATTGGAAAAAAATGAAAAAGGACAAACAGAGACTGGATCAGGTCTTCTGGGGGCTGAACAGGGGTTTGACACCAAAGGAGGCGAACCAGAAGAGAAAATAAATCAATCAAAAGCCAAAAAAAACCAAAAGAGGAAAGAATAACTCCAACTAAGTCCCCAGCGGATTCGCCATTTTGTTGAAGAGGTAAATCGCCTCTGCAGATAGAGGCGATCCCACTAGCCCAGATCGCGTCTAGCAACAATCAAGTCATGCAATGACGTTGGTTCCTAGTTACAAAAAGTCAAAGATCGCGATGAGTAGCCTACCTCAAATCCCACGCAGTTGTCATTGAAGAAAAGATGATGTTTCTCATCCCTCGCTTGACATATCACAATCCTTCCATTCAACACGTCCGAACACCTATACACATGCAAGGAAACGACAACATACGACATAAAATCTACAGCATGTAACTATATATTAGTTAGAGAGGATATAATTCAATATTGGATTTCATAAAGAAATGAACACGTGAATGGAACAAAAATCAGATTTTCTTATATTATAAATGACAAAAGGGATATTACAACCAAATTCTCTGATGCTATGATCTTCCTTTGGCGGGGCTTGCAGTGGAGCGTGTCTCAACAAATCCTATCGGGAATCTAGACGAAGCTCTCTCTCTTATGGGATTCTCTTTGGCTTGGCTCTCAATAGTTGCCCGGCTATAGTTTCCTTCCTACAAGTTCAGCTAGCTTGCTAATGGAGAGAGCAAGATTTTATAGATGGAGGAAAGGAAGTTGGGATCCCTATAATCATGGGATAGGCCCTATCTCTTAGGAAGGTTCCATGATAGGTGGAAAACCACTTCCTATACATGGAGATCCGGAGCCAAACCACTCAACTCATTTTGATGATTCATTTATGATTTTGTTAGAATCAAAATTCCATCATTTATTTATTTTTTAAATCCCTTAATAAGCTTAGCACAAATGAAACACAGGGACAGAGCGCCAGTTGGCGTGCCCTCTAGTGTGGATTTCCCCCATTGGCGCGAGGGATGAACTGGCTAGTCGCGCCAAGGCTAAAACATCTATTTTTAGGGTTTTTCAGAGGAAATGTTCTTCAGGAGAATGTTTGTACTTATGCAAGAGGATGCCATGAAGGTGTTTTTAGGACATTTTACTGCTCACAGGTCACGGGAATAGTCCTCCAATGTGCGGGACGAGGGATTGTAGGGACGGTGACAAAATACTGTGTAACACTCCTCCACCCAAACCCTGACTGGACATCTAGGTGATCCATCAAAGATAGATAGATAGAATCTACCCATGTCATGTTGCTCCTTCTTTGTTCCTTTTCTCTCCTTGATCTTGCAGAACCCTTGGAAATTCAAATCATATTTGAACTACTTGGATTCAGCTTCATACTCCTCCAAATACTCCCTAAGAGACTCCTTCTTCGATACACCTCCTTTCTTCCTCTTCATGAAGAAATTACTGACAGAAATTTGAAGCTTAGGTGATATGGTTGGGTGAACATATCCATGAGATGAGGATTCAAAATGTTCCTCAAGTATAGATCTTTCTCCTCTTGAAACATTCTAGGAGTTTCACTTCTTCTTCTTTCTTCTTCTTGTTCAACCTCCTTAGAGAGGTTCTTCTTAGATATGAAATCTGATGAGAGTAAACCCATGTTCTTCATAATTATGACCTTGTTCCTTGCTGTACAGCACTTTGGCTTGAAGCCATAGACTGAGCCAAATATCTTGCTCTGATACCACTGTAATGTTCCAAATTAAGGAGCAACTACAGATTGGGAATAACCTGAGTTATTACTAATGTGGATCTACATCCATATACTTCATACAGATGTAAAATCACTTAATCTTCAATAAAATATGCAACATCAACTTTATACAGTGTTTTATAAGGCAAAAGGTGGGGAAAAGTGAGGATTTAGGCCCTAAAACGAGTTTAGTTATAGATCTGCGTAAAAATAAGTTGGAAAGTAGTTGGATCTGATAGCTAGGGTTATTAGGGACTCCCATGTCTAATTTCGAGAAAAAAAAAAATAAGTTTTGCTAAGTTAAACAGTTCCTCCTTTCCTAACTAGGCTAGAAAACCCTGATTTACCATGACTAAACCTATGAAGAAATTTGTTGAAGCATGTGAGCATAATTTTCTGAAGACATTGAATGAAATAAGGTCTGAATATTGACAAATAATATCAGAGGCATAACTCATACACTTTACAGAATAAGAATGAAATAATATAGAAGAAATCCTCAAGAAAGAGGTGTTACAACCATGTTAAAAGACTACATAAACATGACAACATTATTTTTAGAGCTGAAGCATCAGTTTATTGATTCTTCAGATCTAGATAAGATCTGTACATAAAAATATAGATCTAATACAAATCCATGTACAAGAAAAGCTGATCTATACATTCCCCTTAGGGATTTGCTCAAAACATGAAGCATCGGGAGTAGATCTGAGATCTAAAACTTTAGATTTGCAGAATGATTCAGAAATTCTGAATAATAAAAGTACATAGCATATCATATTTGAAACATAACATATATTGGTTGGCCAATCTATGGATCACCACAGTGAAGGAAGAATCCCAACACCGAAGATTTCTTCTCCAAAATGCAAGCAAAACACTATGCAGCTATAGATTTGCAAATAACATTGTTCTAGGGAGAGGAATAGAGATGTAGCTTCTAAGAATGATTTGGCTTGATACCAAGATGTAGATCTAAGTGCAATCAGAAAATGAACTCTTCCAGGAGGTTAAAAGACACACTCACTGAGAAGAGCCACTGCTTTCATCTAGATCTAAGCAGATCTAGTCTTCCACTTGCTGCAGCTCATAAGACAACTCAACCCTCAACATGAGCAGCGTTATAATGTAAGGTGAAGCTTGGCCCAAGCCTGATACTGGAAAAGTTTAGCACAATTCTCCTCCAAGAGCTGCTCAAGGAAGGAGGTGGGATTCCTGAACAAGAATGCCCAACAAGGGATGTCTAGCAGACAATTCCTTGTGAAATGATAATCTTCAACAACCTCTTCCTTGCTTCCCTCCTCTTCCTTTTATAATATAGGAGTCTTTCCAAACCCTAAACCACCTTGAATCACTTAACCCTTTTCACATTACAACCTCCTTCTAGAACTACGTTGTCCCTCAAAGAGGTTCAATGGATCTAGACAGCGCTATTTGACTTGGTCAAAGATGACCCATTCTTGTGATTTAACCCATTCACACCTATAGGAGTTTATTTGTATAGCCCAGATATGTCTTTGTTCACATAGGCATTGATTTATTCTTGGTTTTCAGGAGTTTTACATGTCTTCCTTTACAATTTATTCATCAATACATGAAATACAAAATAAACAAGGCAAAATTAATATTCCTATTAGCTGTAGCTAATTTAGTAATATTACAGGAGATTTCAGAAAAATGAGAATTTTTCTCCCAATGTGACCAACACACCTGTGAAAGTCGGGAAGTGCTTTGCAGAGCAGCCTTTCATGGGGCTACTTGCATATGCAACACACTTAGGCCCCTTAAAGCCTACGTTGGTGAGCTCTTATATGTTATATAATAAGCTTCAAACCATGGAAACCTTTTCTTGATGAAAGTCTTGCTTGATTTGTCTTGTTTCTTGTCTTAGTGCATGTAGCAACTGAAATGATAGGGAATGATAGACCCTTGATCATTGGTCCTAGAGATGATGTCTAGTTAACCAAGTCATTTGGAATGGTGCCCAAATTGACCCATAACATAAAGGATAACATCTAAAATAAGGTTTTCATTTGGGAACTTGATTTATTGGAGAAGGAATTCAGGTTGGAAAGAAAAATTGAATGTAAAATTATGGCGACAAGGAAGCCTACCACTCACATTTATAAAGATGGAAGTGTTGCTACTCCTAGAATTTCAAAACCTACAAGGTTGACACCTCAAAAATTGGAATAAAAAAGAGAAAAAGGGCTTTGCTACAGTTGTGATAGAAAATACACTAAAGTTCATAAGTGTGTTGAGAAGAAATTATTTTATATAGATTGTGAAGAGGAGTAAGAAAATGAACAAGAAACTTCAAAATATGAGGATACACACCAGGAACCAACCTTAGAGAAAGAAGAAATGAGTCTGACCATATCGTGTAATGCATTGGTAGGCATTACCACTCCTCAAACTCTCAACATAGAAGGAGATATCAAGAAGAACTATAAATTGTAGTACCCATAATTTTATTCATTGTAAGGTATCCAAGGAATTGAATTGCTTCCTATACCCAACACCAAAATCTCAAGTGATGGTTGCAAATGGAGGAACTATAAATTTCTCTAGAAAATTTTATAATATCAAGCTAACCATGGGGTAATATGTATTTAATAGTCCAATTCTTTCCATTCCAATGGGAGGTGTTGATGTTTTACTAGGAGTACAATGGTTACAATCTTTGGGGACAATAGCTTTTAATTTTCAATAAATTTTCTTGAATTTTTTTCAAAAGGAAAGGAAGTCGAATTAAGGGGCATCGCAAGGAAGACGTGAAATATAATAAGCTCTAGTTTCATGACAAAACCTCTTAAGAAAGAACGACGAGGCGTAATTACACAATTATGCTCACTAGAAGTTCCAACATCAAAATCATCTATTTCTCCAGATCTCCAAAAAGTCTTGGACAATCATTCTAAGGTGTTTGAAACTGCCAAAGGACTCCCACCTATTCATGATCATGACCATGCTATTCATTTTATTCTAGGAAGTGTTCCTCCAAACATTAGGCCTTACAGATATCCTTATGTCCAAAAGAGAGAAATTGAATGTATGATTGTAGAAATGTTAGAGGTTGGTATAATTCAACCTAGTCAAATTTCTTTCTCTGATCCAGTAGTATTGGTGCACAAGAAGGATGGATCATGGTGCATGTGTCTAGATTATAGGGAGCTCAATAAGCTCACTATTAAAGATAAATTTCCCATTCCTGTGATTGATGAATTATTGGATGAATTACATGGAGAAATTTATTTTACCAAGTTGGATCTTCGTTCAAGATATCGTCAAATTAGAATGAAGACTAAAGATATTCCAAAAACAGCTCTTCAAACTCATTAGGTTCATTATGAATCTTTGGTCATGCCTTTTGGCCTTACCAATGCACCTTCTACATTTCAAGGGTTGATGAATTCCATTTTCAAACCCTTAGAAAATTTGTTAGTATTTTTTGATGATATACTAATCTACAAAAGGTCTTGGGAGGATCATGTTCAACATGTTGAAAGGGTGCTCAAACTATTGGAGGAGAAACAATTATATGCAAAAACCTACAAATGCTTCTTTGGAGTACAAGAGGTGGAATATCTGGGTCATATTGTATCTCATGAGGGTGTTAAGGTAGACCCTAAAAAAATTAATTCCATTAAGGAATGGAAAGTCTCAATAACAATAAAGCAGTTGCAAGGATTTCTCGGGTTAACAGGGTATTATCACATGTTTTTTAAGAATTATGGGAGAATAAAATCACCTCTAACAACATTATTGAATAAAGATTCATTTTCATGGACTCCTGAAGCAACTAAGGTATTTGAACATCTTAAAGAGGCAATGTGCCTAACACTGGTCTTAGCTACGCTAGACTTCATAAAAACCTTTATTATGGAATGTGATGCCTCAGGAAACGGAATTGGTGTTGTTTTAATGCAAGAAGGAAGACCCATTTCTTTTGAAAGCTGTCCAATCAAAGGAAAGTATTTACAAAAATATATTTAAGAGAAGGAAATTTTAGCAATACTACATGCACTAAGAAATGGCAACCTTACCTAATGGGAAGACACTTCAAGGTAAAAACCGATCATGATAGTCTTAAACACTTTTTGGAATAAATATTATTTTTGGAAGAGCAACAAAAATGGGTCACAAAGATGTTCGGTTATGAATTTGAAATCATCTACAAAAAAGGGAAGCTAAATGTTGTTGCAGATGCACTCTCAAGAAAGGATGAAGAGGTGGAAGCATTTCTTTTTGCTATTTATATTATCCAACCAGATTGGATAACCGAAGCAAGGGTTGAATGGAAGAAGGACGAAGAATTTTGGACACTCATTCAAAAGTTGCAGCAAGATCCTAGTACATCTGATACATTTATTTGAAAAAATGATTCCTCATGGTACAAATATCACTTATATATTTGTAAGAATTCCCATCTAAAAAAAAATATTCTTTTGGAATTGCACACTTCTCCTTTAGGACGACACTCAAGATTTTTTTTAAATTACCATAGGGTGAATAAATATTTTTTTTGGGATGGCCTTAAATCTAATATTCAAAATTTTGTGGTGGAATGTTTGGTTTTCCAGCAAAATAAAGCTGAGAAAATAAAGACCCTAAGCCTTCTACAACCTTTATCCATTCCAAGTCAACGTTGGGAGGATATTTCAATGGATTTTATCATAGGTCTACCTAAGTCTGAAGGAAAAATTTCCATCATGGTGGTAGTTGATAGAATCACCAAGTATACACACTTTTTTGCATTATCTCATCCATTTAAAGCAATTACAATTGCTACTACATTTATGGAAACAATTCAAAAGATACATTGAAACCCAAAGATTATTATAAGCGAAAGAGATCCCATTTTTACTGGAAATTTTTGGAAGGAATTATTTTCTTGTTTGGGTACTCAACTAGCTCATATCTCATCTTATCATCCTCAATAATATTGTCAAACTGAGATAGTGAAATTTTTTTGGGAAGGATATCTTCTTTGTTTTTTATCTAATAAAAAAGCACAATGGGTCAAGTGGTTACCTATGGTTGAATAGTGGTATAACACCTCCTTCCATACTGCAGCAAAAATGACCCCATTTATGGCATGTTATGGATATCATCCATTGTTCATCACATCATATTTAAGAGAAAATTCTAAGGTTCAGGCAGCAGAATATCACATTGAGCATCAACAACAAGTTCTCCAAATCTTAAAGAATAACCTAAATTTGGCACAAAATCAAATGAAACAATAGGAAATTCAACATTGCAATGAGAGCAGTTTTGATGGAGGAGATTGGGTATTTTTACGGCTACAACCATAAAAACACATGTCCCTTAAGCAAGCCAAGAAGGATAATAAATTATTGCCAAAGTAATTGGTCCTTACAAGGTGTTGCAAAATATTGATGCTTTGGCATACAAATTGGAACTTCCTACTTCTTCGCGAGTTCATCCAATTTTCCATGTATCATGCTTAAAGAAGGTTATAGGTGACAAAATTCCACTTCAAGAAATAATTCTAGAACTGGACGAGGAAGGAAAAATCATATTGGAACCTGAAGATTCATGCAAACAAGAACTCAACAGCTATGAAATCAATCAATTTCACAGTATCTCATGAAGTGGAAGAACTTACCCACTGAAGATTCTACATGGGAGGATGAGAATTTTATACAAAATAATCTAGTGCTACTCAAGTGTTGGGTACAACACTTTTTTGAAG
This sequence comes from Pinus albicaulis, assembly GCA_034641835.2. Classification (NCBI taxonomy): domain Eukaryota; kingdom Viridiplantae; phylum Streptophyta; class Pinopsida; order Pinales; family Pinaceae; genus Pinus; species Pinus albicaulis. Next base: position 1,189,707,179 of record CM076575.1, on the reverse strand, counting down.
GAAAGGGGTATGTTAGGTCCCTATATTACAAGTGTAGTCCCTTATTGTTGTTAGTGCAACCCCCTTATTGTTATTGTTGTGCCCCTATAACCCCCATACTGTTATTATTGTTCCCTTACATTATTATTGTTAATTTAGCTAGGATTATATTGTGACCCCATGGAATCATATATATATAAGGAGGGTTTTTCATTTGTATCGTCCAAAAATTGTTCATTTATGTAATGTAAAGGAGGTTTCCCCCTCAAAGTTGCTTATTTATAAGGCGTTGATCTCTCTTTTATTCTATTTTTGGAGCTAGTTTCATAACACCCATACATCCTTTCCCCATTCTCCACTCCCCCATACATACCTTACCCAAATAATCCCTTCCCTCATAAGCCCTTCCCCATATAATCCATCCCCCATATATACCTCTGCATACAAAAATTAACACCAGAATTGCAATTTTTTTACAAGTATTGCCAGTAGAGTGTAATATTTTTTTATAGTACATATTTAGAATGCATTCACTCATATATATTGTGGGAGTGGTTCTCACTGGCAAGGATAACTATCCTGAGTGGTCCTGGAAAATAAATCACACTCTCATTTTTAATGAGTTGTGGAAAGGAATCTGTGAAGGAGAATGCAAAAATTTACCTACAAAGCCTACCCCAGACAAGGAGATCACCATTTGGGACAACAAAAACCTCTAGGCCTATGCCTTGATTGCAACATTTTTAAACGAAGAGGTGAGTTTCCATATTACACCATTCTCAAATTATTATGAAGCCTTGAAGAAGTTGAAATAATTGTATGACTCACACTCATAGCTTGAAGTTGCTCAATTGATGATTAAACTATAATCTTGAATTGAAAAATGATGACCCTATTTCTTTAACATCATAAGTCATATCTATCATGCATGATATTAAAAAAACTAGTGTTGAAATATTTATACCTCTCATAGCTTATGTCAAGGCATTATATCCCACTTATTCACATTATCTTGAGTCATTGCAAGCAAATGGAAACCTCAATGAGATTACCTTTGACTCCGTTGAGAATAATTTTGATAGAGAGAACAGGATTTTGGGAAGAAGACAACTCCTTAGTATTTTTAAGAATTTTTGTGTATTTCACATAGAGAGAAGAATCATGCTCAAGATTATTATAGATGAAGAGGTGGTTGAAGAGGAAGAGGAATAATAAATGTCAGAGGTAGGGGGGGTAGACATTTTCAAGGCGAAAAGTCGGATCTTCATTGCACATGTTGCAATAGAGATGGACATGATGCATATACATGTAAGATTCCCTAGGAAAGAATTAAGAAAGAAATAAATGAAGAAAAAGGTAAAAATCATGACAAAGAGAAAGTTAAAGCACCTAAATCCGCTCATTATGCTGTGGCACATTGTAATATTGGAGTAACTGAAGACTTGTTTAATGCTTCACTTTCTTCTTGGGAAAATTATTGGTTTCTTGATTCAGGAGAAACATGCCACATGAATTTTAGAAAATATATTTTTGAATAATTTACTAACAAGGTTGATGAAGTAGTTTACTTTGCAGACAAATCAAAACTCAAGCCACTAGGGCTTGGCACAATCAGGCTCAAACTGCATGGTCTTCCATACTTTATTCTACATGAGGTTCTATACCTCCCAGAGTTAATGAGAAACTTGTTTTCTTTGGTCCACATTTTCCAACAAGGACACTCCATTCATATTTTTTATGGCAAGGTTGAGGTCAGAAAAGCATCAAATCGTTCATTTTTCATGACGGGGATAGAATAAGAAATACTTCTAAAGCTACAAGGTACCTATGCTCATGCACAAAACTTTGCATACATTTCTCACTATGATGAAGGTACATTTCCATCAATCCTTTTATGGAATTATAGATTTTGACACTTGAACTATGAAAGCCTTTTATTTTTGAAGAAAAATGGTGTTATTTCTTTTCCTACAATCCCTAAGAAACTTAAGTAATGTGATGCTTGTATTCTATGAAAACATAGCAAACAATATTTTCATGATTCAAATTCCAGCTCACATACAAGAGTTGAAATCATTCATTCATATTTATGTGTCCTCGTGCATGTTCCTTCTTCAAATGGAAATAAATATGTGATGACATTTATTGATGACTACATCAGAATGTGTTGGGTTTACTTATTGAAGAACAAATCTTATTCTTTTAAAACATTCAAGAATTTTCGTGCATGGATTGAAAATTATGCACAAATTCATATTAGCTCTATTTGCATTGATAATGGAAAAGAATACACTTCAAATGATTTTGAAAAAAATCTTCACCAACATGGGATCAAACATCAAACAATCGTTCCTTACAATCCCCAATAGAATAGAGTAGCTGAAAGAATGAACATGACAATTTTAAATATGGTATGTTCCATGATGTTTTTCAAGAATGCAAAATTGATGTTTTGGGCCAATGCGGTTCTACGTGTTTTGTATATAAAGAATATTAGTCCTTCTAATGAATTAGAAACAAGACTCCTTATGAAATGTTGCATGGCCACATTGCTTCAGTAAAGCATCTCAGTGTCTTTGGTTCCACCTGCTATGATTTGATACCTAAGGAACAAAGAAACAAACTTGGTGCAAGGAGTTGAAAGTGTATCTTCTTGGGGTATTAAAATAAATCCAAAGCATATAGTCTCTATGATGAAGTTAATAATAATTTTTTAGTATCTAGAGATGTCATATTTCTTTAATCCTCCAATACTGATAATGTTTTTGAGCGGCATCTTGATCGCTTGGATAGATTCAGGCATGAAAATTCATTTCAAGAATTTGATAATCAGATTCCACATCTTCAAGGGGGGATTCTGATACTAGATCAATCTGTGGAATATTATTTTGAAGCACTTTCTCCCCCACATGAAGCTCCATCCATGGATGAAACCTTGAGTGATGTGATTGACAGAATTGGGAGACTAAGTCTTGATTCTACCCCAACTCAGTCAACTGAGCATCTTGAGCCATCTCAGAAATTTCCTCCAAAGTGGCTTACAAAGACACTTGAAAATTTTGATCTTAATGAGGTTGGAAAGATAGGAACAAGAAGTTCCAGCAGGAAAAATGGAGGTGATGTAGATGATTCAGATTCACCTATTGATATGGATGTTTCTTATAATTGTGAATTGAAATTGTCTATAGATTTTGAACAAAATTCCTTCAAATAAGTTTCTTCTCATTATGAATGGAAAGAAGCAATGCAGAATGAATATGATGCCTTGATAAATAATGAAAATTGAAATCTAGCTAATCCTTCATTGTTAACCAAAATAATTGGCTAGAACTGGGTCTATAAGAACAATTATAAATCTGTTGGCTCACTTTACAAGCACAAAGCCAGGCTTGTGGAAAAATGTTTTGCACAGAAATAAGGGGTCGATTATGAGGATAATTTTTCCCCCACGGAAAAGTGGGCTACCATTTGAACACTATTTTCCTTGGCAGCTCAAAATTATTGGAAATTCCATCAGATGGATGTAAAAACTACTTTCTAGAGTGGAGATCTAAAGTATAATTTTTTTATGTCCCATCTATAAGGATTTGTTGTGAAGGTCCAATAACACAAAGTTTGCAAGAATGTAAAATCCTTGTATGGCCTCAAGAAAGCACCATGAGCCTGGTATGATAAGTTAACTAAGAATTTTCTGAAACTTAACTTCAAAAATTATGATCTTGATGATGCAACTTTGTTTGTCAAGAAAGTTGCGAAAATAGTTGTGTATCTTGTGGTGTATCTAGAGGATATTTTGGTGAGAGGGAACAATGAGAGCTACGTTGCATCCATATATAAGGAATTGAGGAAACGTTTTGAAATGACTAATTTGGGCTATGTTCACTACTATCTTGGTATTGAAGTAACTCGACATCATGCTCTGATATTCAACAACCCCCCATTATTTATGTATAAATAACTTAGGATATAATAGAGACCCTTTTTAATTTTTAAGTTAGAACAATAAAACATTTTTTTTATATTATATGACATGAATATGATATCTGAATGATTAAATCATATCCTATTGGCCAAATGAGTTAAGTGTAAAACCCAAATAAACCCATTGCATATCGCAAACAAAAAATGCAATAAGAGGCACACAAAGCACTCCATTAAAAAATTGCGATGTGACATGGCTGAATGCATAAAACAAGGAACAAAGGATTTTAGGCAAAGAAGAGTGATACCAAAGGAAAATATCCCTGATAGTCATTCTCATTAAAAACCATTGGTAGGACCCACTCACTTCCACATCACCTATCTCAAAATGCAAATCACAATTCTATTTTGTTACCATCTACCATGTCCGCTTTCAAAAACCTCGATGTAATATATCACATCGAATTTCCTCCAACCTTCAATACATCCATACAATCCATTGATATTGTGATTGTGATATGGATATCGCATCGAAAAACTCTTGACACTCTTTCCCCTCGAATGTTCTGATAGCTCCAATATACCGATAAAATAACCTAAGTATTATTTAAAAGAAAAGACTTGATCACATATTGGTAATATTAACATATCACATGTTTTTACGCCATCCCCCCAAACAAAGTTGCGATGCGAGATTTTGATTAAAAGAAAAGTGTCTAGTTAGGGACGTGAACCCACATTTATCATAATTACTAAGCCATAATGGTATGATAGTCTCAAGCTTCCAAAGTGATTTGATGGCCTGTTATTTAATGTTTCAGATATTTTCTGCGTTTAAAATATATTAGTCATCACTTCAAGTTGTATTGCTAATCACTCCCACATTGCTAATATTTTTCTTCATTCTCTGATTTTCATCTTACAAGCTACTCATGAGAAATGGAACTCTTGAGAGATGTTTAAGGCTGCATAGAAGGGAAAAAAATGAATGGCTCCTCCAAACCCATCACCTCCTTCTTCAAAAGTAACAGAGATGGCTCCACTAATTTCTAACATAATGTGCACTCCAGAAAGTGGGTATTCTTTATGGGAATCCATGTACAGGTTATATGTGTATGAAAAACCTAGGATAATTCAGAGAGTAGCCATGAAAGATGTTGTAACATCTTATGAAACATCTATTAGTGAAGTAGCCAACTCCTTTCTCCACAGAATTGATGTTCACCCAAATATTATTCCATATACTGTTATTGTCAAATGGGTAATCGATAATATGATTATCAGTGATAGGAAATTCATGACCTCAAGAGATAAAATGATAGGGTATTTTAAGGTAGAGGATTTGTAGAAAATGTATCATATACCCAACCCACAGAAGCTATATGACAAAAGTTTCCTTGAGAAGTTTCCAAAGGAGAATAAGTTGCAATCACACCCAATAAAACAATGGAGGCACAACCCTAACAAGCACAAACATGATGATAAGGGTATGTATTCAGTATCTTCTCTTGTTTGTCCCTATTGCTACATTTATGCTATGATGTGTAGGTTTTTTGGTTCCCCTTATACAAATAAATTCTCAATTGAATGGGTCCCTCTCATGGAGTTTGTATCTCACTCATACATTATGGATTGGGGAACCATTGTTTCCAATAATATTGCCTCACAAATCCTAAATTATATAAATAATCATATAGTCACCTCTAAGACAGTTCCCACATTATTTTATGGGTGCTTATATCATAGACACAATGTATTTAACTTCAGATTTCCCAAACATGGGTTGGAAATGGACCATTCAAGACCTTAATCCTATCTACCATAGTATCCTTTGGGAATCCAAGTATGAGTCTTATTTCTATAGAATTTACCATGGAGTCATTTTACCGCTTCACCAATATTTTTTGGTGATAAAGCCCCAAGTTTGTCAAACAAAGCCCGAGATGATTTCATGTCCATACGAAAATGGTTTTGGGAATAACTATTTACATATGTTAGAGTTGATGGAAGTCTTTACAAACCCCATGTTCTCCCACTATATGCACCAAACAATCTCTTGGAAAGGAAATTTTTTTATCAAATAGTTGGGAATGGGTTAACAAAAGATTTGAAAGAAGCTAAAAAAACTTCCCATCCTTCTTTCCCTATCCATTGTGGTGTTTATGCTCTAGATAAATACAAACATGCTAGATTAGAAATCAATCAGATTCAATGCTTAATGCTATCTACTATTCCCAACAGAAAGTTTGATCCTAATAAAATAGCCCAAAACTATACAACCTAATTAAAGATCAGGAAATTCATCCATGAAAATGATGACTATGATGATTTGTTTGAATCCAATGAGACATATTTACAAGTTGAAAAGCTATCAGCAATTCATCTTAACTCTAATAACTTTCCTAGTTTAAAGAATACATGAACAAAAGGTTGGAGAGTATTCCTCTTGAAATTTTAAAGGTGTCTCAACCTATTTCACAGAAAGAACAAAAGCTGGAACAACCTCCCAAGGACAACAAGAGGAGAAAATCATTGATCTTGAAGAGACAACCAACACACCTAAAGACAAAAGTTAGAGCCTTCTCACTATTGGGGCTTCTGATAAGGTGGTCAATACAGAGGAAATTAAATTCATCCTAGCCTTCATTGCATATGATATTGTTTTAAATATAGAATAAATCCCTCCTCTTGACATCTTTTATAGTCCTAAACATCGGGCTATAATGAGCATACAGAGAAAGAGAAGGAGAGTTGATCAATCACAGGCATTAATCCCTGGTGACATACCCATGGAAGTAGTGTTGAAAGATCCAAAAACTGATCCATCTAAAGATCTGACAAGGTTGACATAGTTTCCAGGTTCTTATGCATCTTCCACAATTTATAAAGCATCAGAGGTCCAACAAATAGTCAAATAGAAGGATAAAAGAATCCTACAATTGGAACACGAATTGTTAGCAGAGAAATAGAGTGTTAATCGTCAATTGTAGTCTCAATTGTGACAGCTCCAACAAATCTTTGGCCAATTAAAATTACAACAAAAATTTGATGTCAATACGAAAGACACTTAGATTCAACAACTCCAATTCACATTGGAGAAATTGAAGGATAATCCAAAGATAAAGGATTTGAAAAAAGAAGCTTTAGAATTTAACACCATGTTGGCTCAACAACAAGTATTATTTTTTCAAAAGTTGACAATCATCAACGATCTTTGTGATAAAATTGATTCATTGATAAATCAATCGACTGATCTAAGGATGAACTTTGATGATATTGATGAAAAGATCACATAATTTAATACTTGGCCGGACAATGCAGAGGGCAAGCATTAGGGGCATTTTGCGGTCTAAAATGGGCCTCCTAAGAAAAATGTACAACTAAAATAAACTTTATAAGAACCAATAGGATTCAAGATGGTTATGTCAACCATGGGGGATGATTCATCATTTTTAGAGTAAAAAAGTAAAAAAGATAAAAATAAAATAAAATAATAGAACTACTTTTTCAATTTGTATTTTAAACTTATCTCCCTAATTTTTTACTCAAATTTCAGGTGGGAGTACTCTTTGAATGCAACATTTAATTCCTTTTTCAAGAGGTATCCATGTTGCATACTTTCGATGAACTCTGTTACATGAAAAATGGGAAATACATGAAAAAATGTGATTGCAATCATGTTTTTCATGTATTTCTCATTTTTCACATAGAAAAGTACATAGAAATTATGAAACATGGGTACTACTTGGATGAAGAATCAAATTCTACATCCAACAAGAGTTTCTGCTCGAAATTTGAGCAAACCCGTAGGGAGATAAGTTGAAAATACGAGCTGAAAATTTAGATTCTTATTTTTTCCCTCTACAATTTGATGATGTAATATAATATTATTTTATTATTTCCATTATTATTTTATAATTTCCTTAGGAGGCCCATTTTAGACCTAAAATTTCCCCTAATTAAAGCAAATATTCCCATAATAGAGGAATCCAAAAAGGAAATCATATTTACTGATTTGGACATACAACTGAAACAAGAATAAAGAGCAATATTTAGAGAAAAATATGTAGCTAAAAATGTTGTTGAAATTTTCAGCAATAACCTATTTTGTGCCAATCTAATCCATGAATTTCCACTTGGTTCCCTTCCTAATGTCAAATTTTTAATGAAACGGTGGCCTGAAATGTCAAAGGCAAAGGATGAAATCATTAGGAAGTTAGCGAAAATTGACTGGGAGAAATACTGGAAATATCTGGTGAAGCCAGACAATTAGTGGTTGATGTTGCGATGCCTAACTGATACCTCATCCCATATGCTTCTTGCACTATCAAATATGGTTTACACTAGACAACTGCACATTAGGCCATCTCAACCTCCTGAAGTACAACAAATGTTGGATATTCATCAACTCAAGCAGCGAATGGAAAAGGACACAACATCGCACTCCTGACCTAGTCATACAACAAACTCTATTTTTGTCTTATTTTCACTTATTTTAAGGATAGTTGATTAAACCTCCTTGGTACTATATGTATTTTTTATTTTTATATTTTTAGTGTTTACTATACAAACCCTTTCAAGTTTACAAAGAAAAGGTCATGAAATTTTGTAAAGAAGGCTTTGGGAAGTTGCACTTTTGTACTCTTGAAATCATCTTAATAGAAAGAATGGACTAAAGACTATTTCTTCTATGAGCAGAGTTAAGATATACATGGTACGTCTATATTTATATTTCTATTTTGTTTTATGTAATTGATAGTAATACTTCTTTTATATTGTTTTGTTATATGTATCTTCTTAATACAATTGAGAATTAATTCACTATTGAACATGCAAAGGTTGTCATATTTCAAAATATATACTAGATATGCTACTATTTAATGTGATATGAGCTTAATCAATTAATTTTATTAACTATTTAATCAAATTAATTAACTTTAATTGTTTTTCACTTTTGTAAGTATTTGATAATCTTCATTCTCATATACTTAAGATAATATTTCAAGTTTGCATATATGGAAGCACAATTAATCCTGGGATATAGATAGGTATATATAATCTATTATCTTGTTATTATTCCCATTATAAGGTTACATTTAATTATAAATACCTACATCCATTAGATTATAATTTATTGGGAAATGGAAAAGGAACAATTTTTAATTTCGTGACAAGGTGGTTATCCCCAGATGTTTTTGCAGTTATTTTTGAGGAATCAACATTTTTGGCACTTGAAGGATGGCCAACTAGACTATCAATGGCTTTAAGGTCCAATCCTAAATACAAAGGTCTTCAAAAGAGTCAATCTCCCTCCAAATCTCCTACAACTTCAATTTCACATTCAAAATATCCTCCCTTAAGCTCTGAAGTTGTTCAAATATCTCCCAAATATCCTAGTGCATTTCCTGAGGTAATTCTACCAGATTACATTCCAGAATCACCTAAAGTTCATGCCATGATTAAAAATTTATAATATATTTCTCTTTCAAGAGAAAATCCTATAAAATATGAAACATATGAAGGAAGTGTAACCTCAATTTTTCAAGGTACTGGTGTATTGACTCGTTCTCAAAGTGAAAAAATTGGGATAACTCCATTCGAGTTTCCACTTCATTCTCAGTGAAGGAAGAATCCTACATCAGAAACTCAAACACATTCTAGTGAGACTATATCATCTTCTCCTCCAAAATCTCCATCATTCATTCCTCCTTCATTTCCTTCTTCCCAACCAATGTCTTTGTTTATTCATCTCTTCATCCCAATCAACTACTATTACCTCAAGAAATATTATTTTAGCGGTTATTTCTTCTACCACTACATCAACCTCTGGACCTACTAAGAAAACTTCCAATCCTACAGGTCATACAATGGAAAATAGACCATGGAATAATCCAAGAGTTGTTCAATTGGTAGGACCTCTTCATGATTTACCTAATCACCTAGAAAAATGGTTGCACAAGTATAATCGTGATGATAGACTCCCTACTGAGGAACACCTCCGTAATTTCATTCTTGCCATGAACCTCAATTCAGTATCTGAAGAAGATTGTGTATTTAGTTTATTCCCTTATACTTCCCAAGGATTAGTAGGATCATGGTAATTTTCACTACCATTAGGCACTATAACTAGTTGGGACATATCTGAAGAGATTTTTTTAACCAAATTTGGTGATGATCGCACTATTGCTACTCTTATAAATGATATTTATAATATCAAAGCTAATTCAAGATACAATATCAAAGACTTTAATTCTGGGTTTAATAAATTGTTAAACAAAATCCCAACTACATCAAAGCTTGGTGTTGATATACAGATTAAATGGTACATATCCTTTGCTCCTTATAATATTGCAATTTTTGTAGATAGAGCCAACAAAGAAACTTTAGTTAAGAACAAGAAGGAATCATTATCAGTTGAAAGGAGAATACTTACATTAGAAAAGAAGACTACCCAGGAAGAAAGGAAAAAGAAGGCTACATTTAAGGATGAACCAAAGAGAAAAACTCTTAAATATCCTTTTGATATTCAATCATTGAAAAAGGTACTTAAATCTATGTCAAATGAGATGGTATAAATCAAGAAGCAGGTAGTTGATTCTTGTTCTAAGAAAACTTTTAAACCTTTCAAGAAATCTCAAACATCTAATCCTCAACCACGTAAAATACCAACACTGAATCTTATCAGGATGACGATGAAGATGAAACAATATTATCTGCTAAATAATCTCAAGATGAGGAACTTGTCGAAGTACATGGGTTATGGGATTTCATACTCCCTACATATGATAATGAAGATGAGCATGAAGTATTACCTGCTAGCACCGAAATTAAAGGTCCCATTGATTCATCACAACCAATCTAGAAATAGAAACCGTCATCCTATGCTACTAAAGATAAAGTTATCAGTAAAAATTCTCCTACCACATCTTCAAAATTAGTCCCATATTCTTCATATTCTCCCTCTACATCAAAAACCTTGGTAGTCTCTAACACCATTGAATACAATATAGTCGAATATATGAAGAAAACAAAAGCAAACATCTCCCTACATGAGGTAGCTAAATTTAAACAACAACAAAAGTTTCTACTAAAAGAATTGATTGCATTCCCTGCTTCTCCTCTACCTTCTCATGTTACATCCAAAGCCTCTAAAGGAGTAGGTAAACCTCCTAATGATACATCAAAAAATATTGATTCCTCATATGCCATTTTAATTGGGATAGATCGAATTCACATAATCCTTTGTTCCTTCTGAATTTTGAAATTTACAATTAAAATGTGCATAATTACCTGATAGACTCTGGGGCTTCTTCAAATATAATGCTATATTATTTTTTTCTGAAGTTAAACATCTCACCCCAAAATTCTATTGTTCACATTGTTCAACTAGATAGAACCAAAGTCAAGTTCTTAGGAGAAAAGAATTTTTATCCTCATTAGACTTGCTTCTAATTCCAAAGCATATCAAGTAATTGAAATAATAGTTGTTGATATCCTTGAATTTTATGGTTTGATTATTAGTAGAGATTGGTCTGAAAAGATTCATGGTTATTTTTCCACAAACTAGTCTCATATGTGACTTCCTTACAATGGTAAGCCAAATAAAATTCGAGTTGACCTTGAAAAACACATGAAATACTCAGTAACTAATTCTGAAGATGAAAATGAGTCAATGGCCTTTACCAATAACATCCTTAGGAACTAATCTGCTAAATCATTCTTGGGTAATTCTAATGCACAAAAATCCCCATTTTTAATCAATTCGATTACTTCTCAAATCCAAAAAGTTTCACAATAAGATTCTTCTAAAGGTGTAAATATTGTATAAAAACCATTAGTTAAAACCTTATTTTGTACAATGTATTTTTATGGTTCTAGGTCTAATGATGATGCAGGAGCAGGTTGTATATTAATAAGTACAAAAGGAGAAAAAATGATACTATATTTTATATTAGAGTTTGAATGCACGAATAATATTTTTGAATATGAGGCACTGGTCCAAGGATTGTATAAAGAAATAGATTCAAATGGAAATATATTTAAGTATTTGGAGATTCCAAAATCATTGTAAAGCAGGTAAGAAACACCATTCATTATGTTTCTTCCCATTCAAATAATTATCAATATTTGGTTCAAACCCTCACTTCTCATTTCTTGGAATTTAACATCTCTCCTATCCCAAGACTTAAAAACATTAGTGTTGACATTCTCACCAATGTAGCATCTAGTCTTATACCATCTGAGGATTATATTTGAGATATATTTTCTATTAAAATAAATTTTTGAACATCCATCCTCGGTAATTTCACGAATTGGCATGTGTTCAATGATGATGAATACATTTTAACCTTTTTAACATCTGAAGGATTATATGATGATCAAATAGTTGATGAGAATGAACATGAGACACAGTTAAAAAAAAACTGATGAAAATTCTTTACCTAAATTTGTAGTTAAACTTGAAGATCTCTATGATTTGGAAGAAATATTTAAGAAAGTTACTAACTCCAAACTTCAAAGTTCAAATTTGAGGTTTTAACTAGTAAACCTTGGAACTGATCTCTTCGAACATAAAACACCCCCATTATCCAACACACTATCCCAATCATATCCAATGACAAACCTGTACAACATAAATTAAGGAAAATTCACCCCAATATTGAAAGTCAAATCAAATATGAGCTGAATAAACTCCTTAAAGATAAAATCATTTTTCCTGTTAGACACTCCAAATAGGTATCAAACTTAGTGCCTGTCAAGAAGAAAAATGGTGACATACACATTTTTATAGATTTTAGAAATCTCAATAAAGCTTGTCAAAAGGATAATTTCCCATTTCCCCCAATGGAAAGAAATTTACAATCAATTGCACGTATTGAGCTCATATCTTTCCTTGATGGTTTTTCAAGATACAATCAAATCCTAGTTCATCCATATGATAGATTGAAGACAACATTTAGAACCAAATGCGTGACTTATGCTTATCAAAAAATGCCTTTTTCTCTAATAAATGTAGGGGAAACCTTTCAAAGAGCCATGGACATAGCTTTTAGAGCTATGATAAATAAGACAGTTTTTATTTACTTGGATGATATAAAAAACTACTACAAGAAAACAAGAAGCCATTATCATGACTTAAAATAGATCTTTGAATGCTGTAAAAAAATTGGAATTTTGTTCAATCCAGAAAAGTCTTATTTTTCTCTTGGTGAATGAAAACTTTTAGGATTCATTGTATCCAAAGAAGGAACTTGTATTGATCCTAAAAGGATTAAGGCAATCTCTGAAATTTCTTTACCCCGTAATAAGAAAAACATGCAATCCTTTCTAGGATAGGTTAATTTGGTCAAGATATTTGTCCCTGACATTTCCCAAATTTTTCTTCCATTACAAGCCATGATTAAGAAAATTTCAGTCTTTAAGTGGATCCACAATGAAAGAGAATATTTGGATTCAATCAAACAAGCGATTATAAATGCTCCTTCTTTAACTACTCTAAATTTCTCTGATCATTTTATTTTATATATTTTCACTTTTGAAACATCATATGTTGTTGTTTTAACACAACTTAATGGTCATCAAATTGAGGCACCCATCTCGTTCTTTAGTTCAAACTTTCAAGGTGTTGAACTAAATTACTATGAGTTGGAGAAACAATATTTTGTTGTTTTTAAATCCATAAATAAATTTAAACCTTTTCTTCTAAAGACACACACTAAAGTAATAGTCTCATTCCCAGCAGTGAGATAGTTACTTGTGCAAAAATAATTAGAATAAAAGAGGTAAAATTGGGTCACATATCTACAGGAATATGATATTGATATTAAACCAACTAAAATTTCCAAAGGACAAGGTTTTTGGAGATTTCTTACTGTAGCTTCAACATACTAGTTAATGAGGACTCAGTTAATAATGTAGACGTATCTGAGGTAAGCCTAATTGACACTGAGTCCCAATATGTTGATATTATATTTTACTTAAATAATGGATATTCCCCCTTGAACTCAATTATAAAATAAAAATATCTTTAAGGTGAAAATCTAATCGATATGATATCATTAATGATATGTTATTCAGAAAAAACTATGAATATGTATTATTAAGATGCCTTGAAATGTATTAAGCACAAATTTTTTTGCAGGACTCCACGATGGACCAACTAGTGGACACTTCGGAGGAGATACCATTGCACACAAAATCATGCATGGAGGGTATTATTGGTTAACTCTATTCAAGGATACCCATGAATATGTAAGGAAATGCAAGACTTGTCTGACTGTTGCAGTAAGACAAAAAATACCAGCCTTACCTCTTCAACTGGTCAACATTCAACAACCCTTTGAACAATGGGGAATGGACATTATAGGTGATATTTTTCCATTCTTTTCCAAGCAACGTAAGTATATCCTTAATTCTACAGGATACTTCACCAAGTGGGTGGAATAAATTCCACTAAAATTTAGCCAATTTTGATGCTATTATCAAATTCATTTATCAGTTCATTATTACCAAGTTTGGCTTACCAGCTACACTTATGTTCGACAATGTATCTTATTTTTCAGGAAATAACATGAGTGAATTTTCTCTTAAGAGGGGATTTAAAGTTAAATATTATGCTAACTACTATCCCCAAGGGAATGGTTTAGCAGAATCAACCATTAAGAGCCTCATAAGAATTATTGAACAAATTGTTGATCAGAGCCAAAATAATTGGCACGAACCTTTAACCTTTTCTCTATGGGCTGATCGAATAACTCGTAAGGCCTCTATAGGTATTTCTCCCTTCAAAATAGAATATGGGAAAGAGACTACAATCCCTTCAAATATAGCCCTTCCTTCACTAGCCCTAGCCCAATTCAATGAAGAAACACCTTCCTCTTCTTTACAAGTAAGAATGTCTGAAACACTTAAATTAGAAGAAGAAAGGGAAAAAACCAAGATTACACATGCTTATCATCAAAATATAGTTAATTCTTCTTTTGATGCAAGTTCAATTTCCCAAACATCTTTTCAGGTTGGTGATCCTATCCTTAAATGGGACAAGGCACATGAGGAAAAAGGAAACAATACTAAATTCCAAAAAATGTGGCTTGGGCCATTTCAAATTGTTGAACAAGTAGGCCCCTCAAATTTCATACTGCAAGATCTTCAAGGAAAGAGAGATTCTCTTCCTCTTAATGGGCTTATTCTAAAAAACCTTTTCTTAAAAGAACATTTCTTCTATTGTAAAATATTTGTATTCACATATTTAGGTCTGTAGAAAATAATGTGAAATAACATACTTCTGGATTTTTTTAAACATCTCTAATCATCTTATGGTTTTCCACTTTGAATGTAGGAATTCAAAAATGATTAAAAAATGATTAAAAAAATCAAAAATTGGATAATTATCATATAACTCTGAAATCCTTTTGCATTGAAGTTGTAAATTATTTAACCTCAAAACTTCATAAAATATTTTTATCTTATTATCAGTCAAGAAAGGTTTTCTTTAACAAAGTAAATACTATTTTGTAACTCAACATATTTAACCCTAAATTGTCATCCAAAACTCTTAAGGAGTCAATTAATTCTCCTCATCCATTAATTATACTCTTTTTAGAGTGTAGTTTGAAAATATATTAACTTAAAAGATAAGAGGTCTCATCAAGAGCTTGCTTACCATGATCATAGGGAAACAATAAGCTGGAATTACCACTACTAAATATCTAACCAAGGTAATGGGTTATGATTATTTTAACCATAAGACAAGGGGTCTCATCACGAGTTGGCTTGTTCAACTCAATTACAACCAGTGAATGGCATTGTCACTTTTTTGCCACCAAACCAGGACAATGGATTTTTAAGAATAAAAAAGTAATAAAAATAAAACACACACACACACACACATATATATATATATATATGAATTTTCCTCTAAGGATTTTAATTGTAAATGGATGGGACACTGGATCATTGATGGTTAAAAGTTAACCATGTCGAGGCTATGAATGCTTGCTTGCAGTAGTGGCTCTACCTAGGAAAAAAATGAGTATATTAAAAGGCTAAGTTTCAAAGCCCCCTACTTTGTCTTTAAAACTAATTAAATGATTGATAGAGATACTTAAATATTTTCATCTATAAACGTTTTTAAAAGGATTACAATAAAATTAGTTTTTTTTTTTAATAGTAATTTTACTTATTCAAATATTTCAAAAATAGTTTTCATTTCCTTAATCATTTTTACTTATTGAAAGTTTTAGAAATTTCATTATTATAAATCATAGATAACTGGTTCTTCGAGTGAATCGCCAATTTTTTTGTTATTCAGCAACCCCCCTCTTGTAATATACTTGGGTGACTTCCATGGCTATGTAATGAGATTGTTTCTACAATAAAATGAGTATTATGTTTATCCTTCACTAATTTAGTTTCAAAGAGTTGAGCTTGTTGGTTAGGGCCCAATCCATTGCCCTCAGTCTCTCTTGTGTATTTATGTTTATTGTCCATGCCATTGTAGCTATTTTATTTCATGTGTTGTAGTTAGTTTGATTACATTTCATTTTTATTTTTATTTTTTTTTGCTTCCATTTCATGTTGTTGTAGTTAGTCTCTTGTAGATCATGGTACAGTAGCATAGAAAAATCCAAATCTTTGTGTCAAAGCCTCCCTCTCTCACATCTTTCATTGGAGCTTGAGGAGGGCAGATCTTCACCACAGACCCAAAATTTCTTTAATTTTATGATTTATAACATTCTTATTCCAACGAAGCGGTGCTACTTCTAGGGCTACTTCTAGGGGATTTAGAATTGAAGGTGTCTTGGAGGTTGTGTCAGCTTTGGGTGAGATGAGAGATGGTTTCTAGGTTGAAGAATTGGCTGACTAGCGCTGCTACATGATCTGCTACAGGGTTTCCTCTAGTGCTAGAGGATGTCCTGAAACGCTACAGGAAATATACGAAGTGTAGTTTGAGGTAAAAAATGATGAGAAAATGGGTAGGAAAGGTGGGATTAAGGTGTACAAATATCGATAGAAGATGGCCAACCCCTTGGCCAAGCTCAAAAATTCTTTCAAATCCCATCTTTCACCTCAAGGGTAGCCCTTGGTATTATGGTGAAGATCTAAAAAAAACAGTGTTGAAGGTAATTTTGTTGAAAGTAGGTTGGTGGAGGGTGGAAACTAAAGCTAGGGATCATGGTGGATTCAAACGCTACAGGTATTTAATTTGAATACTTGATGGAATTTTCAATAGGTGGAAGAGTGTCTTAAGTTGTGGTTTTCATGGAATTTTCCTCAAAGGACCCTACCTTTATTTATTATATGGGAAATTTGGTGTGTGATTAACGCTATTATTTTTTAAGGTCGCCATTTGGAAATTGGTCGCATTTTTACTTGTGTTTTTGTTCTTTATTGTGAGTATGTGCGTAAGTATTCTAAAATCATTAAGCCCCAAAAATCATTAAAGGACCAATAGGTCAATGTTCTGACTAGATATTTTGATGGTGCTTCCAAACACAAACGATGTGGCTATGGGGTTGTCATTTTGGTGAGTTCCACTATTGAATTTCATTTCTATTGGTTTGGTGGGCACGTTATAAACACCAAAGTTGAATTTATTAGTTTGTGTGTGTTGATTTACAACATCAAGAGACATCAGATTGGAAATATTTATATTATGGGTGATGTGTGTGATATCATTGATTGAAAAATGGTTGGGAAACTATTTCCACCCCCAACCTAAAAATTTGGGTGCTTTGTGCAGATAAAATGAATAAATAATCTATTAGCATATATTTTTATCAAGTCTTCTGATATTTCAACATAATGGAAGATGGGCTTTCAAAAAGAGGACTATATGCTACCCCATGTTTTTTTCAATTTTTCTCTTACCGCAATGGTGAGTTATAGGAGGAAGGCTCTTTCTCAATGTGATGAAAATGATCCTATCCTTTGATGGGATTTAATTTATTTTGAATATTATACTTTTTCTTATAAGAGATGGACAATTTTGGACTATCTCATTGTGAGATGGTTTATATTTTTTTGAAACGTTTTTTGTGCATTAGGAAAAGATAGTATATTAGACATATGGTGTGGACCTATAGATATATATACAGGAATGTTAGACACTTTGTAGTGGTTTATGGTGTAATTGGTTTAGATTATTCTCATGCATACTTGAATATGTATTGATTCTTCATTTAATATGATATTCCATCTTTTTTCCTTTCCTAGAAAAAAATGGCTTTTTTTTACAAAATTAATACAAACTTGAGAGATTTCCATCATAATTGTTACCTCCTCGCATATTTCTTTATTATGAAATATTTTTCTCATGTGATATATAAAATTGTACATACATTCGAATGGAAAGTACAATAAAATATACCTATTCCGTGTTGATTTCATCTCTATGAAGAAGAAACAAATATTTCATTTGTCACTATTACATATATATTATATGTAATATTAGATTTAAGTACCAAATTGACCTTTAAATTTAGGATCTAAAATTTCAAAATTCTTGAAATTAAAAATTTATTTTAACATGACTAATTTTTATTTTTAAAACCTTTATTCTAAAAGAATTAAAGAAAAAAATCTGATTTTATTTTAAAATATTTTATACAAATAAAATCAAATTTGAAAATATTTTATATAAATTAAATTAAATTCCATCATACTTACTCTCTTTATAGTAGTTATTTTAATAATTTTGAAAGTGAATCCTTTGAAAACTAATAAAGAAAATTTAATTGTGTCATGCTTCTTCCTTGTGTAGTTATTTCGATAATATTTGTAATTTTACTGCTCTTAACTTGTTATCTCTTACTTCAAACAATAAATTTACTACTCTCAATATGTCATCTATTACTTCAAATATTTTTGAAAATAAAGTTAAATTTCATCATATTTCCTCTGTGTTGATTATTTTAGTAACATTGAAATCCTTTATTTATTTTTTAATTCTTGCAAATTATTTCTATTATAATGAAAACAAAATACTTTTATATCTATTACAAACAATTCTTGTCTTACCAAAACACAAATAATTCAGAAGTGGAGACAAAATCTAGCCATCGGTCTTGTGTTTCATTCATGGCAGAGTTGTGTTATCCAGGTGACAAAAGACTGTACAAAATAGAGTTTCACTATCCCTAATTACTAGCCAAAAAATATGTAAACACTTCCTCTCATTGTTTACAAAGATTGAGGTCACCTTGTATACCATAAAGCGTTAATGGCATATGAATAAACTCTAAAAAAGAGATAAGGAAAATATGAAATTTAAGTAACCAGAGAAAACGCCAGAAAAAACCATGCCAGGTGTACATCCAAAACGAGAGCCAGGAGTGCCATTGCGACCAAGGAGAATAAACGCCTAGAGTGCAAGAGGAGGTATCCCACTATAACATCACCTTCACATCATTATCAGGATGAGACAATTGCAAGCAGATTAGTCGGAGATGAGTACTAGTGAGGAAGTTGTTGGTTGATATTGAGGAGAGGAAGCGATCAGAGATGCCACAACTAAAGGCACATCATTTACAACTGTCGGAGCATCATGTTCCTCCATCGATTTAGTTTCTAATGTAGAGACAATGTATTTATCCACTCTAGCTAGCCTCGTGTCAATATCATCAAGGTTGAAGCGAAGATTCCTTAGGATTATTTCGATGTCTTCTTGTCCTGTAAACAAACAATAATTATTGACTTTCTTATCCCTTATAACCATGCATATAAGGATGTCAAGTTTCTGTTGCAAACTAATGGAGTGAAAAAAATGAAGGTATAATTTCCTGAACTCCTTCGGATAGGAAACCCAATTGCATCTATGTCCAGAGACTTTAGAATATTAGAAACAATATTTCCCTCCAAACTCTTTAAACTCTAATAGTACGATATCTATGTTGACTTTCAGAGGAACGAAGTAAGAGAATTTCACCACTGATTCCCATCCAAATATCTTGTATGTTGATGAAGAGGGGGTTGACCATGCACCCCTCCAACTAAGTTGACGTTGTCGAGGAGCCATGAAACTAGATCAGGTGCCCCGCAAAACCATAGTAATTGGGTGAACAAAAGCAGAAAAACAAAATAAGGTATTTCCCCAAGTAGTGGAGAAAATGTAAATAATAGAGGAAATGAATAGTGTGGTTTGTGGAACCTATGGATAAATCAATTGGGTACCCAATAGAGGTCGAGCCCCAAACAATAAACCCTAGGTAGAAAGAGGCACTAGAATTTGATAGTTAACATCGAGGTAAATTACCAGGGAAGGAGATGCAATAGGAGAAGACACCCAAGTCACCCTTTTAGAACCAGATGGAAAAGGATCTTGAATAACAAACCCTGCATAAATGATTTTGGTTATTTTAATAATTTTGAAAATGATTTTTTTTTTTTTTAATAAGAAAATTTAAATTTTATTATATTTTTTCTTTGTTATGGTGGTTATTTAAATGTTAAGTTCACATGTGTTCCTTTTAAAATAATAAGAAAATATTTGGCAAGTAAAAAGTGATATCAACACAAAGATGTGATCACGGTCCGGTTTTGTAAATTAGTCCTCCACAATGCAGCTGGAGCCAGTGCCTACGCCTCGTTGCAGCCATGTCTCTCAGATTTTCTTGTTGGATGCACAGAGGAGTCTCAACTGATCTGAACTGGCAAGCAAAATTATTTCCTCACCAGGAAAATAGATCAGGCGAGAACATCAATCTGATTTCCACTTTGAATAATAGCAGCCAGGGTTTCCCAGATCTACTCTTTCTTGCCTTTCAAATATAGATCTCTCTTCTCTCGAGCAGATCCATGTTGCTTTGGGTCCACTCATCGGATAGATTTAAGATGCTCTTGCATGCCCTTGAGCACAAGTTGGGGATTCCCACAACACTTCAGAGACTTCTTTACGGAGGTAAACTGTAATGTTCCAAAATTTTAGCCTCAAAGCTAAATGGAACATTAGAGTTAGCAGTAACTCCAACCGATGAATAAATGGGTAGGAAAGCCCATAAGTCTCCTAAGGGGGGATAAAAACACTCCTAGTGTGAAAGGGGACACTCTTTCTAGCTTAATAAAACACCTCCATGTGTGAACAAGAATAATATCAAGCTGATTCAGTCCACTTTGACTAAGTCAACAATGTAGTTGTGGAGGAGGAGGAATTTAAGAAGGAATAATGTAGTTTTGGAGGGAGATGAATCTTTGGATAGAGATGACCTAATTGAGTGGGGCCAAGGGAAATAAAACTCATGTTTTATTTAAGGAAGAGGATGGCAGCATTATTCTTCATTTTTTAGATTATTATTCTTATTTGCTCAGACTTTTTCTTCCTCTTGCTGTTTAGCAGGGTAACAATGTTATTTAGCACCGGGTGTTCCCGAGCGGGAATCCCACCTCTTTCCTTGAGGAGCCTTTTGGGAGAGTTTGAATTCATTTTCCACATCAATTTTTTAGGCCAAGCTTCATACTACTTCATCAACACCAGAGATTGTGCAGTGTTGCAGGGTGCAGCAGTGGGAGGGATTGGATCGTTGCAATCAACGGCTAGGATCTATTCTGGGGGGAACACAAGAGTGCAGAGGCCGAAAGAAGGTGGAGGGCTCGGAAAGGTTCTGGATCATCTGATTTGGGGAGATCGATGGCTGAGATCTTTTCACAGAGAGGATTCGGTAGAGGGTGATCAGGAGGAAGGATGGCGATGCGAAGAGGCGCGAACCGTTAGATAAAGGGGTTCTAGATCTACAGTCGGGATCAAATCGGCGGAAAAAGGTTTGGGAACAAGGAATTTGGAATCGCTGATGTGTGACGGCGATGAGGGCCTAAAAATTTTTAGCCGACGGTCTCAGACCTTGGTCTTATGAACAATGAAGGGCTAGGGGCTTAAGCCAAAAGGCGCTTAAAGCCTTATGCTAAAAAGATCAGAATAAGGATAAAATGAGGGTTTTTGAGCTTTATAAGGGGGTTCCGTTAGGTTAAAAAGGCTAAATTAAACCAAAGTAAAAGGGGGAAAATGGTCTAAAAGGGGTTTTGATAGCCTTTTAATGGAAATGAAAGGTAAATAAAGGGATTATTCAGAAGAAATCAAGGATAAGAAAAGGGGGAAAAATGAGTGGTATGGAGGGAATCGTGAAGATGAAATGGAGGAATGAAATGATGGAGATGAGGCCATGAAAAATAGTTTTTCTCTTTGGAAAAGCAGGATTTTGAAGTGAATATATTAGTGAGATGGGTCTTATGAAGGATATTGAACACAGTATACTTCAAGAACTCACATATTTGCTTCAAATTTGTTTCTTGAAGGCTAAAGACCTGTTTTAGCCATCTTTGAATATGTCAAAATTATGAATGGCTAACAGTGGCTCCACTTGGGGATGGAAATTCCTTGGAGGTGTCAAGAACCTCATAGATTAATCTATAGAAATTAGACTTGTGCTTTGCATTTTGACAACCTTTTCTTCTTTGATCATGCTGCTTGAAAAGATGATTAGCATTACATCATAAAAAATCAATTTCTTCCCAGACAACTACCTACACAACCTAATTTCCTAACATTTTTTCTTCATAAGGCGCACTTGGACTTGCAAACCTTTTGACATCAACATTTTATTCTTATATTGAAAGAAAGAAACTAATCTAAATCTACCCTTATAACTTCCATGAGTTCAGTTTAAATAGTTGAACTCATTAGCTTCTCTACCTAACTACTATCTGTCAGGATTAAGCTATCTGACAAATCTTATTCTCTATATTATAAAACAGAAATTTAAATACAGACAAACAAGGATTAAGTTGTCTGATTTGTTGTAAGGGTATGGCATAAAAACAAGCTACACATAGACTTATTTGCAGAAAATTGAAACAAAATTGTGAAGGCTTAAGATCTGAAAATTACGAGCATCCTGCTTTCTTTCTTTCAACTCTGGTTTTGATATTTTTAGAGTTGTCTTCTTCTTCTTTACCTGGTTCAAGTTCTCACCATGTTAGAACCAGTCTTCTTGTATCTTTGTCTCAAGTTTTGATCTAATTAGAGCCATACTTTTCTTCTGCTTCTTGGTTCAAATTTTGAGCTGGTTGCAACCTTTTTTATTCTATACTAATCAAATCTACTGATAAAACAATATTAAATAGTTTGGAAAATCTAATTCACTAACCTATTAGTAGTAAATTGAAATCTATCTAGTCATGATTAGGATGTATGACTAAATAGTAGTGCTTTCTTTTGATTGTGGCATTTAAACTTGCGCACTTTCAGACTCTCTTTCTTTTTTGGTATGGGGCTGTACCTTTCTTCTTTTTCTAATCTGCCCTCTTTTTCTTTTATATTTTTTTTGTATTTTTTCAATTTTTCTTTCAAAGAAAAAGAAAAAAAAACTAACTAAATTCTCACAGGCTGAGCTTTATTGACATTCCTACCTACCCTAATCTAACTCTTAAATATTTACATGTTTAGCTGACAAATTCCCTTTTCCAATACATCCAGTCAATCAGATGGTTCCATGACTGGTCTTTTCTCATCTCTTTGAACATTCTAGACAGACAGGGCCACTCCCATCTCACTTGTTCTTTAGCAGCAATGCTAAAAAAAATTGTTGCATTTGGTGATACACTACTCCTAACAATCTCTATCCCTTCTTCAAATGTCTTCAAAAAATGAGAAAAGGGGTCTTGAAATAATACCTGGTTGGGAGTATTTGAAAGGTAAGTTTCAACCAAGATTATTTTTCTTCCATTGGATCAAGAAAAATATTCTTTTGAGAATGAAAATCTTCCTCATCTTCATTGTGATCTGAACTAGAGGACTCATCATATTTGGTAGTGTTGTCCTCTTGTAGTCCTGGGGTATTTTGATTCAGTGGATTGAGCTTGGTGATGAGATCATTATATTCTTGAGTAGGGGTCTCTTTGATTACCTCAAGCCTTTCAGGAGAAGGTTCTTTAATTTCAACCAGCTCAAGAAGTTCTTCATTATTTCCCTCCTCAACCTTTGAGCCAAAACAATGTTGATTCCCAATCACATGAAAACTGTTACTGATCAGTTGTAATGAAGCAGAGAAAAGATTCAAAGATTCTTCACCCTCTTCTACATTTTTAAAGCTTTCTTCATCAATATTGTAAATAGCCTGCTTTGGCTCATTACTTTCTTGGAGTTGGTGGAATTGATCTTCCTCCCACAAATCTACTAATGACGATCCTGCAAGATCAACTTCTATTTGGAGAACATCATCATCAAACAGATCAAAATTAGGAAAATCATTAATGTAAGTAATGTCACGAAACAAACATACTGGATTATCAACATGTCTTTCTTTATTCTGATCTACAAGGGAAATTTCTAAATTTTTACAGCAAAGCTCATTAGGTGAATGGGCAAGAGTATTTCTTTAAAAAAAAAAATCAGAGGCTGGCTATTTGTTTATAATTTGATCAATTTCTTCTTATGTCAAAGGGGAAGATGTTTCTGTGTTTCTTTGAGCAGAAGTACAGCAGTTCTCTATCTCTTGTGAAGACTGAATTTGAGGCTGGATGTCTTCTTGAGCCTCACCTAGAAGGGATGATGAATCATTATTTATGTTTGTAGGGATATCTTGAGGAATGTCTTTTATTCCTTGATTGATTTCTTCCTCAACTGATTCATCTAGGTTCTTGTGATAGTTAGGATGCATATGAAATTATTGAATGGCTTTTAACAGATCTTCAGGATGCATGTTAACCAAATCCTCATCAATATCTAACAGGTATTGTATGATGTTCTGAGATTGATCACAACAATTTGCAGTCCATGATAAAGATGAAGGGTTATCTCTATATTTTTCATAAAATACTTGGTTCATGTCTCTTAAATAAAAAAAGCTCTTAGGTTCTAACCATTCATACCAATCCCTTGCCTTTCCTTCTAATGTTAACATGAAAATTTTCATAAGGCAGTCTTCATGCCATTCAGTCTTTATCTTCCATACATGTATATGAAATTTGATGAGATGTAACAATGGGTCATCAAACTTTTCACCTTGAAAAACAGGAAGGTTATGATCCCAAAACACCTGGGGCATATTATGTGGGAACCCAAGGATATGATCTCTACTCATTGGGGCATATCTTCGTTGTATCCTTAGAATCATGTTTGTAAATCAGAAAAGAGGTCACCGTCTCTATTCAACCAGTTCAGAGTCTTCTACCAATGGAGTCATTTGGTCTTTTGGGAGTTGTGGAGTCGCCAGGTGGAGGATCTCAAAAAATTTGAGATGAGTTGTTGTCCACCATAAGCAATTGAATACCAATCTAAGGAGGTTTGTAGCTTTTCTGAGGTCTTAAGGATGTATAAGATGTAATTCACTCAGAATTCCCCAACGAAGTCACCATTATGTTGGGGTCCTATGATTTGGAAGATTGGCATACCAAATGACAAGGCAACATCAGAACCACTTTGGAATCCTAGGATCTAGACCTCCTAGATTCAAAGAGGGATCTCTCTATATGTGTTTTAGAATGATATGCTTATAGGCTCATGATATGATATTAGGCTAGTTATGAAGCACAAGGGATTTGTTTGTTTTTGGTTGGGGATCATTAATTGAGAAGGTCATGTGGAGTGAAGGAGGAAATAAGTAGAAGGATGTTTCAGCATGGGAATATAGGTCAATAAACAGTGCCAATCCATTGGGATATGGAGTCATAAAAGGGTTTACTTGCACAAAAACTATTCAAGGGTTTCCATAGGGCAAGTCATCTATATAAAAAGATCTCTTTAAGTTGAGTTTGTGGTATGAAACATTAAGAAGTGTGGTGAAAGAAGCAAATATAATAACTAATTAAGAATCTATTAACTTCACTACACAATAAAAGCCTTTCAAAGTGACTGATTTGGGAGCAAGCCAAAGGGCAGGGAAAACCATAGACTTCTTTGGGAAAACTCCTACTAAAGCCAACTTCTAAGACAACAATCCAATAATCCTCTTGACTACCTTCAGAAAGTAGAAAACATTTAAGATAAACATAAAAAGTAGCCTAAGATCAAGTAAGGACTTTGAAACTATCCTGCTTTCGGCATACTCTTAAGGGAAATCTTCAAAACAGTTGTTTAAGATGAAACAAGGGACAGGGCTAACCATAAACTTCCATGATTAGGACTCTACTTAACATGCAGTGAAAATATCATTCAAGAACGACATCTCAAGTTCTACTCAGCAAGATATGGGCTCACCAACATTTTTTGACTGGTTATACTCTATTGAAATCATTCCCAAAGAAAAAATTAGAAGAAAACATAGAGATAAAGCTTATCAGGTAGAAATAGGGTACTTCGCAGTAAATCCTACTCTAAATTTTCTGTTCTTTGTCAGAGAAAATGGACAGTATGGAAACATAAGGAGAATAACAATTACAGTAAGAAAAACATCACCAATAATATAGACCAAGATCCTATGAATCTTCTTGTTTATTTGATGTGCAAGACTAGTCACATACTTTAAGTCCAATGGATTTCTACAGTCCAATACTTTTCTTCCTAGCCTACTATATTACAACTACTCAGCTACTTCCACTTAATAACAGTTCAAACAATCAATAAATTTCCAACCCCTTAAAATGAAACTTCAAAGAGTATTTATAGGTGAATGAGAAGGAGTGGTGGAAGAGATTATCTTAATGATCAATTAAGACAGAAGAGAAGTGCATCAAATGCTTCACTCTGCTCAGTAAACATTGCATTAATTGTTTAGACCATTAAGTAGTTTTTTTTACTTTGAGGCATATCTGGTAGGCTGGTAATAACTTTGAAGTGTGTGATTTTGGAGATATCTTCTGACTGCAGTAACTCTGTCTTGGCTTCTGGGACAAGTTAGGTGAAACATTTAGTTTTAAGGCCACCCATGCCTTTATAATAACTTCCCTAATAGTTTAAAGAGGGTCTATCATCTGGATGGATATCAAGGTGCCTTTGAAAGGTAAAGTAGCCTACAGTGTCCTTTTCTTGATCTCTGGAGATTTAATTTCCTTGATGATCTAACATTTCAAGGCTTCTTTGTTGATCTATTTGCTTTTGTCACTTTAAACTGAATTAGGCCTCAAATTTGTGCTTTAGGAATCCTTAATCATCTTTGACCTTTATGTCCTTGCTGACCGTATTCCCTTCTAATTTATTTGTCTTTATGCTTTATCCTTCATTCATTGATCTGCAGGTTTATCTGTTGGTCTTCGGATTTCATGCTTAAACCTTTATCTTCGATTTCTTCACTGATCTTTGGTCTTCACTGTTCGTTGTGTACAGGTAGCAGTAGTGCATCAGAGCGTTTGAATGAACAATCAATATTCATGATATATTGATGAAACTTTGGAGTTTACCCCTTTCTGTCCCTTTTATGCAATTTCCGGCCATATAGGATTGTCACCCTAAACCATGTCCCTTTACTAGACTGTGGGACAGATTTTTGTTATAGCACCTCCATTAAACTTGCACAAGACATCAAACATGTTATACAATCCTGCGGATTGGGCTTACACTGTTTCAGAGGCGATGGCGGAGGTGGAAGAGCTGTGCATATCAGGTAGGTGGATGCAGCGGAGATGAGTTTTAATGGAGGAAACTTGAAACTGGGGTTTGAATAAGGTTTTGGCGTGGAACATTAGATAGGTATTTTTGGAAAACTGGGGATGGTTTTCGCATAGGACTCGGGAAATTAGTTGTTTTGTGATAATCAAATGCGATACGGTTTATCGCTCGACGCATGGCTCTGAAAAACCACCTATTTCGCATAGAGACTGCACGACGGGGAGATTTGGTGAAGATCTGAGTGAGGCAATGTGATGACCATTTCATCTGGGGTTGTAGATCCAACGGTGGAAGGGGTGCGCAAAGAGGGAAAGGTACATGGGAGGACGAGAGGTGGGGCCCGACAAACACGTCAACAGCTTTGTTGCGTTGCCAAAAGGTTTATCGGGCGGAGTTAGCAGGAGGAGCCCCGCTGGCCATTGGATCGTTGCAATCAACTGCTAGGATCTATTCCGGGGGGAACACAAGAGCACAGAGGCCAAAAGAAGGTGGAGGGCTTGGAAAGGGTCTGGATCGTCAGATCTGGGGAGATTGACGGCTGAGATCTTTTCGTAGAGAGGATTTGGTAGAGGGTGGTCAGGATGAAGGATGTCAATGGGAAGAGGTGCAGACCATTAGATCAAGGGGTTCTAGATCTACAGTCGGGATCAAATCGGCGGAAAAATGTTTGGGAACAAGGAATTTGGAATCGCTAAAGTACGACGGCGATGAGGGCCTGAAAATTTTTAACCGATGGTCTCGAGCCTCGGTCTTATGAATAATGAAGGGCTAGGGGCTTAAGCCAAAAGGCACTTAAATCCTTATGCTAAAAAGATCAGAATAAAGCTAAAATGAGGGTTTTTGAGCTTTATAAGGAGGTTCCAATAGGTTAAAAAGGCTAAATTAAACCAAAATAAAAGGGGGCAAATGGTCTAAAAGGGGTTTTGATAGCCTTTTAATGGAAATGAAAGGTAAATAAAGGGATTCTTCATAAGAAATTAAGGATAAGAAAAGGGGAAAAATGAGTGATATGGAGGGAATTGTGAAGATGAAATGATGGATATGAGGCCATGAAAAACAGTTTTTCCCTTTGGGAAAGCAGGATTTTGAAGTGAAGATATTAGTGAGATGGGTCTTATGAAGGATATTGAACACAGTAGACTTCAAGAACTCACATATTTGCTTCAAATTTGTTTTTTGAAGGCTAAATACCTATTTTAGACATCTTTGAATATGTCAAAATTATGGATGGCTAACAACATGGAGGCATTCCACTTGGGAGGCCACCTGATCTGGAGTTGATGGAATACATCTTGTCTTTGGATTCACCACTCTTGGATTTTGGAGAGGTGAAGTGTTTGGAGGAATAATTTGTCATGGGGGATGTCAAAGTAGCAGGCAATAGGATGAGGAGAACTTCACATGCCAGATCACCAGCGCTGTCTCTTAGGAGGATTGATCCTTATTGGAGATCTCAACGCTTAGTAGAGTACTCCAAGGATCTTGGTGCATGCATGGTTCTTGATGACCCAGATAGAGATGATGAGTATATGGTGGATGATATGGTCATCTATTCACATGGTAGAGTCTTCTTGACTAGAGCTTCTAGTCTCAAGGAGAAGTTGCTATTTGCAACACATGAGGACTTAATTTCCATGCATTATGATGCATATCTTTCTTTGGAAGAGGAGTTCACTAGGGAGGGCATCCAGCATGACACATTTCAGCACATGGAGAGATGCATAGCCTGGATGGTGATAGATAGGAGGTCACAGCCACTTCCCTACTCATTGGAGGTGAGGGAAAGATTCCAGTTGAGCCATTTCAGCTCAAGATCTCAAGTACATGGTGGAGGAGGTATAATTCAACATTTTTTATTGTACTTCTTTTACTTGTTTGAGCATCATGAGGTGTCAAGAAGGATTATCTCTTCTTGAATATTTTATAATGATGTACTTGTAGTTACTTGTAGCATTGATTTTGGCTATCCTTTTTGTGGTTGGTGGGGGAAGCCACATGTTTCTTGGTGTGCACCATTGACACCATATTGTAACTTCATGTTTTCATCTTATAAGATGACTGTGGCCGCAAACAAGTGGTTGGTGAAGAACTTGTTATTTATTATTTTGATGTAGGCAAAAGATGCACTGTGTTGGTTCCCTGGGTGGAACTATGATTCACTCTCCGGTTGTCACTTGGTAACTTGTTCTCATTATATTGTGCTTCCATATATTGCTGATATGTTTATGTTCATGGGAAGTTTTCTATGGAGAGTGGGCTCGATATTGAAGATTCCCATTGGGAGCATGATTCTCCCCACTTTACATGTTGTACATTTTAGGAGGGGCCATGGGCAAACGATGATTTCCACATCACATTTTTTCTCTTCTTGTGGGAGGAACCACTTGGAGAACTTGAGGAGGCACAACATGTCTGAATTTTTTGATGGGGGGGCTTAGGCCATTCTTGGAGGCCATATCATTTCAGCCCAAGGACAAAGGCAGCCCCATGTTTACCATAAATGGAGAGATAAACCAATTGGATGGCATGGCACCCATATGATAGTGCAACAAAAGACTTGTTTGTATGGGGCATCATACAAGTGGACCATCATGATCTTACTCCATTGCTTGTATGAGGGAGAGAAGAGGGAGAAGAAAGAGTTGTTGTTGTTATGGTTGCACTTGGGAGAGTATGGGCAGAATTCTTCCGATACTTTTCATGAAATTTCTAGAGAGAAGGAAGGCACATTCATGGTGAAAGGAGGCTACCCTTCAGCATTGAAGGATCATGAGAGACTTCAATGTAGGAAGGAGATATTCTCACATATCAGCATGATGGTGGATGGCTTTGGCATATGGAATGTCAAAGGTAGGAGTCATGGAGCCTTATTACTAATGCCTACAGCACTGTCACATGGGAGTGTGTTCTTATTGATGGAGTGTTCCAAGGAGTCGATGTATCCCTTCTTCTTGCAGATTTTTATGAGGAGATCCTCATGGGGGAACTTATACATGGACCTCACTTTCAGCCTACTCACCATGCATGGTAAGAAATGCATTTTTGTACTTGTTGATTACTCTATTGAGCATTTGTATTTTCCCACCATATGTAAACAGTGCATTGCTCCACAAGAGAGCAAGATTATTCATGGGTTTCATGGTCACTTTAGGGCCAAATTTTGTAAGTCTAATAACCCATTTCCACATAAATTCGGGCAAGTGTATTGTTATTTTGTACAGCTGATATACAGTGTTGGTTGCTATCTTATAGTAGATTATCAAACATATATAGCTAGTAGATAATTAGAGAACAACTTGCCACATGATGTTCTAAATTAGCAGTTGGAAAGACTGCACTGTATCCACCAAGGAGACCATGTGTATCATCCTCACTTGCAAATAACCTTTAGAAAAATTCTGATTTGGATGGCATATGATAATGACGTGCCATTCACTTTGAATGGAATGGTTTGGGCCAGCATGATCCATAGTTTTGGAGAGGGGATCTTTGCAGATTCAATCTTTCTATTGCCACTTGATGGCAACTTGTTTGCAGCCCATGATCAACATGCACTCAACATTTATCATGAGTGGAGAGGAAGACAGTGTGGGGCAGACTCTCTTGTCTACCATGTTCAAATTTTCAGCCCACCTATTATGCATGAGCTCAAGGTGGAAGAGATCCTTTATGAGTTTCCATCCTGGAGGGTGACTCATTTCATTTGGATGATAGCATGGGTGAGGGAG
Source organism: Pinus albicaulis (assembly GCA_034641835.2). NCBI lineage: Eukaryota > Viridiplantae > Streptophyta > Pinopsida > Pinales > Pinaceae > Pinus > Pinus albicaulis. The sequence continues at coordinate 1,189,676,018 of CM076575.1, read as the reverse complement.
GCACTCATTCACAATGTTGGTCATCAATCCTACTTTGTGGAGGCCATGAGACAACAAGCATGTTTCCATTCACACTTTCCACCTTTGATTGATGTATACCATTTGGTTTTGCACACTTGGGAGGAAACATTGGATGACAGTTTATTTGTAGACTCTCTTGATGCAGTGATGGAGGCTATTGATGGGAGGCTACATGAGGAGGAGGGGAGACATTTTTCTCTCCCTATACTTTTTCTTGAGGACAAGAAAATATTTTGGAGGGCAAGACTGTAATGTTCCAAAATTTTAGCCTAAAATCTAAATGGAACATTAGAGTTAGCAGCAGCTCCAGCCCATGAATAAATGGGTAGGAAAGCCCATAAGTCTCCTAAGGGGGGGATTAAAAAAATACTAGTGTGAAAGGGGACACTATTTCTAGCTTAATAAAACACCTCCATGTGTGAACAGGAATAATATCAAGCTGATTCAGTCCACTTTGACTAAGTCAACAATGTAGTTGTGGAGGAGGAGGAATCTAGGAAGGAATAACGCAAGGGAGATGAATCTTTGGATAGAGATAACATATTTGAGTGGGGCCAAGGGCAAGAAAACTCATGTTTTATTTAAGGAAGAGGATGGAAACATTATTCTTCATGTTTTAGATTATTATTCCTTTTTTCTCATAGTTTTGCTTCCTCTTGCTGTTTAGAAAGGTAGCAGTGTTGTTTAGCACTAGGTGTTTCCGAGCGGGAATCCCACCTCTTTCCTTGAGGAGCCTCTTGGGAGAGTTTGCATTAATTTTCCACATCAGTTTTTTAGGCCAAGCTTCAAACTACTTCATTAGCGCAGTTTATGCCAGAGATTGTGCAGTGTTGCAAGGTGCAGCAGTGGGAGGGATTGGAATCCCACTTTCTGAGCTAGTTTCTCCTTGGAGGAAGATTTCCTTCACTTGAGAGACCTATTTGGAGAGGTATAGAGCTTATCTCAGATTTTTGGTAGCAAAACAAAAAATTTCCTAACATTCCTAGTGTTGTTCTAGCTAGGGAATGCGTTCTTTTTGGAGGCAGCTTTAGTGCATGGTCTAGTGGCTCCGTTGCTGTGTTTTCTTGTGATTGAGAGGTCCATCCTTTCATGGGAGGAAGCCCTTGAGGGATATACATCAGATCATACATATTTCAGACTTATACACTCTTATGCTTCAGTTTTGCAGTGGTGATTCAGTAAATTTCTGAATATCACATTTTGTATGCAGAGTGTTTGACAAGAAACCCTTGCTAGGTTCTCTTGTATTTTGTATAAGGAGACTAGATCTCAGTTTGTAATATTTTTTTATCTAATATATGAGAAGATCTAATTGTTTCTTTAATTTTTGAGTTAAAACCCTCATAATACTGTGCAATCCCTTTTGTGCATTATTCCTGAGTAGCAGTGTCTGGGGTTTTTGGTCATTTTCAGCTACACTAGTGTGGGAGGTTTGTTTACCTCACCTAGTTTCATTTATTTTTGATATCTTATTAGACTTAGATGATAGCTGGATGTATCTAGTGGATCCAAGTGATTATTTTCATTTCTATATCTTACATTTCTGAAAATGCGATTTTCTGTGAATGCATTACTTAGCAGTCCAAAATTTGAATATTTTAAGATATTCCCAATACTGCTTATTTTCTCTATTTTGGGATATTACATAAAAAACTTGATGCCTCTTTCCACCTTTCATTATAAAACATTGAAAGAGATGCTACTTTAGTTTTATCACTTCGTTTGAGAGGAGGAGCCACAGGAAATACCTCTTCTGCCCTAGCTTTCTCCTACAAAGATGATGTCCATACACAACCCAAGAAAGCTGCCCAACCCTCTGAGGCCCCCAAGTATTTTCTAGTTGATAAATTAGAGGATTTCCCCTCCATTGAGATCTCCCATCCAGATTTGACAGATCATATTCAAAAATTTGCAGAAATCGCTATCATCTACAGATTCAATGGACTGTGGCCTCACACAAAGGAACTCTAGGAGTGGATATACGCAAATTGGACCCATCACTGCAAGATCAGCTTCTGCTCAAAGGGTTTCTTCATAGTACTGTTTGATCACATCAGGGATTACAATAGGCCCTAACAGAAGACTCATGGTTTTGGGGAACAATGGAGCTATCCATCACCCCCTAGTTCCCTGATTTCGACCCAGCAAGAGCAGTCATCACTAGGACTCCTCTTTGGGTCAGGCTTCCCAGCTTACCTGCCCATTTATGGCACATTTCAATCTATAGAGGAATAGGGAACACCTTGGGTCACTATCTGACTACAAATCTCTTTCGGGAGTCCCAAGGCCTATACCCATATGGCATAATATGTGCGGAAAAATACATAAGTAAAGGTCTTCCCGATCAAATTAATCTCAAGATAGGTGACTTCGTATGGACATAGATCCTAGATTATGAGAATACTGCGTTTAAAATGCAGCAAGATGATGGAGCTTAGTGAAATGAAGTCGCCTTCACTAAGTGGGCCCGCAGGCTATTTTTGGCGCAAAGTCTATTTTTAGACTATGTCTATTTTTAGACATATGGAGCATGGTCCAGGGGTTGCAGTATGTTATTCTTGGAGTATTGGTCATGTTGGTAAAAATAGATGGACCTCTATTTTTATACATTTAGGTCGAAGTCTATTTTTAGACTGCCTATCCTAAAAATAGAAAAGTCAAATATTATTTACCCTTAATAATATTTGGACTCTAAACTTTAGTTTACTCTCTTGGAGCACTTCAGTTCGAGCTACAGAAGTGGCTCATGCATCTGACAGAGGAATTACGCTATTCCTAGGGGTTTGGTGAGCTCATGCATGGTTGACTTCGGTTAGGACTTCAGTGGCAGAAGTTTGGTGGAGTTGATGAGACAGTTGGTGGAGTTGTGTTCGGTTTAACTTAGTTGAACTAGTTGAGATTAGTTTAACTAGCTAATCAACTAGTAATGAGTGGAGTGAATTAAATATTATTTAATTCACTAATTATTAACTCATTATTCAACTCAAGAACACATCAGTTCACTACAATGCATTGACAGTTCAGTGGAGACCAGTGGAAGAGGTAGATGAAAGGGTTGAGATAGCTATCAGTTGTGCATGAGATTTGCACCACACTTGGAGGAATTTTCCATGAGGATTGCACTGTCAAGCCAAGGAAATTTGAACCTTGGATCTCTCATTAGACCAGCCTTGATTGCGCAATAGAGGCAGGCAATTAGTGGATGAGTTTTGAACCTATGACTTGTTCAAAACCAAGCTAGTTTGTGTGTAACTTCATGAGATAGTACTGAGTACTTGTGAGGAGTATTGTACTAAGTTTGTTACATGTTTTCTCCATTATAATATACACAATAGCTGAGGGGTTTTCAGCTATAATATTTCCCCATACATACTGTGTAATGTGTGTGATGTTTTGATGATCTTTTGATCGCATACCGCTTGTTTTATTTCCGCATGTGTGATGATCTGAGTGGAAGAGATTATGTGTTGCATATGAATTCGAATTGATATGTGATCAGGATAATCTTGGTGGATAAATCTTCTTTATTCAGCAAATTTCTACATGGTATCGGAGCTATTGAAGCAGAGATTGATCATCACAGTGATTACAAACTTATTTCGGTAGACAGAGTCTGCATGTGGGCCAGGTAGCCTCTGGATCGATCCTTTCCTTGAAAGGTGATATATCCAGTAAATGCCCCTGCAGTCAATCTCTGTGCTAGAAATAATTTGTTCTCACAGATCAAGAGCGGTTGAGCTTTGAGCTTGGAATTTGAATTTTGCAGCAGTTTTGTTTTCTTGGTGCCAGAGTTGAAAATGTCTTTCAACGGTTTGCGACTCGAATATGCTCTTGAAGGCAGTTCGAATTATGTTGCATGGAAGGATCGCATGGAGGCAGTATTAGAAGATAATGGACTGAAGGAGTTTGTAGATACGGATGTCCAAAAGCCCACTGATCCTGTTGAAGTCGAGGCTTGGCAAAAGAAGATGGCGAAATGTCGAAGGATTCTGTTGGAGGGCGTCAAGGATCATATTGTATCCAGCCTGCATGGAAAAGCTTCTCCTTATTTAATGTGGAAAGCATTGACAGATCTATTCCAGAGTAAGAGCAACCAAAGGAAGTTGGCGCTCAAAGATAAGCTCAGAAACATCAAGATGGAGAAAGGCGACAGTATCGCCAAATACCTCACGAAGTTCACTCAATGTAGAGATGAGCTGGGAAGTGTGGGGGTGACTATCGAAGATGAGGACATGGTGGACCTAGCTCTCCTTGGTCTTCTGAAGGCTTGGAATTCATATCAAGATAGTGTCAACGGTCGGGAGAAGTTGCCAGGATGGGAGCGCCGTTGGGCGAATCTCATGCAGGAGGAGATAAGGAGGACTACGAGGGATGGATCTTCATCCAAGGTATCGGATGAAGAAAATTGCGCTTTGGCTGCCAAAGAAAAGAAGGGGAAGAGCAAGAAGGCTTCTCAGTCTGGTGTGAAAGGAAAGAAGCAAGACATGTCCAAGGTGAAGTGTTTTCACTGTCACCAGCACGGACACTATGCCACAAATTGTCCGCAGAAGAAGAAAAATAACAAGGCTGCCGGATCTGCAGCGGGAGAGGCATTTGCTTCTCAATTCGAACTGGATTTTTCACTGATCGCATGCTTGGTTTCAAGTGTGGTGGGATCATTTTGGTTCTTGGATAGTGGTGCGTCATTTCACATGACCGGAGATCGAGATCTGTTTTCAAATCTGGAGGAAAACGATCTTAGAGTGCACATCGAGATGGGCGATGATGGTAGATACAGTGTGACTGGTATCGGTACCATTTCCTTTGAGAGGGAGTCTAGTAAACCTTTCATATTGAAGGAAGTTTTGCATGTTCCAGGATTGATGAAGAACCTGATCTCTATGGCGATGTTGGAAGACAAGGAGTATGATGTGGTCTTCAGCGAAGGAAAAGCCTTCCTGCGCAGTAAGACTACTAGTGAGACCCGGAAGATAGGGGTTCGAGTCAAGAACCTTTATCAGTTGCAAGTAGATGGTTGCGCAGCAATGGCATGCAAGGCGGGAGAAGTGGTGAGTTGGGATGATGAGGGCGAACTGTGGCACAGGAGATTGGGCCACCTTCACCACGGAGCTTTGAAGATACTGCAGCAGATTTATACTAGGCTTCCTAAGGGCACTCTTGCACAGTCAGATCATTGCAAGGGGTGTACCTTTGGAAAGTATGTGAAAGCCACCTTTCATGAGAAGGATAGTCGCGCCACGACGATCCTTGAGAGATTTCACACAGACGTGTGTGGTCCTTTCTCTGTAGCTTCGACAGCAAAGCACAAGTACTACGTGATCTTTGTTGATGATTTATCTCAGAAGCACTGGATCTTCTTCATGCAGAAGAAGAGTGAGACATTTTCTAAGTTCTGTGAATTCAAGGCGCTGGTAGAGAAGGAATCGGGGAAGTTGTGAAGGCTCTTAGGAGTGACAATGGTGGTGAATTCATCTCGGCTGAATTCAAAGACTTTTGCAGCGCAGAAGGGATTCGGAGAGAGCTCATCGCACCCCATAACCCACAGTAGAACGGGGTGGCTGAGTGGAAGAACAAAACGATCGTGGGTGCTGCACAGGTGATGTTGCATGATTAGGGCCTACCCCTTCACTTGTGGGCTGAGGCATGTAATACAGCAGTGTATGTGCAGAACCGTTGTCCTCACAAGGTTCTTGGCATGACTACACCGGAGGAGGCGTTTTCTGGCAAGAGGCCTGATATTTCTCATCTGAGAATTTTTGGCTAACCTGTCTACATGCATGTGACGAAGGATGCCAGAAAGAAGCTGTATCCGACTGTAGAGATTGGAATATTTGTGGGGTACACTGATACACCTCACAACTATCGGGTGTATTTTTCAAACAGTCGCAAGACTGTTGTGTGACGGGATATCAAGTTTTAGGAGGAGAAAGCCATGCAATGTTCGCTTGAGAGGGAGCTACACTTGCATGTAGATGAGGAGCTATTAGTTCCTAAGGAGGAGCTTCCGGATGTGGATCAACCACAAGAGGAAGTTTAGGAGGTGGAAGAAACCACCCATGAAGCGCCAACCATCAGAGGGCGCAAGCGCACTACAGAAGCTGAGCGACTGGCTCGAGATGCAGAGAAGGTTGTAGGACCACCTACATCACAGCACAGACAGAGGCAATCACCGGATCGGTACACTGGATACATGGCTCTTGTGAGTCAATGTGTCATGACGGAGCCATCCTCTTTTGAGGAAGCTGTGGAGGAACCCGCATGGGTAGATTCCATGATCGAAGAATATGATTCGATCATCAGAAACAGTGCATGGGAGATTGTCCCAAGACCAGAGGGGAAATCAGTGGTGGGTTCGCGATGGATCTACAAAGTTAAGCAGGCGGCTGACGGGAGTGTGGAGAATTACAAGGCAAGATTTGTGCCCGTGGCTTCTCACAGATCGAGGGGATCGATTATGAGGAGACCTTTGCACCTGTCGCAAGGTACTCTTCCATACGGATGATCCTTGCTCTCTCAGCGCAGATGAGATGGCACATCCATCAGATGGATGTGAAGACTACGTTCCTCAATGGAGTCTTTGAGGAGGAGGTGTACATAGAGTAGCCTGAAGGTTTCGATATCTTCAGCAGTGAGTCGCATGTGTGCCGACTCAAGAGAGCACTGTACGGGCTGAAGCAAGCACCTCGTGCTTAGTACACACGGATTGATAGTTATTTCATCGAGCTTGGATTTTCCAAGAGTGAGGCGGATCCTAACCTGTACCAGATTGTGGTGGAGGGGAAGCTGTTGATCATCGTACTGTATGTAGATGATCTGATTTTGACGGGTGATGAGTTGTTGATACTTTCATGCAAGGAGGACCTTGCTAGAGAGTTCGAGATGAAGGACTTAGGCCTCCTTCATTATTTCCTGGGATTGGAGATTTGGCAGCGCAGTGGAGGACTGTTTGTTTCTTAGGGCAAGTATGCCCGGGAGATTCTGGAGAGGTTCAACATGCATGGCTGCAAGCCTGTTGACACTCCTCTTCCTGGTGGTTGGAGGAAGGAGGATGCTACTTCAGCGGAGGCAGTGGATGCCACTGTCTATCGACAATTAGTGGGGTCGCTTATGTATCTGGTCAATACACGACCCGATATATGCTATGCAGTTAACTAGCTTTCGCAAGATATGGTTAAGCCTACCAAGCTCTTCTGGAAGGTAGGCAAGCATTTATTGCGTTATCTTAGTGGCACATCAGGATATGGTCTATGGTATAGACAGGAGGATGGAGTGAAGCTTTCTAGCTTCACTGATGCAGATTGCGCAGGGAGCCCAACGGACTGGAAGAGCACATCTGGAGGAGTTTTTAGCATTGGGTCGACAGCAGTTTCCTGGTATAGCAGGAAGCAGAGATCCATGGCACTCAGTTCAGCAGAGGCCGAGTACATGGCAGCAAGCTTGGCTGCATGCGAGGCTATTTGGATGAGGAAGATCCTCGTTGGATTGTTTGGGTTGCATTTGGAGCCTACAGTGATCTACTGTGATAACCAGAGTTGCATTAAACTCTCGGCTAATCCAGTATTTCATGATAGATCCAAACACATCGACATCAGGTACCATCATATCGGAGATTGTGTTCAGCGGAGAATCATGATGCTTTCATATGTTCCCACGGAGGATCAGGATGCCGACATCCTGACGAAGGCGCTCACCAGGAGCAAGTTCGAATTCCACAGAGGCAGGATAGGGGTTGAAAATAATCCATATATTGCTGAGAGGGAGTGTTGAAAATGCAGCAAGATGATGGAGGTTAGTGAAATGAAGTCGCCTTCACTAAGTGGGCCCGCAGGCAAATTCTGGCGCAAAGTCTATTTTTAGACTATGTCTATTTTTAGGCATATGGAGCATGGTCCGGGGATTGCAGTATGTTATTCTTGGAGTATTGGTCATGTTGGTAAAAATAGATGGACCTCTATTTTTTGGACCTATAGGTCGAAGTCTATTTTTAGACTGCCTATCCTAAAAATAGGGAAGTCAAATATTATTTACCCTTAATAATATTTGGACTCTAAACTTTAGTTTACTCTCTTAGAGCACTTCAGTTCGAGCTACAGAAGTGGCTCATGCATCTGACAGAGGAATTACGCTATTCCTAGGGTTTGGTGAGCTCATGCATGGTTGACTTCAGTTAGGACTTCAGTGGCAGAAGTTTGGTGGAGTTGTGTTCGGTTTAACTTAGTTGAACTAGTTGAGATTAGTTTAACTAGCTAATCAACTAGTAATGAGTGGAGTGAATTAAATATTATTTAACTCACTAATTATTAACTCATTATTCAACTCAATAACACATCAGTTCACTACAGTGCATGGACAGTTCAGTGGAGACCAGTGAAAGAGGTAGATGAAAGGGTTGAGATAGCTATCAATTGTGACATCAGTTGTGCATGAGATTTGCACCACACTTGGAGGAATTTCCCATGATGATTGCACTTTCAAGCCAAGGAGATTCAAACCTTGGATCTCTTATTAGACCAGCCTTGATTGCGCAATAGAGGCAGGCAATTAGTGGATGTGTTTTGAACCTGTGACTTGTTCAAAACCAAGCTAGTTTGTGTGTAACTTTATGAGATAGTACTGAGTACTTGTGACGAGTATTGTGCTATGTACTGTTACATGTTTTCTCCATTATAATATACACAATAGCTGAGGGGTTTTCAGCTATAAGATTTCCCCATACATACTGTGTAATGTTTTGATGATCTTTTGATCGCATACCGCTTGTTTTATTTCCGCACGTGTGATGATCTGAGTGGAAGAGATTATGTGTTGCATATGAATTCGAATTGATATGTAATCAGGATAATATTGGTGGATAAATCTTCTTTATTCAACAAATTTCTACATACTGCTTTCCACTGCCGCCATTGTCACCCAACAGGGCACCTTCATAATTCCTGCCCCACATTCCTTGCCAGAAAAAAGGAAAAAAATTTAAAATCCAAATCCAAAAGATGGATACCATGTAGTCTGCCTCCCATGGATGACTCCAAGTCCTTGAGTTTAGAGGATGAGGAGATTGATGTAGAAATGGAACATGCATAACAGAAAAAAGATTTGTCCTCCGTTGTACCTGAGGATCCTCGAGACACTACGATCTCAGAATCACATGCATGAGTCCTCCTCCTCCGATACAAATAAGGAGACTCCTCCCACAGTCAACACCAGTCTACAAGTGGTTCTTTCCCATCCACACCAAGTTGGATGGGTAAAAGTCATAAAAAAGAAATGGAAAAAACCTCGCATTGTGGCTTCTGCCCATTCTAGGTAGAACCCAACTTATATATTCCAGTTCTCTAAGTCACGCTTCATAGCTCTTTGGCTTGTTTCTCTTACTCTCTACGGGACCGAGGTTGATATTTCATCATTTCCGGTTAACCCATTTCTTTTCTCTCTTGTTTGTATTCTCACCTTTTACTATATTTCCACTTAATAGAATTAGTCTTATTAAAAAAAAAAAAAAGTGATGTCAACAAAAATGATTATACATATGTTGTTAGTTTTTTCAATTGGGGTTATCTCAAATGGTTAGGAAAAATGGTTTTCATATTTCTTGTATTGGCTTAGTGCATGTGAATATTGTTGTATTGGCTTGGAGCCTTGTGAAATCTTAAGTGAGTATACTTTTGGTCTGGTAGGGTACCAAAAACCTCACTCTAGCCCTTGGGTTGAGAGGGAGGCTAATTTCTTTCCTAGGGAGAAAAAATATTTCATTAGTTTTAATTAAAATCATTATAGAATATGAATAATCCCACTCTCATTATGCTTGTTTACTTTGTCAAATTATTTCTCTTACTCTTAATGATAAATATGTCTCCTCTCTCTAATTGGCCTCCTATTGGGAAGGAAATGAAGTATCTTATTGGGAAGGAAATCTATATCTCTCTTATTTGATATCTCGCCTATATAGCCTAGATTTCCTAGATTTATCGAAATATTTCATGTTCTCATGAAGCTACGTAATTTTATATCAATTCTAGAGAGATATCTTGTATTTTTCACTTGGATGTATAATTGTTATTATTTTTAAAATATTTCAGTGCAAAATTGAAATAAAATATTAAAGCATCAATGTTAAATCATTTATTTCAATATCAACTTCATATTTATGTATATATACAAAGAAATTAAAATGTGTGTGTGTGTGTGTGTGTGTAGATATATGTTGACCATGATAAAATATTTCAATTACCAAAGGAAAAAAATAAATGAAAGTAAAAAAATTTTGGTTACTTCTTGATAGTGTAATAAGAGGGAGATGTATCATTCATTCAATTTTTAATATAAAATTAATATGTAATAATTAAGGCTATAGATGCATTTCCAATATGGGGAAGGTGTGTGATTCCTTCCATGCTCAAGCTTGAGTTGACATGTGTTCCTTTATATATATATATATATATATATATATATATATATATAAACAATATTGGTTGTAATAAAAAACAAAAACAAGTATACATATTTTGTTGGATTCAATTAAAAACTTTATAAAACATCCATAATCACATTCTGGTTATATTCTCTAAATTGGTTGTTTATATTACAACACAATATAAAGGAGATGTGGTAAACATATTTTATTCTTTGTCTTTATGATAAATAAATTATTTCCATATTCATGTGAAGTAATATAACTTGATATCAACTTTACAGAGAAAAAAATAATTTATAATAATAATAATAAATAATTTAATTTTTAGTTTTGAGTGTGAGGAAATGTTTCAATGTGCAAATAAAAAAAGTAAATTGAAAGTGAAAAAAAGAACATTTACTTACTAATATGTAACATCCTGTGGTAGATATCATGCAAAAATTTACAAGATTATAAATTTGTTAACAAATTTACTAGCATGTAATATTCCCAATGACTTGTTCCATATTCCTTAACTGATCATTATATAAAATCATCATCAATAAATAAAGTAAAATTAAAAATGAAATATCAAGTCGCATAACATAATAACCTTTGATGCAACTTGTTAACATAAATTTTTCTATTGTAATCTTGCATCATTATCATTGTTCATGTAATTAGGCTAGCTAATATCATGTTTGATGATGTAAGTGTCAACCTCATGCAAAGTATAAATATCATAAAAATGGAAAAATAGGAAAACACATCAATGGACATTGATATACTTTGGAAACCCTTGAAGGGAAAAATCATAAAATGAGTATTTTATTAAACGTTTCGTGAGGATACTCACCCCTCACTCAATGGAAGCAATGAAGTCCATCCCTTTTCCATTGTTAAAAATATTACAAATAAATATCATCTTTAATTGAATCATAACTAGCTATAATCCATTACATCAATAATATTATCAAAACATGTTACCCCATAATTCCTCGAGCATTGTATCTTTGTGGCTTGGTTGCCTTCAACAGTGGAATATCCTTCATTTTTTGATCCTTCACTTTGCATTAGTCAATCACAATAACCCCATTGTATGCCTTAGTGTTAACTATAATCTATTTTCAGTTGTTATATAAGGGATGTGTTAGACACTTGTAATTCATTCTTCGCATAAGTCACATTTCTTTCCTGTATTTATTGTCGTCAGCAACTTCGACACCATGATTATATAAAATATTTATCAAACCTGAATAATGTAACTCTATTAGTTATGCTTAAAACATATTTTCATGTGCATAAATAAAATGCATATAGAGAGTCGAGGCATGCTTCTTCATTGACACTACACATGCGTTAATTAAAAGCACACAATTACAAAAAACATGTATATTTATTATTGCATGTGTATGGTTATGAAATATGTCTATCAATCCAAACTTCTCATGCATAAAGTAAAATGCATAAATATTACCTATATATATATATATATATATATATATATATATATTAAAGAAAACTAGCACAATAGTTGTTATCTTTGTGCATGAAAATATATAATATTTTCCAAAATAAACTATCCCAATAGCTATTATATTTGTGTATGTAAATGCATATTCTTTTCCAAAAAAAACTAACAATGTGGCTATTATTTTTTTGCATATAAACACATTTATTCCTTTTCCAAAAGAAAATATCCCAACAACTATTATCTTTGCACACACACGCACACACACAGATATATATGTGTGTGTGTGTGTGTATTCTTGTTCAAGAAAACTAGCATAATTATTACCTATTTTTTCCCAAGAATATTAGTAAAATAAACACACATTCTTTTTCAAAAAATTATCATAATAGTTGTTATCTATGTGCATATAACCACATATTATTTTCCAAGAAATCTATCCCAGCAATTATTATATTTGAGCACAAGAACATTACTTATTATGTTCAAAGCAAGTCCTATAATTTATATTATCTTTGTGCATGAGATCTACTTATAATTTTCAAAAGGAAAATGAATAGGTTATTATATTTACGCATAACTACGTATTCCTTTTAAAAATAAATCAACGAGGTAAATATAATTTACCTATGCCTCTGCGCATATAAGCCTTTCAATATTTTCAATGAAATGAATAGTTGGCTTAACTTGTATTTTCTATTCAATAATTGGAATATGTTGATGGTGCTAATTAAAAACACCTTATTCTTTCGTTGTGTCCTTCAACACAACAACTCACTATCACTCGAAGTAGTTAATGTTTTGATAGTTCTACAATCCACCATTAGTTGTAGCTTACAATTATCCTCTGTTGTCTTCAATAGAAAAAACAAAATATGAATTATGGATACGAAACATGAAAATGATAATAGGAAGATATTGCAACACCAAACTTAAAACTATTTGGAAACATGTTTCTATCTATACTTAGAGAAGATGATCCTACTACATTAATTTCTCCAATATTCAAAACAATGAAGACATAAAGTGAAAGCAACATACTTAGTTTTGTAATTATTTACATCTCATAATTTGTTCACAGTTCATTTCGTCTTTGTAGAGTATACGAAGACACAAAAGTATAGTTATCGCTTGGTAGCAGGAGTTTACAATTTTTATTGTGTTATTTAATGGAACCACTTGAGTCGACATTGTCGTGGGAAAATAAAGTCACACTCTGTAACTACTTCTTGGGAAACTATTTCTTGAAATCAACTTCTTCAGCCACATCAACGTATTAACCCAATAATATATTTTACATGTTAATAAACTTATAAATTACAGTGTAAATATGTTGGTGTAGAGATATTACATTCTTCCCCCCTTAAAGAAAAAATTGTCCTCAATGTTTATCTCATCTTCATTATATTTTTTCCTATTCTTTATCTCCCACTAGAAATGTATTTTCATTCAGATTGATTTTACCTTCCTAATATACTTTTTAAATCATCTATCAATAATGAAATCTATCTCAAGCCATGATAGTTCTATAACCAGAACAACCAAAAAAGGGGGTCCTTCCCCTTAAATGTGAAGGATTTTATTTTCAAGAGATCTCATTAAGTAAAAAATTAATGTTTTATTAAAAACAATAAACATTTACAGCTACGAAAATGTTCATTTTTTTAATTTCAATCATTTAATCATTGTTCAATTTCATAAAAATAAAAATAAAGTCTCTGTATCAACTTATTGCTACTTTCCAATACTTTTGGAAATCGTGATCACTTCACACAATAATGATTTTTCAGCTATGGAAGACACTCTAAGAGTGGTTTACCAACCTGACAGCAAGCACTTAGGGTGGTTTATTAGCCTCCATGAAAAGCACCCCATAGCGTATGACCAACAACTCTAATTAGTATTTCTCAACCATAATCACATTATTTTTAGTCGCAGCATTTTCAACTATCAATTGTCTATGCAATTCGATGTGATATTTTTAATCATAGTACATATACAAGTATTTAGAGAGAACATAGCTCTTTAATCATCAAATTGATTAAAGTAGTCATAACTGCACCAAGTGCATATTGTATTAGCCCCTCGCTAAAGACGTCCACAAAACTAGGGATACAATAGAGGTTTCCCTTGAACTACACTTCCATTAGTTTCTCCTCAACTGTTGGGATCCTTTAATATTACCAAAAATAATAGAAAAATGAACACTTTCATTTTATCAACAAAATGTATATTTACTTTCTCATAAGGAATGTTTATTTTTTGATTATTTGGTTAATCAAACTTGGTGTTCCATGAAAATCATAGTGGGAAAAACAATGTTGCTCCCAACTAATGAGAATTTGTTTCCACTAACGAGATTGAGCCAATTTCACATCCGAGAAAATTCACTGATAGTGACCACACTTGTCACAACACATGATTCCTCTTAGTAGTGTCATTCCTTTTTCTCCGAAAACATTTTGTCTTCAGGAATTTAAAGCTCAACAACTAACTCTTTTTGGCCTCCTCCAACCAGGCTATAAAACTAAAAACATTTCCTTAGGATGTTCCCCTCTCACCTTTTTGGCCAACCTTTTTTCCCTTAGTGATATAATCTGTCTCTAGGGAGAGGAAATCCAGATAGGAAACTGCCTCTTCCCATAGCACTCCTTGGGCTTCTCCATACAATCATGTAACTGTCTGGGATGTGAAATTCTATCTAGCACCTTTTCCCACCATAATTTACATGGTTGACCATATGAACATTTTTATATTTAATATTAGATCGGAAAGAACATATATGTACATCATATGTTCGTACTTGACCCTTAGCATGGGCTCCATAGTCTGCAAAAGTAATTTGATAGGAAATCATGAATAACATCTCATGTCACATGGGTGGTTTTCATTTCAAAATTTCCATATAATATTCAATATTAAATTTAGATAAACATTACTATATCTTCTATACACAAATCTTGCATATCATAACGGTGAACTTTATACCTTTACATTTGCAGTTGCAAATCACATTGCAAAATTTTACCTTTCACTCATTTTTATAATTCATGTTATTGGAATCTTAGTGACATCATTATGTTTCCACTAAGATACCCATACTTAATTACACTAGTAACATTAGTCATGACCATTTTCGATAAAAACATACCTTATGGAAAATAATGTTATTTATCAAAACATCTTGTGAAATATATTTAGTATTCACATCAATTTTTAGTATTGATCCTATCCATATTTCACTTAGATTTCCATGCATTAAGATTCAGCATATAAAATTAGGATATCGATTTAAAACAAAGTTTCCATGAAGATGTTTTTAAAACAACATTTAAGGGTATATGACCTTAATCATTGGCACTCACAAAAGCTCTAATTCATGAAAAATTACATTTCATTTTATGCATGTGTCTAACCAATAGTCATTACGCAACATTACTAAATTGAAGTCAATCACACAGACTTTTCTTGATTAAGTAAATCAATAATGCAAATAGATTCAAAATTCCATCCAATTTTTTGTTTAGCGATGACAATAAAGACACCACATTTCCACAACATAATGGACTTAATTGATTAGGTTTAATATGTAGTGTCACCATAATATTCACACGAATTGGATGAATTTATAATGGATGAAATTAACATATGTGTTCATGTATGATTCATACCAGCTAACTTCATCATTGACTCATCAACTTATAGAGTTGTGGAGGTTTAACGAACAATGTAATCAACAACATCTGATTACCACTAGTTCTATCATTAAGTTGGTATACCATACATAATCTATTTTATATCATGCATTTCAATACATTGTTAAAATATTGAATAATCTTAGTTTCCCTCATCCTACCAATTATCAATTATGTATGTTCATATGCAATTCCATGACCCTTTTCCATTTATATTTTTACTACTGACATAACATTTCATTTCTATTAAATCAGTCACTTTAAATACACTATTGTATCATGACCTAAGTTCTTTGTAACACTCAAGAACTTACAGTAATATGTATGCATTGTTAAATAAATATCCACTTCTGTAGTCATCATAGAGTCTTTCATAATATATTATTATGTATAAAAGCCTATACAAAGCTTTACTCAAACAAGAACACTAATTGACCATTAGTACTTGAGTGTCAATAACAATTATGGTAGCAATTCCAATCAAACCCAAAATTCAATAGCCTATTGGCACCATTTTACCAATAACATGGAAACAAACTACCACTATCACATTGTTTACAACCTTTAATAATCTTCAATCAAAAGCCAAATTATACATATTGCAATATACCTTCGAGGATAAGTTTAACACTTTTTCGAAATCTCACATACAAGTTATTAGTATTTTAATTACCAACAATGATGTCATGCAATACTAATTCATGAAAGGTATTTCAATGTATTAAATACTAAATGGTACCAACCATCATAAACTGAATCACAATCTACAAGACACAATAGAAAATTATCCATTACAGTCAATACTTACCACTTGACTCATTGTTTATATTCAACATTCAAAGCGGTTCTTTCAATGTCACTTAAAACATTCTATTATCATGTTCAAGGATATCCCCCACCTTTCTACATTCCTTTGCTATCACATAAAAAAATGCATGTTTTCATGCTCTTCTTATAAGAAGTGCATTGAAACTCTAAGCATTTTTATTTTAATTCACCATTGTAAAAGTATGCATGCAAACGCTCATAGTTAATCCACAATATCAAGATTTACAGTGTGAGTATTCAAAATTGTTCATGATTTAGCTACAAACAATGCAACATAATTTCATATTGTCTTTTATCCGCATAAGGACTCAATTTCCATGAGCACAATTATTATTTAAAGCATACATTAAACTTATCATTATTTAATGTGGTTATGAAAAACATTATGCATTTCATATCAAGTGCATTTTATTGCATACATTTCCATGTAATTTTCATTAATATGGTACCTAAACTTATATCCAATAGCATCATACCTCTACTCCCCATTCTTACAAAACCAAAAAGGCGCTAATGTTGCAACCTTTGATCTGATACCACTTGTAACATCCTCTGGTAGATCTCATGCAAAAATACACATAATCAGAACAAATTTACCAGGTTTACTAGCATGTAATATTACCAATGAATTATTCCATTTTCCTTAACTTATCATTACATAAAATCACCATCAAAAAATAAAGTAACCTTAGAAATGGAACAACAAGTGATGTAATGTAATAACCTTGGATGCAACTTGTTAACATAAAGTTTTTTTTTGTAATCTTGTATCATTATCATTATTCATTTAATTAGGATATTCAATATCATATTTGATGATGTAAGTTTAAACACCATGCAAGGTATAAATATCATCAAAATGGAAAAATAGGCAAACACATAAATATACATCGATATACCCAAGAAACCACGAAGGTAAAAACCAAAAAAAAATTATTTTATTAAGAGTTTTGTGACGGTGTTCACCGCTCACTCAATGGAATCAATGTAGTTAATCCCATTTCCATTGTTAAACATCTTACAAATAAATATCATCATTAACTAAAGCATAACTAGCTAGAAGCCATTACATTAACGATGTTACCAAAGCACTTTACCCCACAATTCCTCAAGCATTGTATCTGTTTGCCTTTGTTGTCTCTGGTAGTGGAATATCCTTCATTTGATGATCCTTCACTTTGCACAGACCATTATTCAAGAACGATGGCCTCATTCCTATCATAGTATTAATTATAATTCATTGTCATATGTTGTATAAGGGATGTGTTAGACACTATTAATTCATCCTTACTGAAAGTCACATTTATTTACTGCATTTACTTTCGTCAGCAAATTTGGCACCATGATTATTGTTGTAACTTTTTTTCTCTATGCATTTATCTTTTAAATTTCATACATTTCAAAAAAACAAAAAATTAGTTTCCTTATGCACTTTGTAATAAAAGCACGCTAGATTAAGAGCGAGAATTAGATGGTATTATGTTTACCGCATATGTGACATGTCAACCTCTCAAATATTGTGGGACCCCCTCCTCTTTATACCTCTTACTGCCATTACACCCCACCCCCACAAACTGCTTCCATCCTTTGCCAATGTTCCCGTTATTCTAGCCATTCGCCAACATTCCTGCCAAGCTAGCCTTTTCCATATCACCCTATAATTTTATGATTTAATCATTGACTAGTAAATTATATCACGCCAACATTCTTGTTATTAATTTTGGATGCGCTAATAACAGTTATTCAAAAAAACTGTTAAAAAACTAGTTGATAAACCTAAATCGACTTCTACTAAGCGTATTGTTTTTCATCCTGCCATTCTTAGACAAAGCACTCAGTGACACTCAATCAAAAAATTGCAAAAATTAACCAGTTCCCAGTCACAAATTCACTGGGGAATTTATTTTAATCATTATTTTTTCTTTTATTTTCCAAATGGAAATCAAAGGTAAATTTTGAAATCTAGAGTTCACCTCATGTGCCTAATTTAGATGAGTTTCCCCTTATTGATACCTGGTTTAAAATTACAGAGACCTGGTATGAATTTGATCTTTATGAACTTCATAATTGGGCATTCTAGAAATTTGAGGATGCCAGTGATTAATTTTACTTTTGGGAGTCTATGTTTCCCCAATTTTGTTTTCCTATAACTTGTCATTTCCTCGAATTCATAACCTTGTGTGAAATCCAATATCTTTCGAGTCAAAGGGCCATAACTTCTCGAAACAATGATTTTTTTTTTCCATAACTCCAGAGTCAATTTGTCAAGCTTTGCAGATAGAAACTCATATTTCTCTTCATCCTTTTTCAGCTGACCCATTGATGGAAATTTATCAAAAATGTACCTTTAAACAACGAGCTCATATTTTTTATTCTTTCCTCCCTGAAAACTTGGAATTCCCTTGAACCAAGCCACCATATTCTTCTACCATATTTCCAGAAATGTCCAGACAAGTTGTTACCATGGTTTTTAGTCTCTTTGGTTACCAAAATGATCAATGGGTTGAGTAATTTATTTTAGGATTTATGTCAGTATTCGCATATGGAAAAAAACCACTCAGTTCTTTTCAATTTTAGTAAGTTTTTATCGGATGTTATCAATGAGAATTTTATAAAATTTAGTGTTAAAGGGTATTTTAAACATAAATCAATGTTGGTATATATATTATTGTACCACTAATCAGAAAGATTCAAAATTTCATTGCAAAAGTTGGATTCACGGGAAAGGTCACATCCTAATATACACTAGACTTTGTTAATCAGAAAAAATTTAGAGGAGTACTATTTAAACGATTTTATGGATCAATTTTTATACGTATCATTGTGTCTTCTTAGTAGTGGTGAAATTCCAATGGTATCAACATAAATCAAAAGGATTTTACATCTCAGTATGCAATAAAAAGTAGGATATTGGTATATTTACCAAAATTTTACATAAATTAGAGTTTATGGTTGTGATTTTCCCCCATATAAGCTACCAGATTTTGTGCCTACAAGAATATTTGCTTTAGATTTCATTAGGAAATGGATGAACATGGAAAAACTCCAATTTCTTTCTAGGATGCAGAAACCTCAATTTAAATTCAAAGCATGAGTTGGTCCATTTATAGTTAATATCAAAGCAACGGAAAAGGAATTTGACAATTTATTGAAATAGATGAAATTAAAGTTGAGTTTCAGCTAGTATTATTACCCTCTGGGAGCAATTTCATCTATCAGATTTGAACAAAAGAAAACCCCTTATACTCATATATCAAAACCAGAGATTGAGCAATATGATAATCAGGAGGTATGGCAGGAAAACACATTGCAAGAAGTTGACGAATAAATTTCCAGTCACACAACTCTAGAGACTCCAATATTAAGGGAAAAAGAGCTGAAAAGGGTGATTGAAAGTACTTCTCCCACAGGTTCAGGTTTTAGATCAGATGAATTTAATTTTTTTCAAAGGATGAATGTAGAAGGAGAATCATCAGAGGTAATAAATCCATAAAAAACCTACTACAATGGTACTATCAAGTGAGTCTGTGTATTATTTACAACAAGTTTAAGAAACAGTTCTAGTTTCCCCTACTTCTCCTTCTTCAAAACAACAATGTAATATTCCAAAATTATCATGTAGCTAATTGGAATATGAAATTTTTTTTTTCTTAGATAGGAGAATAAGAGGGTAGGAAGACCCATAAATCTCCTTAGTAGGAATAAAATCACTCCCAATGTGAATGGAGGACATAAAAATAGCTGGATAAAGCACCCTTATGTGTGAATATCGGATGAAGCATGTGGAATGGGTCAAATTTGACCAAATCAATACTGCTAGTATGGAGCGAGTGGACATTCATTGAGGGACAATGTTGTTTTCGAGGGAGATCCTTTGCATGGAAGTAGTGACTTTAATGAGTGGGGAAGAAGGTGAGAAGGCTCACAAAGCATATAAGAAATGGGATGGCAGCCATGGAAAGCATGTTTTGATTATTATTTTGATTATGGTATGTTATGGCTTGTTTCTCTCTTCATCTATTTAGTGGAGATTGCAGTGTTGTTTAGCACAAGGGTGTTCCCGAGCGGGAATCCCACCTTCATCCTCGGGGGACTTTGAGTGCCCACTCATGAGAAGTTATTGGGATACATTTCGACATTCTGGCATCAAGCAAAGCGACATCTTTCTTCTACAACCTAGTTTCTATTTAGAGTTGTGCTAAGTTGTAGGGTGCAGCAGCAGAGAGTTTGATAGGGCCATTTTTGAGCTTTTCTTCAGTGGAGGGAGCATTCTATCCATTGGGAGATCAGTAAGGAAGGTCCCTGGGCTTCATATCATATTTTTGACCAAGTCACCATCACCTCCTATAGCACAGTTTTACTCTCAAACTACATTATTTTATTGAGCGGATTTGGAGGAGGGTTCAGTGCACCACTTCGGAGGTTAGATCTTCATTGGAGGGATCAACCCTTCATTGGGAGATTCTATTCAAGGAGTGTCATTCAGTTTACATCAATTTCAGCCACCTCCTCTTATTTTCTTTAGTTTCAGTGATTCTTCAGCCTTAGGGCTTTAGATCACGATTACATATTTTGTGTATTTCAAGAAACCCTTTCTGGGTTGTCTAGGAAAACTGCGTGGGGCAATAGGTCTCCATATTTAGCCTTGTTTGAGCATTGTATTATCAGATCCATTTATTTATATTTTCCAGCTGTAGTATTAGTCACTAAAACTTCTTTTTATGGGCTTCAATGTTTTGTTTATCAGTTGTATCACATGTTTTGGTGCTTTTAGGCATTAGAGGCTTCTCTTGCCTAGCTTGAGGGACTTGATCTCAAATATATTGCACTTATTTGTTTTTGATACACTTAATACAATGGATCTATCTTTGGCTCACATTTAATGTATTGATATTTACTGTGCTATATCATTGCTTTCTATATTTTGGGATATTACAGTGGTATCACAACATAATCTTGGCTCAGCCTATGAAGCATTACATCTATGTTATCAGAAGAAGAAAAAGCTTCTCACAAAAAGGAGAAGGTTTATATAAAATTCAAAGGCAAAACTCCAATATTAGGAGAAATGAAGGGAAAGGAGTTTTAAAAACTTCTTCTCCAAAATATGCATGATATTAACAAAGAAATCAATGAAATGAGGTGGGAAAGACATAAATATTCCTCTAAAAGGTTTTCACATGAAGAAATCTCTAGGTATTCATATTATGGGTGTGAGAATTCAGCCACACAATTAGATCCACAACTCTATACCATACCTACATTCATAGCAAGAGAGATGGAGGAAGGAGATGCACCAAAGGAGGAGACTCTTGGTGACTATCTGCAATAATATGAATCTCAATCTCAGAGGTTCAAGGAGCATCTAAACTTCCAAGGGTTTTTCCAACCCAAGGAGAATAGAAGGCCTAGAAATCACAATAGAAGAAAAAGGTGTAAGAAACATGATTTGGGTAGATTCTTTATGCCTACTTTTTATGGGTCACCTAAGTGCATAGTTAAGGCTTGGGTGAAGGAGCTAGACACCTATTTTTAGCAACACCAAGTTTCAGAAGAGGAAGCCATTAAAGCAGTAGTGCTGCATCTTGAAGGTAAGTCTCATGATTGGTGGTTTTATAGTTCTTATTCATTGAGTCATGCAAATGCAGCTACTTATGTAGGGTTCACTAGGAGGTTAGTGAAAAGGTTTGATCTAAAAAATTCTGAAACATCCTTGCTTGAGCTAGCCAAGCCTGAACAGTCAAAAAATTTGCATGAGTTGGAAGGATCTATAAACTCATATCCATTCCAGAATGTTATTGAGGGGGTTAGAAACTTGCAGAATACCTTTACAAAGGAAATATCCCCACTATAGGAGGAGCTCTCTTCTCACAAGAAATACATGGAGATTCCTTTTTCAAAATAGGATCCAGAAAAGGGCCTCTTAATGATGATGAGGTATTCTCCAATAATGATGAAAGGGAAGAGAAGGCAAGAGGTATCAACTTTGTCACACCAAGGGGAGATATATTACCACCTGGAGATGGAAATGGAAAAATTTCTCCAATCAGAGGAGCCCTTGTGTCTTTGCAAGAAGTTCCAAAGGTTCCAAAATGTGGAGACTAGGGTACAATTCAGGAGCAACATGTGCCAGCATTGATAGATTATGAGACCTTGCAGATGGAAGGAGAAGATAGGAAGGATGGCTAGCATCAGGTGATTAGGAGCACACACTCCTATCCATTTCAGGAGGATCATGCACATAAGCACGAGGATTATTTTCGCTATGAAGGCAAAGACAAATAAGCCTACTCACATTTACAGTCTACTCTAGACATTGATGTCTCATTACATAGAGGCATTCCACCGAGGAGGCCACTAGATCAGGAGTTGATGAGATATCTCTCACAAAGGTTTAACCACTTTGAGATCTAGGAGGGGTGAGAACCTTGGGAAGACTTGGTATAGCACAGAGAGTCTTTCATAGGCTCAAGGAGGAGGGAGGAATTCTCCAAATATCAGTATTACCCACTCTCACCAAACATCCTTCACTGAGAGAAGATGTTTCAAGGAGACCACTCCATGAATTTGGAGAATTGGAAGATACTTCCACATAGGGACGGATCTTCCACATATGGTAGAGGTTGGTGGCCACTCATACATACATTTTCCAAACTCAGAAAGTTTTGGATGGGTGATAGCTTCCCATGGAAGGCTAGCCTCCAAAAAACTCAAATTTCACTAGAGCATGAGCAGCTACAGGAGGAGCAGTAGAGGCAAGATAACAGCATCCCGGTATATGAATTTGGCATGGGAGATTTCAAAGAAGAGGGCAGAAACATGATAGGTGCTTTACATGGTAGATCAGCAGCGCTGTCATTATGGAGTATAGATCCTTATTGGAGATCCCATCTATTGGTGGAATACTCCAAGGATTTCTTTTCATGTGGGATACTTGATGGCAAGTTATCAGATAAGAGATATTCAGTGAGATATGGGGTCATATATTATCATAGTAGGATCATATTTACTAGAGCATCTAAGCTCAAGAATAAGCTACTAGATTCTGCATATGAGGATTTTATCTTCAACCACACTTATTCCATGAGAGCATATCATACTATCATGGAGGGACTCACTTGCGAAGACTTCAAAGATGAGATGCATCAGCATATTAGGAGATGCATAGATTATTTGGAGATGGAGGAGAGACATAAATCTTTGATAGAGTTAACAAAACCACTTCCTTTCTCATTGCATATTAGAGGAGGAAAATCTATGAGCCACTTCACTAGCTTGATCTAAGGCTATGGTAAGGATTGTGTTCTTGTGCATAATGATTCACTTACTATGTATTTTCATTTCCTTGTCATCCATGTGCAAGTTATTGCTCTAGGAGGGGGAAATATTTCTTATATAATTCATGGTCTACTTGGGGCCATAAATAGTGATGGGCATGGCCACTCCTTGGGAGATTTTGGGGAGATGATATCTTATTCAGGGTGTGCTCAATTTGCACCACACATCATAAAATTTCTCCACGCATGTGGGAAGATTGGGGAGGCAAGAAAGTGGTTTGGAAACCACTCATCATATCATATTTTTTGGCAGTTAGGAGTAAAAATATTCTGGTTGCATTTGAGGGACCATTCTCCTTCTCCGATATTACATATGCTAGCTAGTATGAATTTGATTGTGATCCCATATGTTGATGATGTTCTTATCATTATTGTGGACATGATTGGAGGGATAACACATAGGTTGGATATGCCCTTTGGGAATGAGACTCCCCACATTTCTTATGCTTCATACTTCAGGGAGAACATTGGGCAACAAGAGATTTCTACATTAGACCTCTTGTTTCCTTATGGGATGATCCAATTGGGTGACTTAAGCATTTGGTATATGTTTTTCCATGAGTTACTACTTTCGAGGGTGACTCATTTTGTGTGGATGATAGCTTGGGTATTGGAGCTTCACATGGGAATGAAGGTTCCCTATATTTTTAAGTTCTATCCTTACAGTTTCTTGAGGACAAGAAACATTTGGCAGGGGAGGATTGTAATATTCCAAAATTAGCATGTAGCTAATTGGAATATTAAATTTTGTTTTTTCTTCTTAAATAGGAGAATAAGAGGGTAGGGAGACCCATAAATCTCCTTAGTAGGAATAAAATCACTCCCATTGTGAATGGAGGACATAAAAATAGTTGGATAAAGCACCCTTATGTGTGAATAGGGAATGAAGCATATGGAATGAGTCAACTTTGAAAAAATCAACAACGCTGGTATGGAGGGAGTGGAAATTCATTGAGGGACAACACATTTTTGGAGGGAGATCCTTTGCATGGAAGTAGTGCCTTTAATTAGTGGGGCCGAAGGTGAGAAGGCTCACAAAGAATATAAGGAAAGGAATGGCGGCCATGGAAAGCATGTTTTGATTATTATTTTGATTATGGTCTATTATGACTTGTTGCTCTCTTTAGCTGTTTAGTGGAGACTGCAGTGCTGTTTAGCACAAGGGTGTTCCCGAGTGGGAATCCAACCTTCATCCTCGCAGGACTTCGAGTGCCCACTCAGGAGAAGTTATTGGGCTACATTTCCACATTTTGGCATCAGGCCAATCTACAACTTTCTTCTACATTGTAGTTTCTGTTTATGGTTGTGCTGAGTTGTAGGGTTCAGCAGTGGAGAGTTTGATAGGGCCATTTCTGAGCTTGTCTTCAGTGGAGGAAGCATTATTTACATTTGGAGATAAGTAAGGAAGGTCCATGGGATTCATATCATATTTTGGCACCAGGCCAAGTCACCATCACCTCCTACAACGCAATTTCACTCTCAAACTGTGTTATTTTATTGAGCAGATTTGGAGGAGGGTCCAGTGCACCACTTGGGAGGTTATATCTTCATTGGAGGGATCAGCCCTTGGAGAGTCTATTGGAGGAGTGCCATTCATTTTACATTAGTTTCAGCCACCTCCTATTATGTGCTTCATTTGTAGTGATTCTTCAGCCTTAGGGCTTTAGATCACCATTACATATTTTGTGTATTTCCATAAACCCTTTCTAGGTTGTCTAGGAAAAGTGTGTGGGAGCATAGATCTCCATTTTTAGCCTTGTTTGAGCATTGTATTATCAGATCCTTTTATTTATATTTTCCAGCTACAATATTAGTCACTAAAACTGCATTGTATGGGCTTTAGTGTTTTTTGTAGCAGTTGTATTACATGTTTGGTGCTTTTAGGCATTAGAGGCTTCTCTTGCTTAGCTTAAGGGACTTGATCCCCAAGATATTGTACTTATTTGTTTTGATAGACTTGATACAATGGATCTATCTTTGGCTCACATGTAATTTATTGATATTTACTATTTTTTTCCACTTTTATGTGCTATATTGCTACTTTACCTATCTTGGGATATCCAAAGCGAAGTATTTTTGCAATATTTAGAGAAATGAATAAGAATAATTAAGCATTGAAAACTTCAACATATTATTTGTTTGGGAAGTAGAATTCCACTACTCCGAAACTATATTATCATCTGCACTAGGCCCTGACATAGGACAATTCCAATTATCATTCATTGATCCAAAGGTTCCATTTCCTAAAAGTGCAGAGGACTACAAGGCTTTTATACTTTCTTTTGATACAAAGCAGGTTCATCCAATAGATGAAATTGATATTCATAAATAGTCAGGTGAAATGGATCTATTCCTCATTAACAAATTCTTCCATGGAAGAATCAAAATTGTAGGCTTCTTTAAACAATACCCATTCTCACCTTAAAGAATAAAATATGTCTTCCCTAGCTAAAGATACCAGAATAAAAGGATTAGAAGATTTGGTAATAAAATTAGGATTAAATCCTAATGATGCTAATGTTTTTCAAGAAATCATCAAAAACGGGAATGCATACATTCAAGAACCAAGAAAGAAGCTAAAATTACCAACAATAGATCATCTCCAAACTCATGAAGTGGGGAAGCTAGAGAAAGAAAAAAAAAAAGGTTGAGGATGACAGTTGACCAGAATATTCAAATTCAAAAAATGGAGACAGATTTAGAAAATATCCTAAAAGAGAAGGAACAAAAAATCAGTGCAGGAAATTCTACAATTCAAATAGAATCAACCAGTGAATAAGATATTATAAAATTATCAAAGGCTATGGGAGATCTATCCTTAATAAATGTTGAAATAGAAAAATTGAAGGCCTTACTACAGAATATAGAAGAAAGTAAAATTAAGTCAGATAATGCATATCTCTCAGAGGTGTAGAAGAATTTTAAGCTAACTAAACAAATTTAAAAGTACATGGATGAATCAATCAGTTCCTAGACGTTATCTAAAGCAAGAGATAAAATATGGATGGATATCAATTCAAAAATTTCAGAGTCATGGACATTTATTGAGATAATTTTTGAACAGGAGCAGACAGTGCAAAAAGAAAAATAATCCATAACATAAATAAACAAATAATTGGACCATAAACCAGGAGAAGATAAAATAATATTAAAAGTGTTGAACTCAAAAACCATATATGATCTTGAAGATATGGGAATTGAAGACAAGACAGACACAGTCCTAGAAATCATAAAAGTATTGATAAAGAGAAACTTAATGTTCCAGCTGGAAAATAAATGTCAAAACTTGGAAGATTAAATTAAAAAGTTTTGTGTAAAATTCTCTAACCTCCATCAAAAAGGACTTCCATCCTTAAGAGATGATCATGGCCAATTGATACCACTAGAGAATTACCAGTATAAATTACATAATATAGCAATAGATAAGTAAAATTTTGCTAAGGTAAAATGGATTATGATCCAGAATTATGCAAGAACAAAATAAAAACAGAAATAAACATAAATGCATATATGAAACATGAATAACACTTCATTTTATTAATATCAAACACTGAAAAGTGCTTAGAGACAGGATGGAAAATAAACTAGCTTAGGCAATGGTAACTTATCTTTGAGAAGATATGTGGTGGCTACATGCCTTTGAATTATATTACAATGAGGCTCAAGAGATTTTTTATTATTTAAAATAATGGTAAAACCCTAAAAAACCAAAATTATAACCCTAGGAGATGGAACTCCAAGAGTTTGTGGGCCCCATTGGGGTTAGTTGGGCAGGTAACTTCCGGGGGTCATAACTTGGTCATATTATCTTCGTTTGGCGCGTACGATATATCGTCAAAAATATATCTCCTAGTAATATAGATTTTGTCACAAGCCCTTGAAGATGGCTACATGCCTGCTACGGACCTTAAAAAAAATGTCGTTTAGGGGGTCAAAACAGCTCCAGAAGTTTAGGACCCGAAAAACTTCTAAAAATAGTAAATGATGCTATAAATAAGGAAACTGATGAAACCGAATAGAGGTATAGGTGGAATAGGTGGGTGGCCACTAATATCCACCTGGATCATTCTTCCCCCGCTACGAAGTAATGGTCCCCATCATTCTTCCCCCGCTAGGAAGTAATGGTCCCCATTATGTGCATAGATTTCATGAGGTGAGGAATTTTTTGTTGAATCTGGTCCCTGGTGAACCAATTGCCCTGGCGAAGGAGTTGGTTTGCTTTGAAAACTCAATATAGTTGGATCCTTTTTTTGTTGTTGTTCTTGATATGTGTGTCCATGATCTAATCTCTTGTGGCTCATTCCATGTATTCTGGATTTAACTATGTTGGTGTGAGTTGTTCTGCAATGTCAAATGTGTTCAGCAATGGTGGAAAGTAGCTGAAGTCAGTCCACATTGAACACTAGGGGCAGAACAAGGAATGTTGGAATACTAAGCTCGAAGGCATTGTCCCATACCACCTTGGTGATGGTGTATGTCCCATATAAAAGTGGGTGAAGCTTATGATGGGGCCCATCAAGGCGCTCCTTATACAAATGTAGCCAAACTTTGTTGCCCACTTGGAACTTGTGTGGTACCCAATGTTGATCATGCTGCTACTTTTAATTAGCATTGGCTCTATCCAATATGCCATGGAACTACCGGAGGATGTGTTGGATGTTCTCAATGAATTTTTTCTCCTTGTCGACTTCAGACTGGACATGAGTCGAATATTCTTGAGTAGCTGCAAATGGTATGGCCACATCAATGGGACATAGTCGTTGGAATACTAAGCCCACCTGAAAGGGGCTATGTCTAATTAAGTTGTGGAGAGCCTGGTTATAGTTGTGTTGGACATATGGGAGGCTTTCATCCCATATGTGTGGATTCTTTGAGTTGTACATGCGCATAATTTGTAAGATCATCCTGTTGAAAACCTCTGTTTGGCCATCAGTTTGGGGCTGGAAAGTTTTGGACTTAGTGAGCTTAGTGTCCAACATCGATCAGAGACTTGAAAAAAATGTACTGAGGAACCTGCTATCCCAATATAAGATAATGGACTGTGGGATCCCAAAGTGTACCCACACTCGTTCAAATAACAGTTTAGCAGTGGCTTCTTCTATGATATTCTTCTTGAAGGCCGTCATAATGGCCATTTTAGAGAATTTATCAACGATCACAAAAACACATTCGTCTCCATGCTTGGTAGAAGTAAGGCTGAACATGTAATCCATGGAGATAGATTACCAAGATCGACTACGGGTAGGCATAGGAGTATATAGGCCTTTATTCTTGATGTTCTGTTTGGAAATTCCGTACGCTGTGCATGATCTGATGTACTTCACAATGTCATGTCGAAGCTTCGTCCAATAGAAATACTTCTAAATTATTGCCAATTTTTTCTCAACCCAAAATGTCTAGCGACCTGACTGTAGTGCACTTCCAAAATCATCTTGGCATGCTCGCTTGAAGGAACATAGAGGTTTCCCAGTTGGTATGACAGTGCATCCTTGAGGTGAAATTTTGGAGCTTACTTACCATCGAGGAGTCTCTAGTATGTGTTGTTAAATTCTAGATCACTATTGTAGAGATGCATCCAACTCGAATTCTCGTGCCTCCAAGCATCGAACACAATGGTTAGCACCACGATCGGTGGTTGGCTGAGGAAATCTTCAATTTTATTGGTGTTTCCGTTCTTTTACTTGATGTTCAAATGGAACTATTGCAGGTATGTGGACCATTTATGATGGAAATTGTTCTGCAACTTCTCTTGTTTTTGTATGAACTATAGGGGTCTGTGATCTATGTGGATGACCATTTCCTTCCCCAAAATGTAATGCTTCCATTCTCAACGGGCTTGCATAATTTAATACATTTATTTGTCATATGTGGGATAATTTCGTATTGTGTCTGAAACTGTCTTACTAGGGTATGTCACTATATGCCCCTGCTTAGTAAGTATTGCCCCAATAACATAGTCAGAGGCATTTGTCTCGATCTCAAATGGTTTTTGCAAGTCTGATAATGTGAGCATTGGTGCAGAGCATAGGTGATGCTTCAACTATGCGAATTTCTTTTGTTGAGATTCAGGCCAAAATAATTTTTCTTTCACTTCTCCCTTGGCGACTTGACTCAAAGGCTAAGTGATATGGGAGAACCCCAACATGAACCTATGGTAGAAATTGGCAAGAACCAAAAAGCTGCAGAGCTCTGTTACATTTTTTGGGGCCGACCAATCCCAAATCACCTGGATCTTATTTGAGTACACATGCACACCCTGCTCATCAATAATGTATCCCAGATATTGAACCTGGGTCATGCCAAAAGTGAATTTCTCCAAATTCACACACAAATTTTTTGTCGCGGAGTTTGGAGGACTTGTTGAATGTGCTGGAGGTGCTCTTCCCAACTCTAGTTGAATATTAGTATGTCATCCAAATAAACCACGACAAATGAGTTGGCGAATGGTCGCAAGATGTCATCAATTAGACTCATGAAGGTTGCAGGATCATTCTTCAACCTGAAAGACATGACTAGCCATTCAAAAAGGCCCTCCTTGTCTTTGAAGGTAGTCTTCCACACATCATAGAGTTCTATTGGTACCTTGTGATAATCAAAATTCAAGTTGATCTTGTTGAAATGTTTGGCCCCATTGACTTGGTCTAGAATTTCATCGATCCGCAGGATAGGATACCTATTCTGGATAATGATCTTGTTCAACGCTTGATAGTCAATACAGAGTCTCCAAGTCCCATCCTTCTTCTGCATCAACAATATCAGGCTCCCACAGGGTGATCAACTCGGCTGGATGTGATCTTTCTATAGCAACTCTTGAACCTTCCTCTTGATTTTGTTGTTCTCTAGAACAGAGCACTGATAGATCAGTCCATTGGGTAATGTTGCGCCTGGGGTCAAATTGATGGATTGCTTGACTTGACAATGCAAAGGTACCCCTCCAGGTGAGGTGAAGATGTCCCTATACTCCTCCATGACCTTTTCCATCTATTTTTTCCATGTAGAGGAGCCCTATTTGGTGTTCATGGCTACAGTTTTCTTCTTTCCCTAAGGGCGTATCATTAAGAAAAAAAATTTCTCGGTTTTGGAAATGAGCTTACTGCATTGTTTTGTAGTGACCAAAGAGATGGCAGTACGTAGTTATACCTCAATTATCCTTTACAATTCATTTCCTAAAGTAACAATAGCAGCGTTAGGCCTACACTCATACACAACATATCGCTTCCACAAGTATGGTTGGCCTAATAATACATCATAAACATCCAAAGGATAAATATCACATAATACCTCATCCGTGAAGAGCTTGATGTTGTAGGGGAGGCAAAAATGTTGGCTCATGTGGAGATATCCTCCTTGGTGAAGCCACCCGATGGTGTTAAACTGAGGGTGCGTTATGGTCGGAAAGCCTAGCCAATTCACAGTCTCTACTTAAGTGAGGTATTTTGGCTCCTATTATAAAAAATGAACTGCAGTCGGGAATCCTTCACCCACATCTGGGAGTGGAAGAGGCTCTCCCCCTAAACTGCATCTTCGAGTTCCTCTTATATCTTGGTGGTGGAAACAGTGGTGTTGGGCCCCATAGTGATAATTTGCTTCACTTTTTCATTCCCCTTGTCGGGTTCTCACTCAAATTCAGAACTTGCATCTAATTCAGAAGCCTTCAACTCAGACGCCAATGATTTCATGGCCTGACACTGACTTGTGTTGTGAGTGGACCTCTTATGGAACTCACACAACTTTCCTATGTCCTTATTTAGCTTTGCGATGTTGTTATTCGCTTACGGTTTTGGCAGCTTGTCCTAGGCCGCCCCGCCTTGGTTTTGTCCTTTGTTCTGTAGTTTGGGAGCACCTTTCCCTTTCTTTTGATTCATAGATACAAAGTCTCCCTTCTTCTATATGAATTTCTACTCAATCTTGGCAGCATATTGCTATGCTACACCAAGCGAGGAGATGTCTAGGAACTCCATTACCTCTTGAATGCATCTATGCAAATAACTTCAGTACATCAACACCAAATGTTTCTTTGAATTTTTGATACCCAACTTTGTGCACAAGATACGGAAAAAAAACGTCAACTCATGCACATCTTGATCTCTTTATTTCCGCAGCATAGTCCATTGTATGTACTTGTCATCATAGCTCCCTAGGGATAATATTTTTCCTTGATGGCATCTCAAAATAATTCCAAGTGGGTGCAACCGAGAATAGGGATATTTCCCTCTCGTCCTTTTTCTCAGAGTAGGTTTCCCACCAATCCTTCATATGGGGTGGCTTTGATGAGTGAAAAATTAATCTTTTCTCGATTGCAAAGGTTATGAACTTATAAATATCCTTATAAAAGATTGAGCCATCTATCTACGACATCTACATCTATTTTTCCCTCAAATATGGGAATATAAACGTTTACTTGTACCTTAAAAGGAGTGGTGCCTCCAGAGAGGTTTTTGGATGAAGGTGCACCACCAATGGGTAGTTGTTGAAGGATCTAGGAAACATTATCCATCACCATGTTCCTTTGTTTCTCGAGGGCCTCCTCGAGCAATATTTTGATAGGATCTCCTGCTCCCTTGTCTTTCTTTTATTTTTCCATGGGAGTTTTTCGGGGTTTTCGAGGCTAATCCTACAAAGGTTCAACTTGATTGAGCCCTAACTCCTTATATCCCGACCTCATTGGGTATATGCAAAGAAAAATCGAGAAATATTAAACCACTATGATACCACTGATCCAGACTTATGTAGGAATGCAATAAAATGAAAAGATAAATATAAATGTAGAGATGCAGCAGGAATAACACTTCATTTCATTAATATAAAATACTGAAAAAATGCTTATAGATAGAATGGAAAATAAACTAGCTCGAGCGATGGTAGCTTATCTATGAGAAGATATGTGGCAGCTACATGCCTCTAAACTATCTTACAATGAGGCTCAAGGGTTTTTTTATTATTGAACAATATGTAAAACCATAAACAACCAAAACCCTAACCTCAGGAGATGGAACAGAAAGATGTTTTGGGCCTCGTTGGGGTTAGTTGGGTAGCCAAATTCCCGAGGTCGTAACTTGGTCATATTATCTCTTTTTGGTGTGTACGATATATCGTCGGAAATATCTCTCTGAGTACTACAGGTTTCTTCGTAGACCCCTACCTAAATCTACAGGCTTGTTGCGGACCTAAAAATGTCATTTAGGGGGTCAAAACTTCTCCTGAAGTTTAGGACCCAAAAAAATAATAAAATAGTAAATGATTCTATAAATAAGGAAACTGATGAAACCAATTCGAGGTCTAGGTGGAATAGGTAGGTGGCCACCAATATCCATCTGGATCAGATCGTGAGTGTTAAGGCTTTTATGGAAGGTCTAAAGTATGATGTATTTATCTTACATGAGGTCCATGATTTATTTATTACCAAGACAAATTTTGAGAAGTATATCGAAGTGGATGAAGCCTACAAAAGGTAATTAAATTTCCATGCCTAGATGATGAAAAATTGGACAAGTTCCTTGAACTTTTTCAGTGAACTAATTGTAGAATTTCAGGTAGCAGTAGAGAGAAGAAGGAACATAATGTAGAATTCCATATGTCAGTACAACAAAAATAGGAGCACAAAGAGTAGACACAAATTTCAAGGTAGTGGTTGCAAACAACATCCTCAAATAGTGTGTTGCTTCCCTGGAATCAATTTCAAATTTCCAATTTTGAACTGTATTAATTAGATATACTCAAATCATTTTGGATTAAATTTTAGTTTTTTAAAGAATTGTAACAAATTAGATATTTTTAAATTGCACCCTATATATACATTGCAATTCAAAGTAAGTGTTGGGTACAGGAATTGCACTTAACCAAGCTCCTCCAACACTTAATTGTCAACTCAAAGGTTTCGTAAACTTAGAGACAAAGCACAGGAAATATCAGAAGTGGTATGAACTTTTCCTACTTCTTAAGTGAAATATTGCAGAATCAGACAAAAAAAATCTCAAAGGAAATTGACACCAAAAAAATCCTAGTGCTGGAATGTAAAAGAATGTATTTGCGAAGAAATCCAGTAAAGGAACTTTAACACAGCTGGAAACAATATTAAATGTTGAAATGAAATTCTATGTTTATCTCTAGTATAGATGCTAGTAGTTTAACAAGTGAGCCCTTGAAAATATCTGCCCTCAAAATGATTTTCCTTTTACACTAAGAAATCGTTCCTATACTCTTGCAATTTTCTTGCACTAGTGCAGGTACAAAACTTAAGTGAAAAGTATATTTTACCCTCTTATACTGAAGACTTATGTATTCGTGTAGGTGCTCTAAGAATTAAGGCTTAGAGCACTCTATTCCTGCGACAAGACACTAGCTATTACACTGGGACAGAGCTTCCTACACCAAGGTTTCCAATTTACTTTCATAAGAATCAAAGGATGTATTGAAAAGAATTGTAATTGTGAGCTCAATTATGAGATAAATTACAAGCAGAAAATAATTCTTTAATCAACTGAACTTGCAATAAAAAAAAACTTATAAAGCGAATCAATCTTCAATAGTGAAAGCAAACTTTCAGTCAAAGGAATTTGCTTGAAATCAAATATAACTCTTGATAATTTCACTTATAATGTTACTAATTACTTTTAATCCCTTTCCTTGAATCGTGAAGTGCATACATAAATTAAGAAGTTGCAATAACATTCTTTCTCATTTCACAAAGTCATTCTTAACCTTCAGAAGTTTAGCTTTTAATATTAGAAATGCTTTCTTTAATGATAACTCTTACTTGCAGAAGTAAATTAAATTGTATACAGGAAAATGAAAATAAAACTTGTTGTAAATAAATGAGCAAACCATAGTGAAAATCCTACATGCACTGGTGTAGGAAGAATCTTCTTGCATGATCCAAGAAGAAGCAAACTAGGAAAGAAATTGCAAGAAATAAATAAATTCAATTTAAACTTCCACGCAATGGATCCGTTCACACTTTGACTATTAGATGAAATTAAATCAGAAATCTGAAGCAAGAATGAAATAGAGTTTTAAGCCACGCATCTGCAAGTAAATAAATCAACACACAAACCTTTTAAGATAATGAAAGCACGAGGGTAAAAGAGTTGGGTTACCTAGGCCCTAGCCAACCAACTCATTTCCTGTTTTAGGAAACAAAACCTTTCATCACTTTTAATCAACGCATCAATAAAATATTAGACACAATGTGAGAAAATCATGGCGCAATTCCTTGTATTAACTTCGATCAGCAAACATACATTATGGTTCAAGTCCAGCCCCAACAATAACAAAATTGTGGGCGATAACAAAATTGTAAATTAAACAGAATTACAGTCACGCTACTATTGCTAACCTAGTTCTATCTAAGAGCTATCCTTTATACAGTCCTTTGGCCTATGGCCATGATTTCTAATTATAGATTCATTTCCAAATCAAGCCTTTCGGCTGAATGGACTAACAAACAAATTACAAAATTTGGCCAACAGTTATAATAAGGCACGAGCTAATCGTTGGACCTAGACCCTATCTTCGGAAACATCCCTGACTATACTCCACCTGTGTTTAACTTAGGATAATACACAACCAAACTGGAACATGTGGAACAAAACACCCACATGGAGTGATCAAACTATTGCAGAGATCACAGAACAATGATTGTTGGCGGTGCAGGTATCTTCCTACACTAGATCACGCTAACATAAGGATTAATACGTATCTTATCAAATACTTTTAGGAAAGTAAATATAAGTTACAAGTAATATTTAAAGGCATGAAATCTATTTAAAATGATTAATAAATCACCTAATAAACCTTAATCATTAAATATGAAGTTTATGTAGGAATAGACAGTTTTCTTGGACTAGTGCAGGAATGAGAAGGTTTATGGAGATAAAACAGAGGTTAATGATTATAGGAAGGGGATAAAAATAGATCATTTTGGCACACCAATTTGTGATAGCCAAGAAAAATTATTGTACTTCTCTAGAAGTTTTTGAAGA
This sequence comes from Pinus albicaulis, assembly GCA_034641835.2. NCBI lineage: Eukaryota > Viridiplantae > Streptophyta > Pinopsida > Pinales > Pinaceae > Pinus > Pinus albicaulis. The sequence goes on along the minus strand of CM076575.1, from coordinate 1,189,640,295 downwards.
TAATCAAAGGATTTGGACATCAATTTTAACAACAAGTGTGTTCATGTGATTTTTTCTGGTATATTCATTTCTATTTTTCATCATATGTTCAAGGTAAAATAAGAGTTAGGGTTAGGATAAGTTAAACATTAACTTCCCTAAAATCCCACTGTAATGTTATCATCATGACTAAGACTAAATAATTGAACAGGTTGTCTAAATTAGTACCTTTGCATCATTTAATTGTTGTCTTATGTCATCTCTTGGATGTATGTGTGTTTGGTTGTATACATTTATCTACACGCATATGCTATATATGATTGATTAATTTTTTAATATGAATGCTTAATTAGCAAATATATTCTCCTTTCCTCTATCAAAATAAATGGAACGATTATATGTTGTTAGGAGTGAAAATCGACACTTTGATAATCTCAGAAGTTTTTCGGTTATGTAAGTGTTAATTTTTTGATTCATTTTCCAATCCTATTAAATTAAATCCCTCACTTAGATGATTTGGCATAGTTCTTGAGCCTAGAATTGTCTTCAAAGATACAACATCAAATTGGCATCATTTTTGGGGATCGAAGTTCGAAGATCTTTTACCTGGGACAATGATAAGACTTACCTCTTAATGGTGAATAAGAGGTTAGCATGCTAAAATATTTCACCTTGTGACTTCATAAATTAAATTTGGCTTCACACAAGTATACCATATCTCACTTTGATCCTCAGCTCCCCACTCCATTATCATATCTAGTGAGACTTGTGAGAATTGCATCCCTTAGACATAGAATTCAAGTTTCTACTTCTGCTTCTTTCTCACCTAAAGAAGTTTCACAACCTGATAACTTTCAACCAACTCCTATCCCTATTGAGTTATCATATTTACGACCTAAAATATTAGAACTCATTTCTAAGGGAGTAGATCTACAATATTCTCTATTATTTCATCATCTTGAATCCTTTGGCTACTATCACTGAATCATGCAATAAATGTTGCAGTGATAAAATCCAATAATTTTAAATCTGTTACATACTTATCCTTCTACTTATGCAATGCTTGGAGAGGAACCTAAAATCTACACAAATCCTTTAGCTTTTAAAGATCAAGAAAATATTGTTCTTGAACTCCAAAAGTTAGTTGTTCATCCTCAGTTTCTAAAAAAACCTACATTTCTAAATCATTCATCTTTTGGTAAAGTTTTGTCTCCTAGACAGGGATTTTTGACACAACAACAAATGGATGCATTTCGACCAATTGTGATAGCTTAGTATGCAGCACTAGTACTTCCACCAACAAATAAAATTCATGACTTTCCTGAAGGATACTTGAAACATCTACCTAAAATTAATGGAGAATCATGACCATTAGCAGGGGATCATGTCTCCGAATTTCTTGAATTTTCAGATAATTGAAATTAGAACATGCATAATTTTATATGAGAATGTTTGCTCAATCATTAGAGGAAAATTTCAGAATTTGGTTCAGACAGTTACATGAAAATTCTATAAATTCATGGAAAGAATTAATAAATATCTTCATAAACCAATGGAGAATTAAAACGATATTTTTTATTATCTAGCATAATTTGAAAATCTAAAAAGGAATCTTGGTGAACATGTTGCAAAATTTATTAAAATGTTTAATAAGATTTACAATAAAATGCCAATGGATTGTAAACCCCCAGTTACTGTAGCTAAATTTAGATCTTCTAAGGGATTCAGTGATGATTTTTATTTAATGTTAAGAGAAAGAATATTTGAAAGCTTAGTAGATATGAAGACTAATTCAATTGAGGTAGAATCTAATAGGGAAGCATCAGGTAATTGAATGCAAAGACATACAAATAAGAGAGGAAATTGAAGGCTAGAGAAGAAAGTGGTTCATCATCAAAGAATAAAGAAGAGGAACATAACATTGATGAGATAAATTCATTATTGAGAAATTTGTTCAATCGAATTTTAAGAATGGAAACTCAACCGAGAGTACCACAACAGAATGTAAATTGACCTCCAGTACAATACAATAGACCTTTTTAGCCACAAATATTACAAACATAAAGACCAAACAATGATCAACAAATTCAACCTCCATTAATGATAGATGATCAAGGAACTAAAGAAGTGATATCAGTTGTGTCCCATGATATGAATTATTTTGATGGCCAACCATCTAAAAATGTTGTTGTCCCTCTCAGTCAAATTTTTCCTCCTGTTCAAAATAAATAATCTTCTCAAATTTTAAGTATCCAGTTTTTTATGAATTTTTTATTGTTGAGTTGAATAAAAGATATGTATTGAGACAAGGACCACGTAGACCTGCAAAATTTTTTACCTTTGATGTCCCACAACATAAAGTTATTGAAAATTCATACGTTCAACCTCTAATCCAAACACAAGACCAATCAACTACAGAAAAAATTTTGCTCCATGTTTTCAATGTGGAACAAGAATTAGAAAGAGTAAAAATTCCAATTCCTTTATCTGAACTTTCAAGAAATCCAGGTTATAAGCAGTAGGTTCCCAAATGGATAGAGTCTTCAAGTGTATATGTTTACAATCTTCAATTGTATATGTTGAAGGGGATTCCATTAGCTTATAAGATGAGAAGCCTCCTGTGGTTTTTGGGTCCATTTTGGATATGGTAGATGAAATTTTTCTACCTTTATATGTTACACTAAAAATCCATGATTTTCTTTTGTACAACTCTATGCTAGATTCTAGTGCTTCTTAAAATTTAATGCCTAAAGTTATTATGGATCGGCTTCAGTTGAAAATCACTAAGCCTTATTATGACTTGTATACATTTGATTCAAAGAAGGTGTCATGCTTGGGATTAATTAAATATCTAGTTTTCACCCTTGCCCAAATTCATGTGAAGAGCATAGTAATGGACATAGTAGTAACATAAATTCCTCCTAAATTTGTTAGGCTATTATCAAGAGCCTATTGTGCTAAGCTGGGAGGAAGATTACAAATGGATATTTCCTATGCTACCATCCCTATTTATGGAGGTGAACATCTAAGATTGTATAGGTAAGTGAGACTTATAAATATTTTCTGTAATGGTAATCATGTATTAAATCATTCTATATATTCCATTGATCAATATTTAGGGTGTTTTATCTTGGCTGCAAATGATCCGATGTAATCCACAAAATCGAATTGAAGACAAAATAAATCCTCCTCAACATTCAAAGAATGATGTTTGGAAAATGTATTTTGATGGAGCCTTTTCTAGAGGTGGAGTTGGAGCTAGGATTGTTCCGATTTCCTCTAAAAATAAAAACATTACTCAATCCTTTAAGTTATATTTTTAAGTCACTAACAATGTGGTAGAATATGAAGCTTTAATTTTGGGATTAGAGTTAGCTAAGAAAATTAAAGTGAAAAATATAGCAGTATCTGGTGATTCATAATTAATAGTGAAACAGGTCATAAATATTTGTCAAAAAAAACATCCTAGATTGAGGGCTTACAAAAATGAAGTATGGGAATGTGTGGAGAATTATTTTCAAGCTTTTAACATTTAATATATTCAAGGGTAGATAACATGCCTGCAAATTACTTGTTAGCTTCAAAAAGAAATTTCAAAATCTTTGATTTCTTAAAGATACAATATTAAATTAAAGTTAAGTACAGACCTTCTATTCTTGATAACTTAAGACGCTCACAAGTTTTTTAGGATGAGGAAAAATTAAAGAATTTTTTGCAAACAATTGAGAAATTTTTTTGCTTACATATTGAAGAAGATAACAGTGATGTGATCAAAGAAAATGTTGTTGATTCATATATAAATTTGAAACAAAAAATAGTTGATCATGACATTATACAACTTCCTAACATTTACATTTCAAAGGGACTAGTTCCTCGTGAAATTTTTTTTGATCAAAATGATTGTAACATTAGTACTACAGAAAAGGTGAAAAATTCCAGAATCTCAACAATATTTCTATGGGATATTAGAGAAAAATATATCAATTGTTCAAAGAATACAAATATATATTTTCATGTTCATATGAGGATACAAAAACTTATGATACAATTATTATTGAGCACAAAATTCCTTTGAAACTAGGAGCTAAGCCATTTCAATAAAAAAATAAGAAGAATTAATCCCATTCGATTGCCAATTATTGAGAAATAAGTAAGGAAGTTGTTAGATGAAAAAATCATTGTTCCTTTAAGATATTTTGAATGGATAGCTAATTTGGTTCCTCTTAGCAAAAATAATGGAGAAATAATATTGTGTGTTGATTTTAGAAATTTGAACAAATTATCATTGAAATATAATTATCAACTGCCAAAGATGGCTCAATTTCTTCAAAGAGTAATAGGTTCTGACAAGATTTAAATGTTATATGGTTTATATGGATACAATCAAATTTTTATTAGACAAGAAGACAGAGAAAAGACATCTTTCACAACACCATGGGGTACCTTCATGTATGCTAAAATTCATTTCTATTTAATCAATGTTGGTGCAACATTTCAAAGAGCCATGTATTTGGAATTCGTTGGAAAGGTAAATAAATTCATAGTTATTTACCTTAATTATTTAATAGTATTTTAGATTCTGATGCAAAACATATCAAACACTTGAAGAAATTCTTTCAGATATGTAGAAAATTTGGGATTTCTCTCAATTCCAAAAAAATAGTATTGCCATGATGGAAGGAAAATTGTTAGGACAGATTATTTCAAAAGGAGTCACAATTGACCCTAAAAGAGTCTCAACCGTTCAGATGATTAGATTTTCCCGAACAAAGAAAAAAATCCAGTTATTTTTACGGAAATTATTTTTATTAAGAAGGTTCATACCTAATTATGTTGAGATTATCAAGTATATTATGGATGTGCTTAAGATAAATTAGGAATTAAAATGGACTACACAAGCTAGGCTTTCATTTTCTCATATGAAGAAAGATATTTCAGAAGAATTAGTACTTGTCATTCCTAATTATTCATAACTATTTATCACTTTCTATTTTCTTCAAACACCACAATAGCAGCAATTTTATTGTAGAAAAATGAAGAACATCATAAGCAGCCAATTTCTTTCTTCAGCAAAAGTTTAGGAGAGATGCATAACTGAAATATGACATAATTGAAAGAAAAGACTATGATTTAGTCTAAGCCTTGAAATATTTTAGAATTTATGTGTTTCATTCTTCTATAATTGATTATGTACCTAATAATGTAGTAAAAACAATGTTGACTCCACCTAATACAGATGGAAAAATGGGGAGATGGATTGAAAAGATCCTGTATTTTGATTTCGATATAAAACCAACAAATTTGGTTAACAGAAAAGGTCTTGCTAAGATCTTGGAAGAATCAAATTGCAAAATTTTGGGCATCAATTCAATTATGCAGGTTTCATATCCTCCAAAGAAGAAGAATCCACATGAACCTTCTTCTACTTCATAGGAGAAGACTCCACAAAATCCTTCTTCCAGTTCAATACCTATACCACTTCCTTCACATATTGATAAAAAACTTTTATTTTCGTATTGGTATAAATACATTGTACATTTTCTGTGTGATTTTAAATCTCCTCAAGAATTCACAAGGAATAAATGTAGATATCTTAAACTCAACGCAATAAAATATTGTATAGTTAATGAAAACTTGTACTCGATGGACCCTTTGAATATTCTCTTATTGTATTTGATTGAAAGTGAAACAAGAGGGGTGATTGAACAATTTCATGAAGTAGTCTGTTGCAGACACTATTCTTGGAAAGTGATCTGAATTTGAAAAATTAAGGTTTGATGAATTGTGAAAGTAAATTTTTATATCTTTTAGGAAATTAGGAAAGTTGCAAAAGAACATAAATTAAATATTTTAAACTTAGTTTGTACCATAAAAACAGAGACAATAATACCATAAACAATAACACAAGACAACAAAATCATAAAGGAGTTCACCCCTCTTGGGTTACATCTCCTGGTCCTGCTTCCAATATTGGGACTCTTTCATTAAGTGCTAAAATATGTGATTACATGGATTTGTAGTGCTCATAATGTCAAAATAATGTCTCCAATGGCTCCAGAACAGTAAAAAACCACTAAATGGGCTCTTGTTGGGATCAATTTCGCCAAAAAATGAAGTTATGCTTTGGATAATTTGTGTTGCTAACTGATCTACAAACTACACTAATCTATTAACCATCCTATGAATCTGCCATTTCTGGAACCATTGAGCAAAAAATTCACTTTCCATTGGCGAGATTCACGTCGGATTGGGTGAAAAATTTCGTCTATTTTAAATTCACAATGACCCCCCTAGAGCGGATAATATTAGACCACATGCTTGATTTCCCCTTGTTGGATCCGAGGTTATGCCAAATTTTAATTGTGCTATAACTGCGGTTGAACCTGTGTTCCGCAGCGGTTTGGTTATGTACCAGGGGGGTTGTCTTAACCTGCCCCTGACTATGGTAATGTTATTTGTAACTGGGGTGCATCAAACTCCGCCCACAACTATGGTTGGTGTTGTATTAACTAGGGCTTGGGATGGGGTTAAGCCTGAGCCCTTGGCCCCCTGCCTGTGGTCTCCTAGGCATGGGGAGACCGGGGACGAAGGCTTAACCCTGACCCCATCCCCCAAGATCCATATAGTTAAACTTTAAATATAAAATAGGATCCATATAGGTTAATATCTACCATACAATCTAGCGGTAGGGTGTTGTGATGCCTGACCATAGGTCATGCGTTCGAACCTCTGAGAGCCTCGTTTGGCCAACATAATTTTACAACACTGTTGGGAGGCTGCATGGAAGTCATCTATTGGTCCACATGGCTTCCACACATTGGCCCACAAAATAATAAAAACCAACCAATAAGAAATCAACAAAATTTGACCAATGCATTGAGGTCACTTGGCAGCCCGCCAATGGCCTAAAAATCACAATCAAAATTCCAAGTTAGCGTACTTGTACCCAACTGAATTTTTTTTAGATTTTTAGGAAAATGATCAAAATTAGATATCGGGAGCATCTGATATCTTTTTTAAGCGATTCATGTTGCATTGGATTAAGGGCGATGATATCTACGTTTTGGCACCAGTTTTGAGTATTTTTTAACATTATGAATTATGAACACTTTACTAATCCACTGGATCAGAAAGAAACAACACACAAAATACATAGAGAAAGATGTTACTGGCCAAATATGTTTTCACAAGTTGGTTAAAAGGTACAAAGTTGCATCCCTTGTCATATTTTTGTAGGAAAATAAATATTAGTTTCCTTCCCTCTCATTCTACTTTTAGTTGAAGCTCCCTTCTGATAGTGTGGAATATATTTTTTTGGTGAAAAAATTCTAATCCAAGTGGCTCTAGGAATAGAAGTGGCTTTGAAAATTTTCAAAAGTAAAATTCATCAAATTGAAGTGAAACGAGGACCAAATCGTAGTGCTTGTCATCCTGATTTTAACGGTGTAAATGGCATTCAAATACGAGTATGTATGCTCAAGTTATAGTCGATCGAAGTTCTGGTCAAACTTGGTCAAGTGGAAGTCGTTAACGAGGAAAACATTTGGCGAAGGGATGGCGCATGGAAAACAACAATCGAAAAGGGTGAATTTTTCACCTCCTTAATTTTCCTAATAACCCTTAAAAACCGACAACATAATTTTTTCCATTTTCATATAAAAGATAAAATAAATAATAAAAAAATTGGGCTGGTGGGTCGCCACCCCCCACCAACATTAAATATATATATATTATATAATATGTGGGCGGGCTGTCATAGACAAACCCGCTACCCCTCTAATGCCACTTATAAATACCACTAGGCCAGCAAGGCGTGAACCCACCCAACGAGCATGGTCGACCTACCTCCCAGGTGGCCCCAACCAAACGGCACCAAAAATTAACGCGACAAAGAGCAATAGTTATAACCATGATCCATAACAATAGTTTTGTGGGGTTAGACCCTGGAACCTCCACCACACTACGCATTAATTCAAGGGCTCCAGCCAACGAGTGATGGGCCTCAAAATTAGACATAAAATAAGGCCCATATAACCTTTCTTAGGCCCATCTACCTTCCTTATGCACATAAAAGGATATATTAAATCTCTCCTTCTGCACTTAATAATTTTTTCTTATGCTTTAATATGTTCTTAGGAAGGATTAAAGGTAGTTGCATATTTTTTCCTATTATTGGTTATTTTTGTAGAATGTTGTGGAAATATTTGGAAAACTATATATATTTGGAGAAGGAGATGCTTTAGGGACTTTCTCCCTGCCACTGGAAGAATAGGATTGGAGAATAAATGAGCGCAAAATCGGGGTAATGGGGAGAAATCATGGAGAGATTCAAGGGGATTGTCCACCCTCCTTAACTCTCAAAGGTAGCCAAAGGATCCTCCTGAGATCCCTCTCCAACAATTCGAATTCTAGAGGCAGCCAAGCAACTAAAGAAAAAGGGAACTCAATAAATGTTTACTTGGAGTAAAAGAGGACTCAATCACCTTTTTCAAGGGATTTGTTGGTAGCTGCCCTGTAGAATAAATAGAGCAGAGCTAGAGCTAGGAAGGATTTATTTAGTTGGTCAGTGATTTGATTCCATTCAGAACTTTTGCTGCAAGATATTAGGCTTTTTTTGTTTAAGACCTTCGGGATGTAATAAGATTTCATTTTTGAATGCAATGAGTAGACAGACTCCATTTTATTGATTCAATTCCAAAGAGTTGGGCTCGTGGGTTAGGGCCCAACCCATGCGCCTCAACTTCTCTGATGTTACTATATTTTCCTTTCTGCCATTAATCTAGCCTTCTTTCTATCATTCAAATTAATTTTTCTTCTGTTAGTTTCACTGCTGCTTAGTTCTTGCTTTTAGTATGTTGCTATAGTTTTTATTTGCTTGTGAGTAATAGAGTATAGGAGAAAAACCAAAAAGCTGTGGATCTAGACTTCCCTTCTCATCTCTGTCAATAGAGCTCGAGGATGGTAAACATTCCCACAGACCCAAAAACTGCTCTATGTTCATTGTTTTATCACGCATTCTTTTCTTTTTTCCCGTGCATTAATCCGCAAGTTTGTTTGTTGGAAATAATTTCAACACCCCAGAGCAACTTCGTGGTGCTTCCTGCTTCATTTTCCATCTCCATATTCACGTATTAAACACTATTTTTACGCCTCCATTTTCCTCATTTTCCTCTTGGTTAAATTTTTCACCCAGATTTTTCCCTAAAAGTGCTTAAAACCCTCAGCCCACCTTATTCCTTTGTTTTTATCAATCACGATCGCCTTACTCGTTTAGCACTCAACGCTTGAAAAAAAAACATTGAACCTTGTCTTCTGCCTTTCCACCTCGAACTTCCTGCTACTGTACATCACAATTCAAAAATCATAGTGTTCATTTTACTTCCATTAACACTTACCACTTCTCGACGTCAATTGCGATATTAGCCACATCAAAAATTTCTCACCGTGCCTTTTCCTTTTTTCTTTCGAGACTTACCACAACTCTGCCACATCGCAATCACATGTCGCAACATTTAGCTTTTACCCTTAACACTTACCGATGTTCTGGATGATTGCGATATTGCGATCGCGCCCCACTGTCAGTCCCACCACCACGTTTCCATCGCCGATCACAGTTCGCACCATTTAGCTTTTACCTTTAAACACTTATCACTCCTTCTCATGCTTGCAATATTGCGAAATAGAAAATCTCAACCGCATCATTCACCTTTTTGCATAACACTTACTTCTTATTCCTCCAATGTGATAACTCTGCCACGTCACTCATCGCAAATCACATCCACAGATTTTATCCTATCGTAAATCACACTACAATGAACTTACCACATCACTGATCGCAACCTGCAACCTTTACTGCATCGTGAATCACACTTCGCACATTTTAGTTCATTCTGTTAATTCCATACCTCTATCCATTTAAACTTGCGATATTTTGATTTGCGACCTGCCACGTGAATCTTCGCACTTCGCACCATTTAGTTTATTCCGTTAAATCCTCACTGTTATCCATTTAAACTTTCGAAGTTGCGATTTCGACATCGCATATCGCAGCTCTTGCCCTCCATCGCACTCTGCCATCACACCTTTTCATTCATTTCCTCTCCCAAGCCGTTTCTTCCATATTATAAGGTTTTAATCCCTGATTTCCACTTCTAAGCCTCATTTCATGTGTTAAGCCCTCCATTAGCCTCTTTAGCCCTTTTCTTTCCTCCAAGAAACACTCTTTTTAATTAGAATTAAGTCATGGATAGCTTAGTTGCATGAATAGAAGCATGATAGATAGACCATAGGAAAAATAAAGTGCATTTAGCCCATTGGCCAAGTTAAGTGTGGTTTAGAATTAGTTTCCTATCTGCCATTTATTTTCAGCATACAGTTTAGTTTCTTTTGAGTCATTTCCTTTTCTACAAATTAAATTAGTTTCATTTTTCTCATTTCTTGTCAGCGATTTAATTTAGTTTCCTTATGTCATTTCCTTTCTACAATTTAGTTTAGTTTCATTGAAGTGTGACAAACTTCACTGAGAACCCTTAGAAATAGCACCCTTTCGTAAAGCGAAAGAGGATGACATGAACATAATGCATCTACAGTGTATATAGCACTATCACCTCAAATTTTGTACGAACACTAGGTTGATAAAGTAAATTAGGGTAGCCCCAGGGAGTTGCAACACTCTTGGTGCAATACCAAGGCTCACCAACGGGCCAATGACCCTTGGTTGGAGACTCCAACCACACTTGTTTATTTCAACTTAAATCATATGCCATTCGACCAACCTGATGGAGGAGTAGAATGGTGGAACCAGGAGTGGCTAGGGTGGTGGAACCCTGAGTGGGGAATCTTAGTTAATGCTGAAAATATTCCTTTGAGGTCCAGAAATTCCAGTGTTAGAACAGAACAAGTTTATAGTCGTTTTTGCACAATTTTTCTCAAGGAATCCGACCATGTAGCCTATTTCTCTAGCCATGTCTCCATTTTCAGGCATGTTAGTGTATGTCTTTGTAGCCTTCCTCCAGTGATCAAACATGCTCTTACAAAGTGATTTTAAGGTGTCAAGGTCAAATTTTTTCATTTCAATGAGCCTTCAAGCAAAATTTGGTCACTAAGTATTAGGTCTAGGGTTTGTTTTCACTCCTTTCAAAGTTGTCCAAATGTTGGTCGATGTCACCATTTAGCTGAGTGTACCATCATTCAGGGGTTTTTCATCATCATTTTAGGTTCCAATGGGTCATTTTACACCTTGTTCATGCTTCAGTTGTGCCTTGGTAAGGTTCATTTCCCTCTCCTAGGGTTTTGAAGGTAATTTCTCTTGGTTGGTAAAATCATCAGCAAAAATTGTATCTTGATGTTCATACACCTTCCCCTATCCTTAATTTACCTTATTAAACACTTCCCATCACTGATATCCCCCAAATTCCTCATTTTCGCACAAACCCTAGTTTCTTGCTATAACTTGGCAATTTTCTAGGCTAGGCCTATGTTTTTCCCTTTTGGACCACTTCCCCTCATTCAATATTTTAAATTACACTTTCCCCTACTTCCAAAAATTTTCTCAAGAATTTAGAAGCCCATTATCCCCTTCATTTCGCTTCATTTCGACAAATCCCTTGTTCCACACATCAGGATAAGTTTTACTCCAATGATGTTTCTGAGCAATAAAATATGAATTTGGAAAACCTGAGAGAGGTTTTTGTCCACAATAGGCCAAGGAAGAAAAATCTCCTTCAATTTTTACACAGGTGTCATGTTTTTAGAGAAATTTCAAAAATACAGTTGCCTCCGGAGAATTGATGCACCTCTGAAGTGACCTTGGGAAAATCAAGTTTTCTCATAGATTGGTTGGCCAAATGACTTGCTCGAGGAGTCAAATGATAACTAGACACAAAGATATTTCCAATGAGATATCATGAGCTCAATTTGGGGTTGATAAAGACCTTCAAAAGTTGACCACACCAACACTCTGCCTTGAGGCAGCCTCATTTTGCACATTTTGACTAGTCTTCGGAGATTTGAATTTTGACAGGGAAAATGAACTCCAAATTGAAAAATTCTAGTTGAGGTGGAAAGTAGACTCAATGAGCTTTCCAACGACCTATCCTGTGCCAAATTTTGACACAATGAAGGTCTTCAAAAGTCTCATGCAAAAGGGCGGTACGCGTTGGGTTTATGGTGCGACGCGTTGGGTTTATGGCGCGACACGTTGAGTTGTGGCGCGGCGCATAGAGCTGCAAGCTCTTTTCACCACAATTTCATTCAAAACTTCAATTTTCTCAATTTCCTATGGTCCAAAGTAAGTCAAACATCTCTGAAAATTCCATGAACATGTGTTTTATGATGTGTGTGAGGATTTAATTGAAAAATTTAAAACCCTACTTCCTTGCTCAAGAAATCATAGCCTAGGGTTTATACATTGGTTTTTTATGCCATCACTCCTACATCCTTTTGTTTCCTCACCATTTTCCTAGTTCCATCAACACATTTCTCTATCCCCCATATCCCTAAAATTCAATTATTCCTTATCCTAATTCCCATTATCCCAAATCCAAGTTACAAATTCCCCAACCCCCAATGCTATCCCAAAAAGCCTAGAAGTTGCCCCTAAAACTCTTTAATTGGAAAATTTCAAATAGAAATATTCCTAACATTACCCTTGCCCTCTCCCTCCATATCCCCTCACATATTGTCATACATTTGGCAACAAAAACCAAAGACACCTAAACTCTTCATACTCATCTAAGACAACACAAACTTTGGAAAACATGGAGACAAATTCCTCTTATGACAGAGATGAAGGCAACATCGAGGAGCCGTGAAAAGGCATGATAGACTTAGAATCTTAGCCGAAGCTTCCTTGGCCCAGCATAGTACATGATGAAGGACATTCAACCCAAATTTCAAGAAATTTGGGACACAGTTTGCAAATTTTGTTTTTTTTGGCCTAAACACAGATTTTTCAGCTGTACGCGTCGCGCCACTTGGCGCACGCTTATGATTGGGAGATCCTCTTGGGAAAAAATTTAAATTTTTGGATTTTTCATGAAAATTTATGCATTCCTACCCATGGCCAAGATATTTTGACAGGTTTTGGGCTTCCAGAAGGGTCAAAAACACCCTAAAAATGACCTTTCTGCCCCTTTTTGGACACACAGGAAGCACTGTTGGGAGAACTCATTTTTGGAGGGGCAAATGGAAGCTAAATTCAGAAATTCCACTTGTGTTGGAAAGTAGACAGGCAGGTAGACCTTTCCAACAAGCCCACTTGGGGCCAATTTGGACATCGGGAAGGCCTTCAAAATCAGCTCTAAACTGGCGTGACGCGTAGAGAAATCAGGCGCGGCGCATTGGGGATTTTTGCTCATTTTGTACTCAGTAACTCTGTTTTTCGCCTAGTTTTGGACAGTTTGACTTTCTTACTTCCAAATGTTAAACTTATGATGTAATTTTATGTAATTTTATGGGTCTTGATGTAATTTTGTTAAATTTGTACTCATGGAGGTAGATTCATCCATCAAAAGGTGAATTGCAACTAAATGAATCAGTTTCCTATCTTATAGAGGCAAGTTGTTCCACTGCCTATTTTCCAGTTCTCAGTTTAGATCTTGTTTAAACAGCTCCTAAACTTGTGATCTCGACCCCTAGAGGCTGGGATAAGTTTTTGGTTGCTTATATCTTGTAATTTTTCAGTCATTAGCAGAGGTTGGACACTTGGGATTGCTTTAAGCATCATTGTACATTCATCTCTGCAGTTTGGCAAAGGAATAGACCAGGGTTTGCAGCACTCCTTGGGATTCATGTGGCTCTTTCTTTTGATAGTGTGTTTCTCTCTGTAAATGTAAGTCTAATGTTTCATGTATACCATTTTCCTTCTTATTTCTTCTTAAGTTAAACAAACAAGGATAAAGGTGGAATTCATTAAAATTTGCAGTTCTCTACCTAGAGTTTGTTTAATTTTCTATGTTTTCAGTTGTTTGGAGAGGATCCTTGAAGGTTTCTTGCCCTCTTCAGCTCTTCACATTTCTCAAACTCTCCATTTCCTTCAAAATTAAAGTGTCAAATCAAGTGCCTACCTTGGCCCATTTAGATCCCTACAAAACTTCTCATTTCCCAGACCCAAAATCCTCCCTTCCCTTTGATCCAGAAAACAACCTAAAAAATAAATCAAACTATTTTACATATATACCTAGCCTAAAATTATCCTTTATTCAAGTCATCTCAAGCCTCACTGATCATTTTTTGCTGAGATTGACCAGGAGAGAGCCCTCTCTTGATCTGGTAGGGCTAGCTACCAGATTAAGCATGGTTTGATGTTACCCTAGATTCTTCCTTTCTTAGCCTGAGGTAGATTTAGGCCATAACAAGGCCATCACCGGAATTGGAGGTATAAAGTGTCATTTTTTGTAAAGTTTCTTGTAATTCATTTTGCTTCCAATTTAACGAAAAGAGGCCTCCCCACATTGAGGAGGGCCCAGAAACGTAGCCCACAGTGGGTGAGATCTGTAATTTTTCATCTTGTGTCTTTGATCTCATGTTTTCTTATGATTTTATATTTTTTTCTTTTGTTTAAGTTTACACTCTTTTATATCCAATTTTTTTTGCATCCATGAAGTAAAATATATGGATCAAGTTTGGTATTAGAGCAGGTCTTCTTGATATGAGTTACATGAGTGAATGCTAAATAGGAACAAGCTCCAAAGGGGTGAAGGAAAACTCAAATCCTTTGATCCTGAAGTAGGGTTTCCACCACGAAGATAGAACATTGCAGATGAGGATGCATGAGCAAAAGAAGAGTGAAATTATCACAAGATATTCTTCACCATGGCAAGGAAATTTGACAAATTGTTTGTAGAATATGAGAGGAGAAGATGTGAGAAGAAAGAGTCTGATGATCATTCATTGTTACACCATGTAGGTAGAGGAGAAGAGCCTCCTCCCTCACCATCCACCAGTTAAAGTTATTATTCTTCCTCTTCTCATCATTCTAACAGGCACCATAAAAATACATCTAAGAATCCATTTTTTTAAGCTAGATGTAAAGTTTATTTTTCCCCCACATATTCGATAATGTAATGCAAAGAAACTAAACAATTGGATTATACACATTGAGGTTTATTATCGGATTCAGTAGATCAAGGAGGATGATGAAAATACCCAATTAGAATCCCTTCATCTGAGTGGCACTGCTCTCGTTTGGTGGGAGAGAAATTTGCATAAAGGAAACAAATACTTGGGTAGTATCCTTCTTCTTCATCCAATTTTGTTTCTACATTAAAATATCAATATTATCCTTTGGGTTATCGAAAAAAGGCTTTAATGGAATGGAAATATTTGAGACAATGAAAGGGTCAAAATGTACAAAGCTTCATAGAAGAGTTTAGGAAACAAGTTTTGAATTTGAACATTCCACTTGATTCACCTAAAAATGTAACAAAGTATATTGGTGCTTCACATAGTTACATTAGGAATTATTTTTTATTGTTTTAGCCTACTACTATTGATGTGGCCAATGTGAAGGCTATTCACCTTGAAATCATGGGCATGAATGACAAATAATAGCAACCAAAGAAAACATCTTTCAAACCTCATAGTGGCAAGTTAAAAGGAAAAGGCACGGAAAGGACAAGAAGGAAGCTACAACCAAAAAGGAGGAATTAGAAAATCCATCTTGCACACATTGTAAGGAATTCCATGAAGATGAAAATTATTGGAAGTTGCATCTGGATTTGGAACCAAAGAGATTTGGTGGAAAGAAAAACAAAAATATGGTGGAAACAGTACAACGGGACCTTGGATCTGATTATGGTGATGAAACATAGATCATAGAAGTGGGCATACAAGTTAAGCTTTCTCTTCATGCTAATGAAAATTCCGAACTTCATGCAAGTATAAGTTCTTCAAATGAGTCTATTTTTAATGAATGAAAGAGGAATTAATTGTTTCACATTAGAGTCATAATGAAACATACTAAAGTGGAAACCTTGTTTGATATGGGCTCACAAGTAAACTTGATTTCAGAATCCTTGATTAATAAATTAGGATTAGAATCCAAGCCTCATCTGATACCTTACCCTCTTGTTTTGGTGTGTTATAAATCTAAATTATATGTAACCAAACAATGTAAGGATAGATTTTTTATTCCATTCAAACTTGTAGATGAGGTTGATCTTGATGTTGTACCTTTGAATATTTGTGGCATGCCATTAGGGAGACCATTATTGTATAACATGAAATCAGTTTCATTTCACCCTGAAAACAAGTATCATCTCACTAAAGAAGAGGTGGAATACATTGTTAGAGCTCATCGTACCAAAATTAGTGCCAGTCTTGTAAGTGCAGATCATATGAAGAGGTTGGTGAATTCCACTAAAGGGTGCATGCTCATGGTTGTGAGATAAAAACGTGAAAAGACATCTGAAGCTTTCCAAGGTTGTGATCCCAATCATAAAAAGGAATTGTATGAAATTTTTTCGAACTGTGATGGAATTTTTGAGGAACCAAGTGGGTTGTCTCCAAAGGGTGAGATCCAACATGAGATTCAATTGCAGCCTGATTCTCCTTTACCCAACATTGGTATGTAGAAGTTGTAAGCCATTTATATGGAGGATATAAAGAAACAGGTGCATGAATTGTTGAACCAAGGGGTCATAAGACTAATTTTTTCTCCATGTAGCTAACCTATTATGTTGGTTCCAAAGAAGGATGGCACATGGAGAATGTGTGTGGAATATAGAGCACTCAACAAAATAATGGCAAATAATCGATACCCTCTCCCTCACATCGATGATTTATTATATCAATTGAAAAGTGTTGTCTATTTCACAAAACTAGACTTGCGTAGTGGCTATTATCGGGTCAAGATTGCACAACAGGATGTATGGAAGACTACATTCAAGACAAAACAAGGTTTGGTTGAATGGTTGGTAATGCCATTCGGACTATGCAATGCTCCTGCCACATTCATGAGAGTGATGAATGATATTTACAGGCCTTTTATTGATGATTTTGTACTTGTGTATCTTGATGACATTCTTGTTCACAATAGGACATGGGAAAATCATGTGATTCATGTTAAAAATGTGCTTGATGTTTTGAAAAAAGAAAAATTGTATTTCAAAATGTCTAAGTGTGAATTTTGTAATACCTATGTGGTTTACTTAGGTCACATTGTCGAATGTGGAAAATTAAAAATAGATCCTTCTAAAATTTATGTGATAGTAATGTGGCCTAAACCCACCAATTTTATAGAGGTTCGTAGCTTTTTGGGTGCAGTACAATACTAGAGAAGGTTCATTTCCAAATTCTCTTTCATTGCACCCCCCTTACATGCATTGATGAGTGTCAAGAAAACCTTTCAGTGGGGATGAAAGGAACGAACAACCTTTTATACCCTGAAAGAGAAGACCAGTATCGCACCAGTTTTGGCCTTACCTGACCTCCAACAACATATTGTGATCAATATAGATTCCAATGGGTACGCCATGGGAGAAGTGTTGATGAAACATAGGAAACCTGTATGTTATCATTTGGATAAATTCTCCCAATTTGTTGTAAATTATCCCACATATGACAAGGAGTTGTATGTCTTGGTTCAAAGCGTGAAAAAGTGGAAGCACTATTTTATTGGCAAGGAGACCATCATTCACACAAATCACTAGGGACCTTGCAGTACCTTCAATCACCAACCAAGCTTCAACAAGCAGGTCCTTTCATATGGATGGGATTCCTCTAGTAGTTTCACTTGTTAATGAAATCAGCAACAAAGTGGCAGATATGCTTTCTCGCTCTCCTATTTCTGCAACTATATTTTTTCAAAATGCTTCTTTATCTTTTGCAATTTATGATGAATAGTATGTTGATGATGATGATTTTAAGGATATTTATGAAAAATTGATGCATGTATCACAGGTGGATAATTATCACTTGCAAGGTAAATTGTTGTACCATCTTGAAAAACTTTGTATTCCTGCCAATGAAAGGATACATGTAATCAGAGAGGCACATTCCTCTCTTGTGTCAAGTCATTTTGGTGTTGAAAAAAAATTGTGTCATTTATAGAGGTTTTGTTATTGGCCTCACATAAAAAAAAATTGTGACTCGATATTTAAATGGATCTTCATTGTGTTTAGTTTGCAAACCTTCTAATATAAACGTGGGGCTCTACACACCACTCCTTGTTTCGAGTCATCCATGGGAATGTATGTTAATGGATTTTGTTTCCAGTTTTCCTTTTTCTAGGAGATTTCATGACTATTTATATGTCTTTATGGATCAATTTAACAAAATTTGTGTCTTAATACCTTTTAAAAAGCAATTCACTGCAGAGCAAACTGCTCATCTCTTATTCCAATTTGTATGGGTCCAGTTTTGGCTGCCCACATCCATTGTGTCTAATCGAGATTGTATTTTTATTTGATATTTTTGGATGAACTTTGTGGAAAATGATGGACACCGAGTTGAAGAGGAGCACGACATTTCATCCACATATTGGCGAAAAAACAGAGGTTTTCAACTGCATAGTGGTACACTTGCTTCGAGGCTATTGTGGCAAGCATCCCAAGTTATGGGATGAGCAACTTCCTTATGTGAAACATGCATAAAACCGGCAATGCATTTATCCACTCAAATATCATCGTTTGAGACGTGCTTGGATATTTTCCAAAGGATCCTTTAAACATGGTATTTGGTAGAAATTAAAATTCCAGTGGGTAAGATGACATGGAAAAAGAACGGAAGATCATTCATTGAATTCAGGTGATTCACCGTGTAGTGCAGGATAATTTGGAGAAAAGTCAATCTCGATACAAAGCTCGACATGAAAAACATCTATTCGATCACCAATTCCAGGTTGGAGACAGGGTGTGGATCCACATTAGCAAAGACAAAATGAAAGGGGAAGGAAATAAGTTGATACCAATCCCATATGTCCCAATCACCATATTAGAGAAGATTGTAGACAAAGCTTTTGGTTTCAATTTGCCAGCATACATGCAAATATACTCAGTGGTGAACGTTGAAAAATTGAATATTTATGAGCCTCCTTTGATCATGGACACCGAAGAGGTTGGACATATTCCTACAATGGAAAATTTTGCACATGAATACTAGGACAAGCTACCTGAGGACAACATTTTTTACTGGAAGACTATGGCTTCACGATGGGGAGACATGGAATAACTTTGTATTGGTTTCAAGGGAATGTATCCAAGTAAATATCAATAGATTGAAAAGGGGAAATTAAGGCAGCAATTCCTTCACTTTGTAATTGACTAAAAAAGATTTTGGTAGACCAAAAGCAATTTAGTGTGGAGGAATGATCTAGGTAGCTCTAGGAATAGAAGTGGATTTGAAAAATCTCAAAAATAAAAATCATCATATTCAAGTGAAAATAGGACCATATTGTATTTCTCATTGTCCTTATTCCAACGGTGCAATGGAGCTCAAATCCGAGTTCATATGCTCAAGTTATAGCTAGTCAAAGTTCTGGTCAAAATTGGCCAAGTGGTAGTCACTAATGAGGCAAAAATTTGGTGAAGGGACGATGCACAGAAAATGAAAATCAGAAAGGGTGAATTTGTTTCCTCCTTAATTTACCTAATAATGCTTAAAAACCGACAACAAAATTTTTTCCATTTTTATATAAAAAATAAAAAAATAATAGTAAAATTTGGGTAGTGGGTCGTCACCACCGCCACCCCCCAACAACATTACATACATACATATTATATGATATGTGGGTAGATCACAATAGGCAGACCCGCCACCCCTCCTATGCCACTTATGAATACCACCGCGGTCGACGGGGTTTGAACCCGCCTGGACAACATGGTTGGTCCGCCTCCCAAACGGCCCCAACCAAATGCCACCAAAAGTTAGCATAGTAGAGACCAACAGTTATAACCACGCACCATAACAAGAGTTATGTGGGGTTGGACCCTGGAACCTCCACCACACTACACGCTAATTTGAGGGCTCTAGCCAACAGGTCAACGGCCCTTGGTTGTAGACTCCACCCACACTTGTTTATTTAAACTTCAATCATATGCCATTCAACAAACCCAATGGAGGAGCAAAGCGGTGGAACCAGGAGAGGCCAAGGTAGCGGAATCCTAACCAGGGAATGTTAGTTGATGCTCAAAATATTCCTTTGGGGTATAGAAGTTCCAGTGTCAAAACGGCACAAGTTTATATTCATTTTTGCACAAATTTTCACCAGGAATCCAACTGTGAATCGCGTTTCTCCAGCCGAGGTCTCCATTTTTAGGCCATCACCAGAAGTGGAGGTATAAGGTGTCTTTTTTTGTAAAATTTCTTGTAACTCATTTTTCTTCCAATTTAATGAAAATAAGCCTCCACACATTGACCAGGTCTTGGAGACATAGCCACACTAGGTGAAATCCATAATAAAATCATCCTATGTCTTTGATCTCATGTTTTCTTATGATTTTCGCTTATTTTCATGTGTTTAAGTTACTTGGTTATACACTCTTTCATATGCAACTATGTATGCATCCATGAAGCAAAATATCGGGATCAAGTTCCTTCTTCAAGCAATCAACAGAGGTGGATCCTTACAATAACTGAGTATTTCACAAAGTGGGTAGAGGCTATTCCTGTTAGGAATGAAAATAATTATGTAGTCATCAAAATTTATTGAAGAAAACATTCTATCTAGATTTGGCTATCTAATACAAATATTTATAGATAATGTTCCAACTTTTAGTAGCATTAAAATGATTTAATTTTGTCAAAAATATCATATTTCATAACATCACTCCACACATTATTATCCACAAGGGAATGGGTTAGTAGAATCATCAAACAAAATTTTGATTAAAGTCATGAAAAAGGTGTTTAAAGATCATAAAATAAACTAGGAAAATCATTTGAAATATGCAATATGGGAAAACAAAGTTTGGCCTAAGAGGTCTACTATTAAATCTTATTTTCGGCTTGTTTATGGAACAAAAGCTATCTTCCCCACTTAGCTAGCATTTCCATACATGAATTTTTTGCAGGATTCATATGAGGAGACTGATGATTTCTCAACAAGGGTAAATCAAATCATTGAATTGAATCAAGATAGAGAAGAAGTACACCATACAATTCTACAATATTAAGACAAGATGAAAAATTTGTTTGACATAAAATCTAGAGAAAGTGATTTCAAACAAGGATACTTGGTTCTCAGATGGAATTCAAGAAGATAAGAAAAATGAAAGCATGGAAAGTTTGACAATATTTCCTTGGGACCTTTTAGTATTGCATAACTCAAAGGCAATGACACCTTCATTATTAGGAATTTGGAAGGATAATATTCCCCATTTCCATTCAATGGGAAATATTTAAAACATTACATCCAGTACTGAGTAAGTTTTTCTCACCATCATTGTATATATCTGGCTTCATTTATATTTTCAAGAGTAAGTGTGGTTTTCTACATCAATGACTCCATAGCTCGAGGAGAAGGCACATGAATCTGCATGTTCTTTGCACGCCACAGGGGGAAGCAGTCCCCAGATAGAGTCGATGTTGTAAATATTTTGGTCTATGCATTTATCATTTAAATTGCATATATTTCAATAAATAAATAAATGAATGAATAAGTTAATTTCCTTATGCACTTTGTAATAAAAGAGTTCTAGATTAAATTTCACTTTAATATTTATTTTAGCAAAAAAATACCACATTTAAATATTTTTTTTTATCTAAATAAAAGTGTTTCTGAATATATTAAAGTATGGAAAGCTTCAGACATTTCGGATCAACTCCACCACATCAACGGTAATTAAAATATTGTGGGACCCCCCGCACTCTCGACGTTTAACGAAGGGGGATCCGCAAAATGGTATTATGTTTACTGTCGATGCGACGCGTCAACCTCTCAAATGTGGGACCTCCTCCTCTTTATACCTCTTACCTCCATTACCCCTCACGCAAACTGCTTCCGCACTCCCCCAATGTTCCTGCTATTCTATCCCTTCACCAACATTTCCACCAAGCTACCCTCCGCCATATCGCCTGATAATTTGACGATGTGACCGTTGATTATTAAATTATCTCCCATCAACATTCAGGTTATTAATTGTGGACATGCCAATAATTATTATTAAAAAAAACTCTTTAAAGCCCCATTGATAAACCTAAATCGACTTATAACAATTGTATTGTTCTTCATCCATTCTTAGCCAGAGCAATCAGTGACACCCAATCAACAAATTGCAGAAATTAACCAATGCTACCAATCAAAAATTCACCGGGTATTTTATTTTAATCATTTTCTTTTATTTTATTTTCCAAATGGCAAGTCAAAATGAGAGATCTAAGGTAACTTTTGACAGCCTGATTTTACCTCATGTACCCAATTTACATTAATTTCCCATTGTTGATACCCA
Organism: Pinus albicaulis; assembly: GCA_034641835.2. Taxonomy (NCBI): domain Eukaryota; kingdom Viridiplantae; phylum Streptophyta; class Pinopsida; order Pinales; family Pinaceae; genus Pinus; species Pinus albicaulis. The sequence continues at coordinate 1,189,617,928 of CM076575.1, read as the reverse complement.
ATTTAAAATGAAAGAGACCTGGTGTGAATTTTATCTTTATGAACTTCATAATTGGGAATTCTATAAATTCTAGTATAAAAGTAATGAATTTTACTTTTTGGATTCCATGTTGCCCTAATTTTGTTTACATCAAACCTATCACTTCCCCAAATTCATCACCTGGTGCGTAAGTCACTATATATCGAGTCAAAGGGCCATAGTTGCTCGAAACAATGAAATTTTGTTTTCCATAACTCTAAAGTAAATTTGTAAATATTTGCAGATACAACCTTAGATTTATCTTCATCCTTTTTTAGTGGACTCATTGATGGAAATTTATCAAAAAATTACCTTTCAACGGTGAGCTCATATTTTCAAGTCTTTCCTCCTTGAAAAATCAAAATTGTCTTGAACCAATCCACCATATTCTTCTGCCATCTTTCCATAAATCTCTTAGCAAGTTGTTTCCTTGGTTTTTTTTCTCTCAGGTTATTAAAATGATAAATGGGTTGATGAAATGATTTTAGTATCTCTATCAGTATTCTCATCTGGCTAAAAACCCTCATTTTTTTAAAATTTTATTAAGTTTTTATTGGATGTTATAAATGAACAATTTCTAAAATTTAGTGTTTGAGGGTATTTTAACCATCAATCAATCTTGGTATATATATTCTTGTACAACTAGCGATAAATATTCAAAATTCCATTTCAAAAGTTGGATTCATAGTGAAGCCCACAATTTGTTATCCACTGGACTTTGTTAATTAGAAAAAAGTCAGAGGAGTATTCTTTCGGTGATTTTGTGGACCATTTTTTATACATATCATTGTGTCTTCTTAGCAATGATGTAGTTCCAAGGGTATCCACTAAAATAAAAATTATTTTACATCTCAGTGAGCAATAAAAAGTAGGATATTGGTATCTTTACCAAAATTTTATAGAAATTAGATTCTATTGTTGTGAGTTTCCCTCATATAGGTTGCCAATTTTTGTGCCTATGGGAATATTTTCTTTAAAATTCATTAGGAAGAGGATGAATATGGATGAAATCTAGTTTGTGTCTAGGAAGCATAAAGCTCAATTTAAATTGAAAGCACAAGCTGGTCCATTTATAGTTAGTACTAGAGCAGCAGAAAATGAAGTTGACAATTTATTGAAACATATGAAATTAAAGTTGAGTTTTAGCTGGCCTTATAAACCTTTGGGAGGAATATCATATATCAGAGTTGAACATAATTCAACCACTTCTATGAATAAAAAAAATCAAAACCAGAGATTGAAAAGTGTGCTAACTAGGAGGCATGGGAGGAAAACCCATTTCAAGAAGTTTAGGAAAAAATTTCTAGTCATACAACTCGAGAGACTCCAAGATTAAGGTAAAAAGAGCTGAAAAATCTGAGTGAAAGTACTTCTCCCACAGGTTTAGGTTTCAGATTAGCTGAATTTAAATTTTTTAAAAGGATAAAAGTAATGAATGTAGAGGAAGAATCATCAGAGGTCATAAATCAAGAATAACCTACTACAATGGTACTACTAAGTGAGCATGTGTATTATTTATAGCAATCTGAAGAAACAATTATAGATTTCCCCGCTTCTCCTTCTTAAGAACAACAGATTATTTTGGAAAAATTTGGAGAAATGAAGAAGAAGAATGAATCATTGAAAATTTAAACATGTTCTGAGTTTTGGAAGTAGACTTCCACTACTCAAACTAGATTATTATCTGCACTAGACCCTGACAAAGGACAGTTTCAATTAGAAATCCTTGAGTAGAAGGTTCCAGTTCCTAAAAGAGCAGAACACTAACAAAATTTGTATTTTCTTTTGATACAAACAAAATTCATCGAATAGATCAAATTGATCTTCATAAACATGCAAGTGAAATGATCTATTCCTCATTAACAAGTTTTTCCATGACAACATCAAATTTCATGCTTCTTTAAACAATATTCATTCTCACCTTAAACTATAAAAGATGTCTTCCCTAGCTAAATATACCATAAGAAAAGGATTATAAGATTTGGTAATAAAATTATGATTAAATCCTAATGATGTTAACATTGTTGAATAAATCATCAAAACCAGGAATGCAGATATTCAAGCACTAAGAAAGTAGCTAAAATTACCAACAACTGAGCATCCCCAAACTCGGGAAGTGGGGTAGCTAGCGAAGAAAAAGAAAATATGACGAGGATGATAGTTGAAAATAATATTCAGATTCAGAAAATGGAGACAGATTTGGAAAATATCCTAAAGGAGAAGGAATAGCAAACTAGTGCAAGCACATCTACAGTGCAAATAAAATCAACCAGTCAATAAGCTATTGAAAAATTAGCAAAGGCTATGGAAGATGTGTCCTTAAGAAACGTTTAAATAGAAAAATTGAAGGCATTACTACAAAATATAGAAGAAAGTAAAATTAAGTCAGATAATGCATATCTCTCATAGGTGCAAAATCATTTTAAGCTAACTAAACAGCTTGAAAAGTACATGGATGAATTAATCTATGCCCATACATTATCTGAAGCAAGAAAGAAAATATGGATAGATATCAATTCAAACATTTCACAGTTTTGGACATCTATTGAGATAAAAATTTAAAGGAGAAGCTGGTGCAAAAAGAAAAACATCCATAACATAAATCAAAGAAGAATTGGACCATAAACTAGGAGAAGAAACAAGGTTCATCAAAGTGTTCAAATCAAAAACCAAAAATGAGCTTGAATATTTGGGAATTGAAGACAAGACAAACACATTCCTAGAAATTAGAAAAGTATTGACAAAGAGAAACTTTATAATATAGCTAGAAAATGAATGTCAGAACATGGAAGCTCAAATTAAAAATTTCCACAAAAAAAAATTATCTATCCTCCAGCAAAAAGGACTTCCATCCTTAAGAGATTATCGTGGATAATTGATTCCACTATATAATTACCAATATAAATTACATAACATAGCAAAAGATAAGTCAAAGCTTGCTAAGGTAAAAGGAATCATAAGTGGTAAATATTTTATAGAAGGTCTAGAGTATGATGTATTTATCTTACATGAGGTCCATCATTTATTTATTACCAAGCCAACTTTTGAGAATTATACCAAAGTGGATGAAGCCTACAGAAAAGGTAAATAAATTTGCATGCCCAGATGATGAAAAATGGGACAAGTTCCTCAAACTTATTGAGTGAACTAAATGCAGAATTTCAGGTAGTAGTAAAGAGAAGTGGGAACAGAATGCAGAATTTCATGTGTCAATACAAAAAAATAAATATAAATCAAAAAATAAAATAAGAAATAATAATAAATATAAATATAAATAAGTAAATATAAATATAAATAAAATAAAATAAAAAATAAAAATAAATAAATAAATAGAAACAAAAAAAAATCAATAATAATAATAAAATTAAAATTAAAAATTAAAAATAAATTAATTAATTAAAAATTAAAAAAAATAAGAACACAAAGAGTAGACACGGATTTCAAGGTAGAATATGCAAACAAAATCCCCAAATAGTGTGTTGTTTCCCCAGAATCAGTTTCATATTTCTATTTTTGAATTGTATTAATTAGATATTGTTGGAAACCTAATCCTCTATGGGTAGGTGTGGAAGTCGAATAGTCAAAAAGGAGTCCAAGTGACCTTGGAATGTGAAATCCAAGATTCATGCCAATGTAATATAAATGCACATCTATGGTTAATACAATATATCTCGCGTTTATCTTCATTTGTTGGTTGTCTTCTCCATGATTGTTTAACATGATATCAGAGCAACAGGGCTACTCCTAAGATTGAGAAACTACCACCTCTATCCTATGCATATTGAAAAAATGTCACCTCTATCCTTTATGTTGGTGATTGTCCATTACACACTGTGGCTACGTTGGTCCGACTTGCCAGATAGTTTGTGACACAATTTTCACCAACCTGTGTTTTCCTTGGCAGTGCCCTTCTCGCCATCGCATGTGCACATGCATATCCACGCATACATATGAGTGCTCCACAACATAACTTCCACCCCGTGGCCTCACTCTCACCTGCGCTTAAGCCTCCCACTCACAGGCTCCACTCCTCCCTTTTGTGCATTCCTCCTGGCCTGTAGCACCTCCGCCGGCCCATCCACTCCCACTGACTCACCGCTCAGGCCCTTCAATTCTCACTGCAACAGAAGCCTACTCCTCTCCTCTTTGGTCCCTCTTCACATAGTAACTTCACTACATGTTGGTTCACTGCCCACTTCACACCCATGCTCATCCCGCACAGTCTCATTCTCGTTAAACAACATTCCTCTATCAACAACCTTCGCAACCAAGATGGATTGACACTATTAAAAGGTTGATAATGGAGCAGGCATTCCTTGTTTAGACTGCACTTTGGCAGATCATGATCCTAAGATTCTAAGCTTTGAAGGACGGCTCGTTCTGAATAGAAGCAGTAACCCAGGACGGTTGTGCCGGCGATGGAGAGGACAATCAATGGAATCCTCAGCTTTTGAGCGACATAAGAAGTCCAAAAAGACAATATGTCATAAACTACATAGTGTGGAAACAAGCGTGTGGAAGTGTTCTTCCCAGCTGTTCACAACATTGATAAGAAAAGGTATTTTCTCATTCTAGACATCGAAGGAAGGAGACCCTCCCTGGCGGGAAAGAGCTGATCCTACCCATCATCTCCCTTTTTTTGTATATACACTACTCTATCCATATATAACACCGCACACTGCTTAAAAATCTCATCATATAATCTATGTCACAATCATATATCCTACCATTGGTTCTCAACATCTGTGTAGGAGTAAGCTGGGAGGAGTGGGGAGGAATGTGGTGCTCGACTGACTTTCCTCCACTTCACCGGTTCGACTTCCCTCCACGACACTGATTTTCCACCAACCTCATGGCAAGCACATTGTGAAGTGATCTTCTAAGCTCATGCTTGGAATAATATCCCATCTATTGCTCTGAACTTGGGGTCATGTTATTTTTGGAAAAGAAGATCCTATGGGCTGCAAACCTGTCTACTGCAAGCTAGATAATATGTTAAGCCAACAATATCAGATTTTTTGTGTGAAAATTAAGGCACAAGACATTTTGAATGCACACCAATAATCTAACGAAGACTGGCTATGCTCATGATATTCAATTTCATGTGAAGAGAATATATGCCCCCTATATGTTGTAGTGTGAATTTGCAGTGGTTCATGGATAACGTGAATTATTATGTGCATTGAAGGTGCTCTTCATATATAGCTTTGAAATCTATACTTGAAATCATGTCTTTTGTATTGGTATAATATTGTTACTTATTTGCGTTGACGGTTGAGTGTTGCGTTGAGTCTTTGAAGTTAGTTATACGTGCACCCTAGAATGATGGGTCTCTAGTGTTTAACATGTTTTTGGAGATATATTAGAATTTTGCTGCAAACATTTTGGATTATTTAGGGCTAATCCTCACCTCAACCCATACTAAAATAAGCTTCTATAATTGATAGCGGTGCATTTCTAGGCCTTTATTTATTGTTGAGACAATGGATAAAAGTACTGAGTTATTAAAGTTTCTAGATACTCTTATACTCTCCATTGTTGAATTAGAGGACGCAGTCAAAATCAACAATACCACTCTTGCGGACATTCAAACATGTCTACAATATGCTCAAGAAAATATTGAGTTTCTACATCTCAAATCTCAATTCTAGCAAGAAGAGATAGAACAAAATAGACATAATTCTGAACCTATTTATGTTCATAACATTGAGATAGACTCCTAACAACAACAAGAATATAAAGTTTAGGTTGATTCACATTCAATGCCTAGTTCAAGGGCAGATTTGAATATAGAAGAAAAAATCAAACCTGCACTTCCCAAGCCCATCATCAAACCTTGGGAAGAGATTTTCCATAACAAGCACAATATTGGTCTTGGATATGACAAGGAGTTGTCCTTCCATATTCCAAACTACTCCAAGCCCATCAAATTTCAGAGTGTCGTATTTCTTCACGATAGCTCACCTATAGCTATTATAGATTATTCTCCTCTTCCACAGCAGTAACAACAGATTGTAAAATTCCAACACTGTGATCAAGTTGGCCATATTAAATATCATTGTTTAAATCTTCCCCCATGCAAGCATTGTGGTTGGCATGCCCATTATTCACACAGATGCTTCAGAAACAAGCTTCCTACAAGAATAAAGATTCATCTTGGATGGATCGCTTCTTGGTAATGGGCATCAACAGCCAAGAAGATGTGTAATTCATATGTCAGAACTTTCTCTAGACAATGGAACAATCTTGTAGTTGAGTTTTCACCATCATCTCACCTTGTAACTGATAGGGGGAGAAATGGTGGTCATCTACAATATTCGAAGCCACTTCAAGCGAACCTGAGCCACAATCTCTCATTCCATATTCAGTGTTGTAGCCAAAGACATAGCAGTTCAAGCGAGCTTGAGCCACAACCTGTCATTCTAGATTCAGAGTTGTAGCCAGAGACATAGGTGCCCTTGAGCATTCCTTTGGTTAGTGGTAAGCCTTAAACCATCTATGTGAGGTTAATATTCTTCGTCTTCAAAGAATTCAAGACACTTCCTCTAGCAGAAGACTTCAGCTTCTTGCCAGTTTTGGGAAAGTTCTATGAAGTGCATCAAGAATTCTAGTGTTGGTGGTCATCCTTAAACCATCACAGGTTGTAGACCTCCCTTCTTCTAGGTTGAAGGTCTCCCTCTTCAAAATATGAGGAAAAATTAATCTAGTAGAAGACCTCATCTTCTTGCTAGATTTGGAAGAGTTTCGGAAATGGCACTAAGCGTTCCAGTGTTGGTGGTCATCCTTAAACCACCTCTTTATGCCAACATTTCAGAGAGCTCATTCAGCCTAAGTGCTGCCATGCATACTTTACAGATTTGTATTATAGCTCTCTTCTTGGACTCACACATACCCCTTCGGATTAAGGAGGGAATGTTGGACACCTAATCCTCTATGGGTAGGTGTGGAAGCCGAACAGTCAAAGAAAAGTCCAAGTGAACTTGGAATGTGGAATCCAAGAGTCACGCCTATGTAATATAAATGCACATAATTATATCTCATGCTTATCTTCATTTGTTGTTTGTCTTCTCCATGATTGTTTAACAGATATATCCAAATCACTTTGGAGAAAATTTTAGTTTTGTAAAGGATTGTATCAAATTAGATATTTTTGAATTGCACTCTATATATACATTGTAATTCAAATTAAGAGAGGTTGATCCTTTGTGATAGCCAAGAAACATCATTTTACTTCTCTAGAAGTTTTTAAAGCTAATCAAAGGATTTTGACTTCAGTTTTAACAACAATTTTGTTCATGTGATTTTTTCTCATATATTCATTTCTATTTTTCATCATATGTTCAAGGAAACATAGGATTTAGGGTAATGCTAAGTTAAATATTAACTTCCTTGACATCCCACTGCAAATTTATCATCATCCTTGCAACTAGCTAATTGAACAGGTTGTTTAAATTAGTACCTCTACATCATTTAATTGTTGGCTTTTGTCATCTCTTTAATGTATATGTGTTTAGCTGTATAATTTCTCAACATGCATGTACTATATCTGATTGATTAAGTATTCAGGATGAATGTTTAATTATCGTATATATTTTCCTTTCCTCTATAAAAATCAATGGAAGGATTATATGATGTTAGGAGCGAAAGTCAACACTTTGAGAATCTCATATATTTTTGGAGTGTATAAGTGTTAATGATTTGATTCATTGGTCATTGAGTTAAATTAAATCCATCACTTAGATCCTTTGGCACAGTTTCTGAGCCTAGAACTATCTTCAAAGATACAACAATTATATAAAATATTTATCAAACCCAAATAATAAACCTCTACTAGTTATGCTTCAAACATCTTTTCATATGCATCAATAAAATTCATATAGAGTGTCAAGGCATGCTTATTTATTGACACCGCACGTGTTAATTAAAGCACACAATTACAAAGACATGTATATTTATCTATACATCTGTATGGCTCTGACACATGTCTATCCATACAAACCTCACATGCATAGAGTAAAATACATAAAGATTACCAAGGCATGCCCATCTATATATATATGCATGTGTGTGTGTGTGTGTGTGTAAAGAAAATGTTGTAGATACTACAACTTCCCCCCCCCCCGCTCCAAAAAATTTCCCATGCCTTGATTTTAGAGCCTACCTTCTATCCACAAGGACTCTTATTTCACTGTCATCAAGTATTTCATCTTATTTGAAGACTTATATTTTCATGTAGTGCTTGTGATGAGTTTTTTTGACCTTAACTAAGCATACTCCAACACAAGCCATCTCTTGCCCTAATGTTGTACCTAATGTCTATCTTCCCTCTTGGAACTATGCAATCCATTATCTCTGGAAACTACGCTAGGACTAAAGGATTATCACTGTGCAATCTTCAAAGACAAGCATCGCTTGAGCACGGAAACTGCGCTAAGCCTCTTCCTTCAGTCAGAAATTGTGAATTCACTCAGGAAGTGAACTCCGCAATCCCTTGTTGTTGGGAAATGTGCAGTCCTTTCTGCCAGTCTTAATGGGAAGTTTCTCAAGAAAATTTAATTTGTAATCCCTAGAAAATAGGTATTTCCTAATTAATGTGCGTTAAGCGGAACTAAGTTACTAATTTTGATCTTAAGAAAAGTGTTTCTTTTTCCTTGATTTTAGGCTTCGCGTCATAAACCCTAACTCGACTAGAAATATATAATAGATGCCTCTACTGCTCATTTTCACATTCAATCTTGGATATCTAGCATTCCCAATGAGATCAAGGAGCTTTCAGCTAGGTTTGCAACAATTTTTCGAGCAAGTTTTTCTTGTGTCATTTTTTTTGTCGCTTTTGTCACTTTTTCTTCTATGAATGTTATTTTACCTATTTATTTTCATGATAGATGGATTTTTAACTATTTTTAGTTTGTATAAGTGTTGGTTCATTCCGTCGTTTACATTTTCCAAGTTTCACATTAACTTATTGTTTTTTTCCCACTAGCACTTGCTGTTGTTGGGTCATTTTATGCATATAACAATGTAAACTATGAAACAAGAACTATAAATTGAAAACGAGAACTCTAGCAAAAAAGAACTCCAAAAACATAGAAAAACAGCTTGAAAACGAAAAGTGTTGATGTTGGAATACCAACGTTTTCCTGAGGTTACTTTTCAACATGTTTTAAACATGGCAGTGAAGACAAATTTTTTTGGTGCAAAAAACACCCTAAAAACAAAAAATGTTGATGTTGAAATATAATTTTTTTCTTCAGGATAGATTTTCAGCATTTTGAAATAATGACATAAAAGATCAAATATCATGACTCCGAAAAACCTTAAAATTCCAAAAAAAAAATGAAAACAAAAATAAAAATAAAAAACAAAAAAATCAAAACAATGAAAAAAAAAGTTAAAAATAACAATAAAAGTATATATTAGATAAAAAGATAAAATAAAAAAATGAAAAAAAAAATCAAATATATAAAAAGCGAAAACAAAAAAATCAAACAAAAAAATGTCAAAAAAGAAAAAAAATAAAAATTATAAATAAAAAATAATATAAAAATTATTTTAAAAAAACATAATGAAAGAAAAAAACAAGGAAAGAAAAAAAATTAATACTTTATTGAATAAAAAAAACAAAAAAGAAAAACATTAAAATTAATCAATAAACTATACATTAAAAAAGCACATTTAAAAAAATTAATAAAATTTTAAATTTTAAAATTAAAAAAAAAAAAACTTTTAAAAATCAAAATAATAAAAATAAAAAACATTAAAAATCTAAAAAATAGAGAACTTAAAAAAAAAGAATTATAAAAAATATTTAAATAAATAAGAAAAACAATTAAAACAAAACATTAAAAACAAAAAAATACAAACTTTAAGATATAAAAAAAGTAAAATAAAAAACAAAAACTATTAAAAATTAAAAAAGAAAAAGAAACTATAACTAATTAAAATTGATTAAAAAAATAAATAATTATCATTTAAAAATAAAAAGATATACAAATTTGGTCCCTTGAGCCACCAGCAGGCTCAAGTTGATTCTCATAATTGGTTGGGGCCCAAGCCAATTCTCAGATTTGACTTTGAGGCTGTTGTTGGCCCAAGGGGCTCCCTGCCGTAGGAGGGCAGAGCTGCAGCACCTCTGCTCATCCATTGTAGGTGGCCCGAGGGGCCACCTGCACAACGGCCCCTCAGGCCACCAATGAATGGCTTAAGGGATGCAATAATTCATTTTATTATTATTATTATTATTTTTAATCTATTATTTTTTTATGATGATGATGATGATGATGGTTAACGTCCACTCAAACCAAACTTTGGTCGATCAGACCTAAAGAAACGAATTAATTAGTTTGTTTTAAAATTGTACTCCTATGTTGAAAGAGCTTTGAGAGAAGTGTCCCGAGCTCACTATAATCTTGATATGTAAAGAGGCTAGGAAGGTCGGTATTGCAACAAAGATTATGAAACTGAGATCTAATGTGGGTGTACGCAGGGCACTCTAAGAGGAAGTAATTTTCATCCTCGATGTTCATATTCTCACAAATATGGCAGATCCTTTCCACTCATGGTGTTTTAGGAACTTCCCAACGACCTGTTTCACTATGGAGCTCATGAGTGTTCATTCTTATATTCACTATATTAATTCTTTTCTTTGAGCTAGTTAAAACAGAGAGATACTTTTGATCTTATAGAGTAGGGTTTATGACCTCCTTATAATATCTTAATTTTCTTTTAGCCTCTAGATATTTCTCACATCACATTTTCTCTTTAAACTTAGAAGTAACAATATTTTTAATGTTATTAATATTTTGCAATTCAACATTTAAGTCGATCTCCTAGTGGTTTAACCAGGCCCTGGTATCTTTATACCAACCTCGTTTGAGCCTTAGGTGGTTTTAGATGGAATTTAAAGCTAGCTTAGGAAGTCTATGGTCTCCCATGTTATTGATTTTGTGCTTGTACAACAGAAGCCTAGTCATATTTAGGCTCTCGATAGGGGAAGGACCCACTTCTATAAGTAGAATAGGATAGAGTGTATTGCTTTTAATTTTGAGGTTATACGTTACAAAACGCTTCTATATTTGCTCAATCTTTCTCCAGGATTCTCGAGAGATGCTGCAACCCCAAACCTCACATCCATACAAGATAACACGAGTGACTAAAGTTTCAAAGCGGAGCTTCTTTTTATCCCACATCACAAGGTTTGCTGCTTTACAATTATTTTCAAGAAAAAAATAAGCTTTCCACCCTCCGTTAATCCTTTTCTTAATTTTATAGTTCGAGTTGAGCTTGTGATGAATATCAATTCCTAGGAACTTGCAAGAAGACACGTCCTCCAAGTTGCTATTGTCATGCACAAAATTAGTATAAGTGTCCTTCTTAGATTTGACAATCATAAATTTTTTTTTGTCAGTGTTAACAGTCATACCCATGGTAGAGCAAAAATCCTTAAGAAGTCTTAGTTTCTTATCAAGATCAGATGGGCACCTTACCAGAAGAAGAATGTCATCAGCGTAGATAATAAGGATGATAACTATTCTAGCTAAGATCGTGCCAGAGCAACCTGCTTCCTATAAACAACCTTCTAGCTTGTCGATGTAAATGCCAAATAGGGTTGGGGAGAGGGGGTAACCTTGTTTAACTCTGATCTTACACTTAATATCTTTCAACCACCTGTCATTTCTCTTAAACTTGGCAATTACACTCTCGTATAACCTTATAGCGACAACTCTCAACTCAAAAGGAACCTTTAGCTCTTCTAATCTATTCCATAGGTTATTTCTAGGTATTGTATTGAAATCATTTCTAAAGTCCATAAAGAAACAAAAGAGATTGGATTTATCATTACAACATTCCTCCACAATGATCCTAAGCATAACGAGGTGGTTTGTTGTTGAGTGTTTCCTTCTAAAACCAGCTTGGCCTTTAGCGGGTTTATGTTTTGTTTATGTTTTTAAATTTTTTTATTTAATTTTTTTAATGTATTTTTTTCTTCTTCTTTTTTAATTTATTTTTTTCAATGTATTTCTATTATTATTTTTTTATTACTTTTTTATTTTTAATGATTTATTTTTTTATAACTTAATTGTATTTTTTTATGTTTATAATTTTTATTATTTTTATAAATTGTATGTTTTGTTTTAATTTTAAATTTTTTTAATACTTAAAATGTTATCTAAATCATTTTTCTGGATTTTTTTTTGAAATGTCATATTTTTTATATAAAATTAAAAAATTTGTTATTTTCCCAAAAAAAAAAATCCAAATTTCCATAATTTTTATTTATTTAACGTATCTTTTTTAGCAAAAATGTCTTAAAAATACATACTTTTTAAATTATATCTATATGCAAAATGTATATTTTTTGTCCAGTTTTTAAAATTATTATTTTTTGGTGTCAATTATGTTATGTGTATTTAAATATTTATTAACCATTTATAAATATGAAAGAAATTATAACCTCAAAATATTAATTTTTTAAAACCTTGGAATATATATATTGCAAAGGAAAACAAAAAAAAAAATTGGAAATATTTAAAAACCAAATATCTTAGGACAAAAAACATGAAGACGAATAAGACCACTTGAAAAATGGTTAAATAATCAACATTTAACAAAAATGGTAATAATCTGCATGAAAATATTCAACTTTTAAAAAAAAAATCCACACTTCATACATTATAAAATTTAAACTGCCAAAAATAAGCCCTCTAAAAGAAGGGGTTGATGTTGCATCAACATTTTTCAAAATTAGCATGAAAAATCACTAACATTTTAAAATAAATGTTCATACGTGATACATGAGAAAATTTAAAGTGTCAAAAATATGCTAAAAATAAAAATAAAAAAAGGTATATTCTGAATCAACGCTTTTCAAAATCAGATTATTTTTTTCTACCTAAAAAAAAGGTGTATTCTGAATCAACACTTTTCAAAATCAGACAATTTTTTCCTACCTAAAAAAAAAGGTGTATTCTAAATCAGCACTTTTCAAAATCAGTTGATTTTTTGCTACCTCAAAAAAGCAGGCACTTGTATCAATTCTTGTTTCAAAGTTTACATTGTTATATATGTTTTCCCTTTTGCATGTTTGTTTCTAGCACTTATTTTTCACTCATATAACTTCCCCTCATCCAGATCTACATTCCTTTCTGCCCCAGCACTCAGATATGATACTTTTCTGTCTCCTTCTTGGGAATATTTGCACAATTTTGGCTAGAAACTTCCCCTCACAACCACGCAATTCACATTCTTGAGGTACAAGCTTTATGCTTGGCCTCTGATACTATGAAGTGTGTAGTAACTACCTTGCCCAATTGTTCATTTAGTAATTCCAGGCCTCAAGCTTCATGCATGGCCACTGAGACTATGCAATGCGTAGTCTCCTCCCTCATCCTACCCAGCTGAGACTGTTTATTGCATAGTCTCAAACCTCTAGTTCATCCCTAGCCACTGAGACTACTCAATGTGTAGTTAATGAGCCCAAACCCTCACCTTCAGCCCAGAAATTGTTCAATCCCTCCCTCTAGTTACTAAGTTTCTTCTTTGATCTTGTTGAATGAAATGGTTTTCTTGAGCTTATTTTTATTCTCCATGAGAGAATCTTGTCATACAAGTACTGCAACTTTTTGAGCTTATCTCTCTCTCTTGTCAGTTGCAATCATTATGCCACCAAAGAGATAAGCCTTAATGGACACCACAGAAAGAAGCACAGGTGAAGTAGTTGAGAGTACCCCTGTTACCATGCCAGTACTATCAGGAACTCAACTCTTCATTGAGAAAGATTCAAGATGTCATGTGGAATAGAGTAAAATATGAATTCTCAGCAACCAGTTACAAATCATACCTTTAAGATAGATAGGTATATGTCAATGTATGTAAGTCAAGATAGCATAAGATTGCATGCAGTTTCCTTGTATTCCCCTGTGCAGATATGATCAAGTGGATCCTGTCACACACAGATGCAAAGTGCATGGTCCTCAGCAGTGTACGTGGACAAAGGCTTGCTTCATTCATGGCACATGATTTTCATTTTTTGTATCATTTTCCCTTACTAGAATCTTACATGGATTCCCACTTGTATGCAATCGCCAATTACCTGAGCACTACTATTGTTGATTGCACCATTATTTTTGTTTTCATTTAGTTTTTCTTGAGATGATTAATATTCTCTATGAGTTCATCTTGTAATACAAGTATTGCATATTTTTTAGCTTATCTCTCTCTTATCAGTTGCACTCATTATGCCACCAAAGAGATCAGCCTCAAAGGACACCACAGAAAGCAACACGGGTGAAGTAGTTGAGAGTACCCATGTCACCATGCCGATTATATCAGTCACTCAACTCTTCATTGAGAAATATTCAGATGTCACATAGCACATAGTAAAAGGTGCATTATCAGCAACTGGTTACACATCATATATTGAATACATATAAGTTTATGTCAATGTCTAGAAGTCAAGATAGCATAATATTGCATGTAGGTTCCCTATATTACCCTGTGTAGATATTATCAAGTGGATCCTCTCACTCATAGATTCAAAGAGCATGGTCCTCAGTAGTGTCAATGGACAAAGGCTTGCCTCATTCATGGCACATGATTTTCAGCCGATGTATCATTTTCCCTTACCAGAATATTACATGTATTCCCACTTTTATGCAATAACCAGTTATTAATTGAGCACTATTATTAGTGATTGAACTATTCTCACTTTCCAGGACATGTAAGTAGAGCTAGAGCAGAAAAATAAGGAATCCGATCACATTTCCTTGCATTTAATAGATCATCACTCAATCTCCCCCTCACCTTATAGAAGGGAAAATTCCATGTGAGGAAGAAGAAATTACTCTTCTTGATGAAGGTCTGGTGACAGACATCTATAGTTCAACTTTTGATGAGTTTTTGAAGAATATTGTACAAGCGAGAAAGAAAAAAAATTCTGATGATATCACACATCATGATTTTATTAAAGAAAAGGTGATCACGATGGATACCAATAAGAATCCAGAAGCTATTGTCGCAACCAACTTGGCCTTTGCATGAGCCTCCAAATAAAACCCAGAATATTTGATGGTTGAGAATAGACAAATGGTGAAGAACTTAGAGGTTGCAAGGCAACATATTGAACAGCTTCAGGAAGAGGTTTAGAAAGAACCTCCCGCATAGGTGTCTAGAATAACTCAAAGTAGCCACACTTGGTGAAGTATCGACATTGGGAGAAACTATGAGGAACCTCTATCAGGAGTTAGTCACCATGCAAAAATAAGATTTCCACGTACACGACATGCAATAGAAATGTAGAGAGAATGTTAAATATTTCAATATTTTTCACGTAGCTATTGTTTTTGTAAATGAGTGAGGAATGCAGTATAGAGTTGCACCTCCTAAGTTGGTAAAGAAGACAAGGCAATAAGATGATTTGGAGAAAATTGGAGTTTATATGCGTATCCAAAGCAAAAAAAAACTCGGTTATTTCATCACTAACATGAAATCCTCTTATGCATGGTCGTATAACAGTGTGGATTTCATGGTAAAGTCACACAATATCCCTTCAGTCCACACACTCACCAAAGTTAAATGTAGAAATAAGGTCAAATATGGATTTGATGAATACTTGGACCAATTCAGGTAGATTGCTACCAAGGGGAATCTGGAGTTTAACAGACATGATACGCAGAGAATATTTATGGCCCTACCAAAATCAACACCATGATGTTCATGTTGAATAAGGAAACTCAAATGGGATTCAATAAAGTGTACCCAGATGAAATGGAGGCTATATACTTCTTTAAACCTAATTCGAGAATGAACGCACAGTATAAATCTTGGCATCACTATGTGACCAAAGAGCTACAAGTTGAAGTTTTTGAGTTATAGTTTCCTCAAACGCAAGCTTGATGTGTTGTTTATCTTATTAGGCTTTTCTTAGTTAACTCTACCCAAAATTTTCCAATATGGGTGTTTGTAATATTTGTATTTAAAATACTTTTGTAAGTGGAAGTCCAAATGTCAATTTTGGAACATGAAAGGTAAATATGTAAAAGATGTCAAAAAGTCATGAGGGAAGTCAAAGAGTCACAAAGGAAGATGGATAGTCATCACATATGTTATAAATATTCCCTCATAACTCATGTAGAGGGATTTTGGCCAATCTTTTGGCTTAGGATTGAAAGCTTGGGAGTATTGTTGAGAGCCTTGACTTCCCCTCTAGCATAGAAGGATTATCTTACTTTGGAGAAGAAAGTGTTGGCTTCATGTTCCACCATTGGGGTTAGTGGTTTGTAAATTGTATATGTATGTTTGGAACTTTCACTTTTAATAAAAGCTCGGAGTTGGCACGTATTCCTGCATATGTCATGGATGTAGTAACACTATTCTTGTTTTGTTTACCGTATGTGTTATTTAATTTACACTAATCCTTATGAACTATTTTGTTTTCCTTAGTATGAATCTTGTTGAATACATGTTTTTATGTTATTTTGATCATGGTTATCTTGTGAACTATTTTGCAGGTTAACTTATGATTCTTTTACCGCTCGTGTGTCCCTTCTAAGATGAGTATTATTACATGATTCTAAGGCGCACATTCTCTCTCCCTTCGATGTAATATAAATTCTCATGCATTTCACTTGACACTTCACAGAATTCATACACTTGTTTCCGCAAAAGTTACATATAAATCATTCTATGCAGATATTGCAACCAAGGCACACTCTTAAAACCCACCACTTCAGCAACCATCCATATTATGTTTGGGGTTCCTACTCCAAACAAGGTGGGGTCTAATTAATACTTAACATTAGGGATAACCCCTGCACCTGTTGGCGACTTCCAGCACAATCAATAGGTTTTTGGCACTAGAAGGAGGGCTAGATGATTTGAGTTTGTGAAGTTTGTTTGAACCTTTCCTATCCTTCAAATGGCTTCTTCCCAAATATTGAACCCTGTTGGGCCTTTGTTTTTTCTTTGCTTTATATCACCTTTTACTTGAAATCCCTCATGCTTTTTTTTTAACTTGAATAGTTATTGTCGTAATTTTGTGCATTCTCAGAGATAATAAGTAAGTATTTTCCATTCCCTTGTTTTAATGAGGTTTAAACATTAAAAGAATAATTAGTAATAGTTTGTGTGTTTTCAGGTTTGAAATTGAGTTGATTATATGCAAAGAACAACAGGTCTTGTTCTTGCATTCGCATTCATGCACTAGCTAGCATTCCCGCACCAATTTGAGGCTTTGATATCTTAACACGCTTTCGGGAAAAAGAAATATGGTTATTGTCCAAAATGAGGTTCCAAAACCTTTCCATGAGTTGGATTTTACCCAGGTCGCATGTGTGGGCCTCTAGAAGCAAATTCATAAATCTGCTCAAAATCCACATTATTTCTAAATGGCCAAGTTTGACCTCAGGTTTCGTGCAGATGGAGGTGAATCACGGAAATCCAAGTACATAGGATTTTCAAAAATATAACCAATCACCTAGAGCCGAAACTGTTTCCTGAAATTCGAATTATTACAAAATTTATGCATAGGTCTTCGAAGCAATTTTATAAAAAAAACCGACTTTTTTTTTAGAATTCTAGAAAATGCCCAGCGAGCAGTTTCCAGATAGCCTATTTCCTCCTCGATTTCCACCCCGATCGTAGTGAATCTTAACATTATAAAACATGGGTTTTTTTCCCAACATAATAAATTGAGTAAGACGTGAGTTTTTTTCCAGAATTCATAATGGTAAAGAAGGTACGAAGGGTTCTTTGGAAGCAGTTCGTTAAAAATACCAAATTTTCCATAATTCTAGAAAACGCCCAGATTTGGGAAATTCGTATTAAAACCTCATTATTTCAATAGGGAAACAGTTGTACTGATATTATATTTGATTAATATTAGTAGGGACTCAATCCCATGTTGTTTGCAAGTGAACGATTTGTCTAAAGCCAAAATTATCATGCAAAAATATTATAAAAGAAAGGAGTTATGCATGTAGAAAGGGAGGAAAGACATTTCTTTGTACCTTGATGCTCCAGACCTGAGTGTTGGAGGTTCTACCCCCTGCTCCCTCATTTTGGGTTGGCTCCACTTCACTATGTACATTTTCATGTTTGAAATATAATATAAAGGAATTGTGCCATGTTGTTTCAATTCTGTGTTTTAACTTTATGTTGATGCATTGTTGAAGGTTGAGTTTCCAAGTTTCTTAAACAAGGAAACAAGTTTTTTGGCTAGCACCTAGCCAACCCAGCTCGGTCTCCCTCTTGTTTTCTTTCTCATCGAAGGTGTGTTAATTTCGTTTGAATGCAAAGTGTGAATTAAGTAGTTATTTAAATTCTTTCACAAAGTTCAGGTTTGATTTCATTTGCAGTTATTGAGTTACGGATCTATGGTGTGCATGTTTAACTAAGTTTGATTTTTCCTTATGTAATTTTCCTTTTCTAAGCTTATTTTATTTCTATGTGGATCATGCAAGCACTTTTTTCCTATACTAGTGCATTTCTAGTTCTGCAATTCGATTCCTTTGGTTCATTATAGCAAAGTCTTTCTGTTTCTTTTCTTTCATAAAGATCTTGATGCATTTCTACAAGTGATTATTCATTTTTAGATAGACGTACTTTTAATATTAATATTTAGAACTTAAGGATTAAAGTTTCTTTGAGAATTAAGTAATAAACGTTGTTATAACACACATATTTCTCCCCGCACTTTACACTCTTAAGGAAAGGATCGAACTTCACGTTAAATTATTAAAGTGAACCTTTCTGAATTAAAAAGATTAAAAAGGCATATTTGATCTATGTGAATAGCTATTACGGGAACAAATCCTGCTATCATAATTAAATGATTCCTTCCATTGCATGAAAGAGTTCCTTGTTTGAAGAAAAGTCTACCTTGACTTTCAAAGTTAATTCTTATTTTGAGGTTAAGTTTGGTTGAATCATATTTCTGGTTGTGGAAGCTATTTCATAATTCTTTTCACCTTTGTAAATTATTTTCATAGTTAACACGCTCTATATTCCTTTCTTAAAGTAATTTGAAAACTCGATGCAGGAATCTATGTTTTGGTATAGGAAATAATATCTTGATACAAGAATAGAGTGCTCTAGTCCTAAGACTTAGAGCCCCTGCATGAGGATTAAAAATCTTCATTACAAGTGTATAATATAATTCTAGCATATAAAATTTATTCCAATATTGGTGCAAGGAAATTTTTGAAGTACAGGAATGACAGTTTACTACAAGAAGGAATATATTTAAAGAAGACAGACACCTTTAAGGGTCCAGCTATCAATCTGTCATACAACTATACTCAATATAAACATAAATATTCATTCTATCAATTAGGATTGTTTGCAGAAGCTTTAGAGTTCTTTTTATTCATTTATTTTCAAAGTACTTTATTTTTATTCCAGTTTCCAGAATGGTGTGGTGTCATTGTATTAACTAGTGCAGGTTGTTGAAGTCCTTCTCTGGCATTTCCAGTGTTGTGCCTCTAAGTTTATGAAATCCCAGATTGACAATTAAATGTTAGGTTGTTTATTACGCCCAAAAACCCCAGCATGTTTTTCCAGAGTTGAAAATCTGAAAGTTCCCTTAGGGATAATTCAATATTTGTCCAATTTGAAGTTTGATGGCGGGGGTGGAACAACCATTCTCGAGCATACCGCAAATTTTCTTGAATTTTTTACTTATTATGAAATTAACTTTAAGGATCATGTTTTCAAGTTGTTCTTCCTTACATTTGAAGCAAGCATTAAAGAATAGTGTTACACATTGCCAACTGCTTCATTCACTCCTTCAAACAAATTTTCAAGAATCTTCATCGCACCTTTGACAAGTATGACTATGAATCTGTTTACAAGAAGATCATTTGTCTTGGAAAAGCACCCTATGAATATCTTGAAGATTTTCGTAAACATTTATTCATTTTTTTTACGAATTTTCAAAGGATGATATTGATTGGAATTTTATGAAAGAGAAGTTAAATTATCTTGTTCACATTTCAATGAATCCTTAAGAATATGAATATCTCGAAAGTCTCCCAACATATACTGGTTATAGGGCTCTTAAATCTACGATAGAAAAAATTATTGTCCTGATTGACTCTTCGTATTCTCCTCATAAAACAACTCCATGCACACAGTTTTAGGTTGGATAAATTGAAAGTCCATGTGTTGTTCTAACATCGTCTTCTCCCACCCCACATGTTCAAAACTTGAATCCAAGTTTTGATTTTGAATTTGATTTGATCAGAGATATTCTTTTTTATCATCATCCATTTGTTTTTTCCTTTGATCCTCATGATTTTGAGTTGTCTCATCTACATATTATAATCACTTCTTCTGATTCCCATGAGGATAAATTTCAATATGGATTCAGTGTAAATCAAGAAACTTGCAACATCATTCATAATGACTATGTGTGGGATTCTTATTATAAACAAGTACGTATGATGAATGACGATTTTTATTCTCTCTCACCTCTCCCTCATTATCCTGGAATTTTCGATGAACCTATCACAACTTCTATAGGTTTTGATGAGTTAGCATCTGAGAATGTAAATTTTGATCATAGTCAAGAATGGTGGAATTTCATCCATACATCATAATAGAGTGAGGAAATATTTTATCTTTGTGATATCTCTCATACATCATCCTTTTAGTTTGAAAAAAGAGAGAGTGAAATATCTTGTTTTCAATCACCTCCTCTCTATGATTCATCAAATCATGAGGATTCCTTTCTTTCCGAGGAAGAACTTTTTTTATCATGGTTGTCTTGATATATTCATTGATTCATCGAGTAATGACTTAGTATCTTACACTATCTATTATTCTAGTCACCGATATTTGAGGATCTATCTTTTGAGTAACTTCAACCTGCGTTGATGGTTATGTTAGGTTCTTTGAGTTTTAATGTTAGTCCCAAGAGTGATAAGGTTGATACTCTTTCTTTGAATAATCCTCCTCAGATAGTGCAAGTTTAAAGTAAATCTATCTCTCAATCTTTAGATCCTTCACTTGTTTTTCATGACCCTATTTCTCAATCATTAGAGGAATCGTACATAGCATTCCCATTCACAAAGCACAATTTTTTCTATTTCTTCATTTTTTACAGGTTTGAAAGCT
Source organism: Pinus albicaulis (assembly GCA_034641835.2). NCBI lineage: Eukaryota > Viridiplantae > Streptophyta > Pinopsida > Pinales > Pinaceae > Pinus > Pinus albicaulis. The sequence continues at coordinate 1,189,596,799 of CM076575.1, read as the reverse complement.
CGGAAGAATGATTTTGCATGACATTTTTATGTGTTGTGTACAAACACCACCATGCATTGACAGAATGTTTGGCATATTATTTCTTGTTATATTTTTTTTCTTGCACTTTTGATCTTCAAATTTTGGAGCATTTCACATTTTACATTTCTTGTCAGTTGTTATTCTTGATTATCTTTCTTCTTGTCGATTACCTCATTTTTATCAATTACCTTGCTCTAATAGGTCAGGAAATGTTACAATGGTTACATTGAAAGTTTCATTTTACGTTACCCTAATATATCCCTTGTTAGTGTAGGATTAGGGTAGTTTAGTCTAGTTTCTTTTTCTTTTTCTTTGCTTTTTTTCTACCCTTTCCTTCCTTTCTGTTGTGATAAATTTTTGCATGAGACCATGTTTTTCTCTTGAAGAAAGCATGGAAAAGTTAAAGAGGAAATTGTATGATTTCCAATGCTTGGATTTATGTGTATTCCTTCTCTTTTCATGGGCCTTGTATCTTTTAGTAAACGATGTCTGGATGGAAAATACGTTATTTTTTGAAGAAAGCCTTAGTGGAATTGTGATGCTTGAATCTATAAATATTACCATCTTCTCTCGTCGGTTTCTTATGTTTGATCGATTTTTTCTTGTCAACTAAGTAGAGTAGAGTAAGGAGGGAAGGAAACTTAAACTAATGGATTGTATTTCAGAGGTGTTAAATATTATTATCTAAAGGGACAATGTTGTGAAGCCAGCTCCAAAAATAGAAGAAAAGAGATACCAACACCTTAGAAATAAGCCACTTCAAGGGGGAAACCTCCAATACCTTACATGAGTGAAAAATTCTTGGATGATACAAAATACAAAACCTCCTTTCTATATATAGGATTCCATGGGGCCACAATGTATTCCTAGTGGGGCCACAATGTAATCCTAGCCGACCTAACAATAATAATTTAAGGGCATGATAATAACAATATGGGGGTTACAGGGGTACAATAATAACAATAAGGGGGTTACAATAACAAAAATAAGGGACTATACTAGTAATATAGGGACCTAACATGCCCCTCTCCTTCAAAAAAGTGTTTTCCTCAATTCTTGAGTAGCTCTGGGTGCTTCTATATAAAATTCTCATCCTCTGATGTAGAATCTTCAGTGGGTAAGTTCTTCCACTTGATGAGATACTCTGAAATTGGTCGATTCCGTAGCTGTCGAGTTCTTGTTTCCGTGACTGCTTCAGGTTCTAATATGATTTTTCCTTCCTCATCAAGTTCTGGAAATATTTTTTGAACTAGAATATTTTCACCTATAACCTTCTTTAAGCATGAAACATGGGAAACTGGATGCACTTGTGAAGAAGCAGGAAGCTCCAATTTGTATGCCATAGTACCAATATTTTGCAACACCTTATGACGACCATAGTAATTTGGCGATAAGTTATTATCCTTCTTAGATTGCTTGAGGGACATTTGTTTGTATGGTTGTAGCTGTAAAAATACCCCGTCTTCTACATAAAAAATTCTCTCCCTGCGATGTTGATCTGCCTGTTGTTTCATTCAATTTTGTGCCAAATTCAAGTTATCCTTTAAGAGTTGGAGAACTTCTTGTTGATGCTCAATGTGATCTTACACTGCTTGAACCTTCGAATTTTCTCTTAAAGATGATGTGATGGATGGTGGATGATATCCATAAAGTGCCATAAATGGGGTCATTTTTGCTGCAGTATGGAAGGAAGTGTTATACCACCATTCAGCGAGAGGTAACCACTTGACCCATTGTGTTTGTTTATCAGATACAAAAAAAACGAAGATATCCTTCCAAACATTTATTTACTATCTCAGTTTGACCATCAGATTGAGGATGATAAGATGAGCTATGAGCTAATTGAGTACCCAAACAAGAAAATAACTCCGTCCAAAAATTTCCAGTAAAATGGGATCTTTGTCGCTCACAATAACCCTTGGGCTTCCATGTAGCTTTTGAATTCTATCCATAAATGTAGTAGCAACTGTACTTGCTTTAAATGGATGCGATAATGCACAAAAGTGTGCATACTTGGTAAGTCTATCAACTACCACCATGATGACACTCTTTCCTTCGGACTTAGGTAAACCTGTGATAAAATCCATTGAAATATCCTCCCAACATTGACTTGGAATGGATAAAGGTTGTAGAAGACCCGGGGTCTTAATTGTCTCAACTTTATTCTATTGGAAAACCAAACATTCCGCCACAAACTTTTGAATATCAGATTTAAGGCCATCCCAAAAAAATTCTTTCTTCACCCTGTGGTAAGTTTTTAAAAATCCTGAGTGTCCTCCTAAAGGAGAAGTGTGGAATTCCAGAAGAATCTTTTGTTTTAGTTGGGAATTCTTACAAAGATATAAGCGATCTTTGTACCATAAGGAATCATTTTTCCAACTAAATGTATCAGATGTACTAGGATCTTGCTACAACTTTTGAATGAGTGTCCACACTTCTTCGTCCTTCTTCCATTCATATCTTGCTTCGGTTATCCAATCTGGTTGGATAATAGAAATGGCACAAAGCAATGCTTCCACATCTTCATTCTTTCTTGAGAGTGCATCTGCAACAACATTTAGCTTCCCTTTTTTGTAGATTATTTCAAAGTCATAACCCAACATCTTTGTGACCCATTTTTGCTACTCTTCCGAAGATAGTCTTTGTTCCAAAAAGTGTTTAAGACTATCATGATCAGTTTTTACCTTGAAGTGTCTTCCCATTAGGTAAGTTCGCCATTTCTTTAGTGCATGCAGTATTGCTAACATTTCCTTCTCATAAATAGGTTTCTGTAAATACTTTCCTTTGATTGTACGACTTTCAAAAGAAATGGGTCTTCCTTCTTGCATTAAAACAACACCAATTCCATTTCCTGAGGCATCACATTCCACAATAAAGTTTTTTGTGAATTCTGGCGTAGCTAAGTCCAGTACTAGGCACATTGCCTCTTTAAGATGTTCAAAGGCCTTAGTTGCTTCAGGAGTCCATGAAAATGCATCTTTCTTCAATAATGTTTTTAGAGGTGTTGTTATTCTCCCATAATTCTTAACAAACTTGCGATAATACTCTATTAACCCGAGAAATCCTCGCAACTTCTTTGTGGTTGTGGGGACTTTCCATTCCTTAATGGCTTTAATTTTGTTAGGGTCTACATTAACACCCTCGTGAGATACAATATGACCTAGATATTCCACCTATTGTACTCCAAAGGAACATTTGGATGTTTTTTCATATAATTGTTTCTCCTGCAATAGTTTGAGCACCTTGTCAACATGTTGAACATGATCCTTCCAAGATCTGTTGTAGATTATTATATCATCAAAGAATACTAGCAAAAATTTTCTAAGGAAGGGTTTGAAAATGGAATTCATCAACCCTTGAAATGTATAAGGTGCGTTGGTAAGGCCAAAAGGCATGACCAAAAATTCATAATGACCCTCATGAGTTCGAAATGTTGTTTTCAGAATATATTCAGTATTCATTCTAATTTGATGATATCCTGAACGAAGATCCAACTTGGTAAAATAAATTGCTCCATGTAATTCATCCAATAATTCATCAATCATAGGAATGGGAAATTTATCTTTAATGGTGAGCTTATTGAGCTTCCTATAATTCGGACACATGCACCATGATCCATCCTTCTTGTGTACAAATACTACAGGAGCATAGAAATAACTTTGACTAGGTTGAATTATACCCGCCTCTAACATTTCTTCAATCATACATTAAATTTCGCCCTTTTGGACATAAGGATATCTATAAGCCCTGATGTTTGGAGGAACACTTCCTGGAATCAAATGAATAGCATGATCACGATCACAAATAGGTGGGAGCCCTTGGAATCAATTCAACTTGATTCTTCAAACAATACTTATGCAATTTGGAAAAAAAAAAAAATTACACACCGTTTACTTAATTATGAGGAGCTCGATATTGAAATTGATGTAGAAATTTGAATAATGGATGAGTTATTCACCGATATTCTCCTGATCACACACTATTTTAGCTTCATGCATAATACAGAATCTCTTCTACCATTGATCATCACATGCGGAAATAAAGTCAATTGCATGCACACATTAAAGCCATAAAAATTCACACATATGAACACAGTATTTCATGGGAAAGCTTAAAGCTGAAAACCCCCAACTATCTGTATATTATACACGTCATGGAGATCATGTAACAATCATAGTACAAAGCTCTTTGCAAGCTCTCATGCACTACCTCCCTTGCTACACACTATCAAGCTAGATCTAGCAAAACTCATGCTCCAACCTTTAGCCACTTGATAGCCAACCTGAATTGCATGTTTCAATGCTATGGGATGGTCTCTTTATATAGATAAACCACCTGGATTGAACTGCGCAATCCTCATTGATTACTCCACCTATATGTGTGTTGCAAATAGCAACAGTATAGTCACAACTGATAGTTAACCTGCTCTTTCACCTATTTCTGCACTGGTCTCCACTGAAACTGTCCATGCACTGAAGTTAACTGATGTATTCTTTAGTTAATTTATGAGTTTATAATTAGTGAATTAATTAATAATTAATTCACACCACTCTCACTAATTGTATCTATTAGTTAACTTGGATACAAAAAGCTCAACTATGTTTAGATTAGTTAAACTGAATACAACTCCACTAACTTCCTCAATCAACTCCACCAAACTCTCTCACATGAGTTCTAACTAAAGTCTTCATGCAATAGCTCCACTTAACCCTCAGGAATAGCGTAATTCCTTCTGTCAGCTCCTGTGCCACATCTGTGCACTTAACTGAAGTGCTCCAAGAGAATAAGATAATGTTTATAGTCCAAATATTATAAAGAGCTAATAATATTCGACATATCTATTTTTAGACTGGCAATCTAAAAATAGATTCCGCCCAATATGTCTAAAAATAGAAATCCATCTATTTTTCCAACTTGACCAACCATCCACAAATAACATCCCGCAACTTATAGAACATGATCCATATGTCTAAAAATAGACTTTGCGCCAAAAATCACCTGTGTGGCCCCCACCTAGTTTAGGTGATCACTTTCCAACTAGGATCAGGAATGATGTTTCAGGATGCCTCCTTCACTGTTTCTTGTTGCAATCTTCAACACTCCCTCTCAACAAGAAAGGACTATCTTTGCATGCAACATGCAACTCCATGCATTCGCCCTGCAACCTTCACAAGCGCCATGCAACTCCATGCATGCGACATGCAACTCCATGCATTCACCATGCACCCTTTGCATGCACCATGCAAACTCATGCATGCACCATGCAACTCCATGCATGTGCCATGCACCCTTTGCAAGCGCCATGCAACTCCATGCATCTGCTCTGCAACTCCTCTGAAACTGAATAGGCTCCAAACAACTCAATCAGTCTTGATGCATCTAGCATCTATCATCAAAGTCTTCGACTTATGCTTGGCCAACTGCACATGTCATCAGGAACCACTGCGCTGTTGAACTCTTGCACCCATGCACTCTTGCACTTGCTGTCAACTCTGATCCGCGCTCCAGTATCCGACACTGTCACTTTGATCTGCCTGCATCACTCCAACTGATCTTGCTACTGCCATGTTGTGGGCACCTCGTAGCCAGGTTCAATCCATGAGATCCACACCATCTCATGAATCTGCCCAGAAATCTCCTCTTGGGATCAATCATGCATGTCGCCCCACCTCATACCTGGTGGTATAGCTGCATGCACTCCCTCTGCCCGTCTGGCACGAAATTTCTCTGTATGAGTGGTCTCTTCCACTCCATGATCCTCTTGTGGCTGCTCCACATCCCGAGGTTCACTTTCACCTGCATGCAAAACCCGCTCCCTCTCAAGCTTCAATTGCATGTCTTTCTCACTTGCATGCAACACTTGCTCCCTCTCAAGCTTCAGTTGCATGTCTTCCTTCCACTTCCCAACAGTAGGAAGCTTCGTAGAAATCCCATCTACTTCAAATCTATAAAGATTCTTCTGCATCTCCAGTTGTGGCTGCTCCACAACCTTTTGAGACTGCTTCTCACGCTGCATGTTGAGAGGATCCCTCTCAACCACCAAGTCACTAACCTCTGCTTTGCGCCTCAAAGCTTTGCATGCATCTTGTACCTTAGTGCATGTAGATTCTTGGCTCGCGCACATTGCAATTGTCCCGCCGTCGCAAAATTTTCTAACAAAAGAGTTGATTTTAAATCGATGATATCTCCCTCATCCGAGCTCCGATTCGACCGATTGTTTTTTTCAATTTGGGTATTTTTTCGCAAGGAATCCAAATATGCTATTTGTTTCTGAAAATATTTCACCAAAAATTTTCAGATATTCCCTACAAACTCGCGCACCCAAAAATTCTCACTCTCATTCCATGTACAAAATTATATACAATATGCATGTATATTTCCGGCTTTCTCCATCTTTATGTTTCTTGAGTTTATCCTAAAACTCAACCGCTTCAATGTCTTGCAATTGCTCCAATGATCAATATCACTCCGATACCATGTAGAAATTTGAATAATGGATGAGTTATTCACCGAGATTCTCATGATCACACACTATTTTAGCTTCATGCATAATACAGAATCTCTTCTACCATTGATCATCACATGCAGAAATAAAGTCAATTGCATGCACACATTAAAGCCATAAAAATTCACACATATGAACACAGTATTTCATGGGAAAGCTTAAAGCTGAAAACCCCCAACTATCTATATATTATACATGTCATGGAGATCATGTAACAATCATAGTACAAAACTCCTCACAAGCTCTCAGCACTACCTCCAATTGCTACACACTATCAAGCTAGATCTAGCAAAATTCATGCTCCAACCTTTAGCCACTTGATAGCCAACCTCAATTGCGTGTTTCAATGCTATGGGATGGTCTCTTTATATAGATAAACCACCTGGATTGAACTGCGCAATCCTCATTGATTACTCCACCTATCTGTGTGTTGCAAATAGCAACAGTATAGTCACAACTGATAGTTAACCTGCTCTTTCACCTATTTATGCACTGGTCTCCACTGAAACTGTCCATGCACTGAAGTTAACTGATGTATTCTTTAGTTGATTTATGAGTTTATAATTAGTGAATTAATTAATAATTAATTCACACTACTCTCACTAATTGTATCTATTAGTTAACTTGGATACAAAAAGCTCAACTATGTTTAGATTAGTTAAACTGAATACAACTCCACTAACTTCCTCAATCAACTCCACCAAACTCTCTCACATGAGTTCTAACTGAAGTCTTCATGCAATAGCTTCACTTAAACCTTAGGAAAAGAGTATTTCCTTCTGTCAGCTGCATGTGCCACATCCAGGCATCAAACTGAAGTGCTCCAAGAGAATAAGATAATGTTTAGAGTCCAAATATTATTAAGAGCTAATAATATTCGACATATCTATTTTTAGCCTGGCAGTCTAAAAATAGATTCCGCCCCAATATGTCTAAAAATAGAAATCCATCTATTTTTCCAACTTGACCAACCATCCATAAATAACATCCCGCAACTTATAGAACATGATCCATATGTATAAAAATAGACATAGTCTAAAAATAGACTTTGCGACAAAAATCACCTGTGTGGCCCCCACTTAGTTTTGGTGATCACTTTCCAACTAGGATCAGGAATGATGTTTCAGGATGCCTCCTTCACTATTTCTTGTTGCAATCTTCAACAATTGACTTATCTATATACTTGAAGATCCTCAATATCTGAAATTCGGTGCTATAGTATTCCTCTGAAGCTTCTTTCAAATTCCACAGGTCTGAATTGATTTTATTTCTTTAAGACAACGTTATGTCCAATCTCCCACAATGACCTAATTATGGACTAGTTCAGTAGAGTGAACTTTTACGACTTGTCACGTGTCACTGTTTGCTCCTTTGGCTCTGAAGTTTATAGACAGGAAACCATATTCTGCTTACTTCCAATCACTTTTTACGTAATTCTAGTCTGATGCTCAGAGAGAGAGTTATGAATTTTTTCCCACAATCACCTCTTTGAGATGAAATTCGAGAGCCTCAAAAAGACATAACTTCCACAGATCATATTTCCAACACTATTTTGAACTAACCTCTAAAATTTTGCCACAATGTTCCTTAGGATTTCAGCTTCGCACTCTACAAATTTCAGCTTCTGAACCTTTGTATAAAAAACGTTATAGCGAAAATTCTACGATGACCTTTTTAAGTGAAATTCAAGAGCCTACAAAAAGACCTAACTTCCACAGATCATATCTGCGAAAATATTGCGAATGAAGCTCTGAAATTCTGCGACACTATTCCTCAGGATTGCAGCTTCGCACTATACAAATTTTAGCTTCTGAACCTTTGTAGAAAAAAAGTTATAGCGAAAATTCCACGATGACCTGTTTGGAGCAGAAAAACCCTAGAATCCAAAGCTATGATACCAAATGTTGTGAAATCGGCTCCAAAAATAGAATAAAAGAGATTCCAATTCCTTAGAAATAAGTCACTTCGAGGGGGAAGCCTCCAATACATTACATGAATGAACAATTCTTGGATGATACAAATTATAAAAACTCCTTACTATATATAGGAGTCCATGGGGCCACAATGTAATCCTAGCCGACCTAAGAAAAATAATTTAAGGGTACGATAATAACAATATGGGGGTCATAGGGGTACAATAATAACAATAAGGGGGTTACAATAACAACAATAAGGGACTATACTAGTAATATAGGGACCTAACAGACAACCTCTTATTCTCTCAATAATTCAGGATCCCTCTTCCACCCCATGAATTCAATAAGTGTTGATGTGCAGTTCTATGAGTAAAATATATGAAAATAAATAAAGGGTCAAATAATAGAAAAGATTCCTACTAGGAGGTGAAGCAAGCAACTATGTTAGGGTATTTTCTAGGATCGCTAACAACAAAGTTGTTGGCTTGAGGGCTCCTAACCCAGGTTCAAAGTTATAGGTAAACCAAAAAACCCTCCAACTATAGGCCCTTTCGGTAGTGATCTACTTTCACAAACCAAAGTCTCACCCGAAGCATTATCGGGGCTATTGGAACCAGGTTTTCACACCCCAAGGGAGAAATTGATGAGTGGTTCCTAGTAAAAACCCATGACAAACTTACAGATGTGTGCACAGAGACTATGCAACCCTTAACATAATACCACAGAATTTCTATTGCATACAAACAGAATAGAAGCCAGTGCAAATCATGACACATTAAAGACTTAAACAGTTATGTTATGTATCAACATTTACATGTAGGATATCAAAATATCTTACGCAAGAACATAGATATAGTATCATAGAAATAGGGTTTGTTCCAGTGCAGACAACATATCAAAACCAGATCTCACTCTTACTTAACAGATGTCAATATGCATGCATAAACATATTAATTAGCTCCGCACATTCATAAGTAAGAAAACAGGTAGTGCGATCTCTTCAAAGCATAATGGTAAATAGCACAGATGCATAACACAAGGAGTTTTCCAAAATAATTCCTTATATTATATCCAAATATATCATTTAGTACATCAATATTCTTTACACAACAACCCTTACTAAACCCTTACAAAAACCCTTCCACACACACAGCCATCAGAGTCCACACACAGCCAAGACTAGGTCTCCGTGCACACAGCTAGTTGGAGCCTTTTACCCAACCCTAACCCGATGAGACTCTTACAGACTATTTGCGAGCAAAAGCATAAGATATCTTCCAAAATAATTAACTACTTAGCTTTAACATCTTCTATCTAATTATATGCACATAGCGCACAGATACTATGGTCTCAAACCATGGTTTGAGGCCCACAATTTACATTTAAATTCATTTACACCAAAATAAGGGACTTTTACCACCCCAAAGCCCTTTGAATCCCTTTGCGCAGCACGCACATAAAATATTACCCAAAATGGAGCTTTGAAACTTGTGCCTTAGGGGACCCCACTCCAACAGACCCCAACACAAACATGTGACTCATCTCGAGTCACTGAGGCACTGGCTCCTTCATCTTAGCTTGAAGCATCTTGACAGAAGTTTGGAGAGGGAGAAATAGTTCCAGAACATGTGCTACTGTAGTATGTGCCTATTGCACCATTGTTTTAGTGGTAGGCCCTTCAGCGGCCATCTCTACGTTACGTTGGGACTGCTGGATGACCTTATGAGTATTGTCCAATTTTTGTGAAAGTTGTAGTGCTTTTTCGGCCCAAAGTTTCATGTGATCTGTCAAAGCTTGTTATTTTTTGTGCAACTCAGCAGTCTTCGTTTGGATGGTTCTACACTCTGTAGTCGAGCGAGGCATTGCGGGAGGACCAATGTAGGTGAAACCATCCTAATTTCTTGTTGGAGAAGGGTCCCTTAGGACCACAATTTTGGGGAAAATATCAGTATTTTTGTTAGTTTTGAGTCATGCGCAATGTATATAGAAGAGTCAAGGGGCTTTGGGGCGGATCAAAGTCCCTTCATGAGTTCTAATGGGTTAATGGGTAGACTAGGGGTCTCAAACCACGGTTTGAGGAACATAGTATGTGCGTAAGAGAAGATATAAATAGAATATAGATCAAGTTAGATGGAGATCATTAAATTATTAGATTGTATTACTGGAGGCATGATAGAGCTAAGAAATTGAATCTGTAGTAAGTTTTTTTGTCTAAAAGGCTCCTACTGGTTGTGTGCACGGAGACCTTAGTATGGTTGTGTGCGGACCCCATTGGCTATGTGTGTGGGTAGATCTAGTGAATTGTAAGGGTTTCTTTGAAGAAGTATCAATAAAGATATATTTTTGCAATAATTTGTAGCTAATGCATCTATGATTCACTTATACATGTGATTTCTACTTTCTGTGTATGATTTATGCTATTTGTAATCGGGATCGGTTTGCATGCATGTTTATACTATTAATGTGTAAGACATTCTAATATATCTGTTACTTTAAAGGCTGAAGACTACATTGCATAGTTATGTTAGATCAGTTAAAAGAATTTCAAACCTTCTGTCTGTATGCGTGCGCAGGGTTAACCTGTGCTATTTGGCCTAGGGTTTCTAGTGTGCAAGGAAATATGTCTAACAAGATATATTTTTGAATGCACACTTCATTTAATTCTCTCTTAGGGTGTGGAAACCTGGTTTCAACACCCCCCATACTGATTTGGGTGAGAGTTGGTCTACGCAAGCAGATCATTGCCGAAATGGCCAATAGTAAGAGGTTTTTTTTGGTTGCACGCTAACTTCGAACCTAGGTCAGGACCCCTTAACCCAAGAAATGGTTCCGGAGGCTTAGAGCATTGTTGTTTAAAGCACAAACATCCTTTTTCCCTTCACCACATCCATCGAAGAGCTAAATACTAATATGCGGACCCCACTTCCTCTGTGACTCAGGATGAGTCACAAGATTGTGTTGGGGGACTGTTGGAGCAGAGTCCCTAAGCACCACAATTTTGGGACAAATATCAATATTTTTGTTAGTTTTGAGTCATGCGCACTACACAAAGAATATTCAATGGTCTTTGGGGTGGTTCAAAGTCCCTTCATTAGTTGTAATGGGTTAATGGGTAAACTAGGGGTCTCAAACCATGGTTTAGGACCATAGTATGTGTGCAAGAGAAGGTATAAATAGAAGATAGATTGAGTCAGATAGATATCAATAAATTATTAGATTATAATACTTGAGGCATGATAGAGTTGAGAATTTCAATATGTAGTAATCATTTTTGTCTGAAAGTCTCCTGCTCGTTGTGTGTGTGGAGACCTTAGTTCGGATGTGTGCAGATACTGATGGCAGTGTGTGTGAGTAGATCTGGTGAATTGTAAGGGTTTCTGTGAAGACTGTTTAATAGAGAACTGTTTTGGAAATTATGTGTAGCTAATGCATTTATGTTTCACTTCTGCATATGATTTTTGCTTTTTGTGTATGATTTATGTTATATGTAATCACGATCGGTTTGAGTGCATGTTTATATTGTTGATGCGTAAGATATTTGCATAGATCTGTTAGAGCGGTTAAAGGGATTTTAGATCTTCTGTCTGTGCACACGCGCACAGGATTAACCTGTTCTTGGTGGCCTAGGGTTTCTGGTGCACAGGGTAGTCTTTCTAATAAGATATATTTGTGGATGCCCACTTCATTTAATTATCTCTCAGTGTGTGTAAACCTAGTTCCAACACCCCCCATACTGCTTCGAGTGAGACTTTGGTCTCTGCAAGAAGATCATTTCTGAAAGGGCCAATAGTAAGAGGGTTTTGTTGGTTGTGCGCTAACTCCAAACCTTGGACAAGACCCCTCAAGCCAAAAAATGGTTCTGTTGTCAAGACCAGGATTATTTTGAGAGAGATTAGATGTTTTGGTAGCCATCAAAGACCAAATTAGAATATTGGTTTGAGCAAAAGATACATAATTTCGCCATCAAAGAGAACAGAAGTGATAAAATTTCTACTGAAGGGTGGAAACCAAGGTACATTTTCACAGAGGTCCACGAAATCTTCTTTGTCACCTTTGCACATGAATTACAAGAGTGGTTATCAAGGTTAGTTGAGTTTTAGAGTTGCTGGAAGGAAGATAAAATTTCTCAGTGGATTCTTGATAACAATTAGAAAATACTGATAACACCATCACTCACGCGGCAGACCATTGGTTTGACAGCATTCTGGGTGGATTTGTGATAGATTTTATGGTTGATCAGTTTGTGTCATATTCTAAAGCGGAAATGAGCTTCTTCAAAGGACTGAGAGGTAAGTTCATATGCTCTCTACCTTTGGTGATTAAGATCATGTTATTGTGAAAAAAGGGTTTATGTGCAATCACACTAAGTGAATGTCCCCAAATGAGTTTGAAATAACTACACGTAGTGGGAAGTACTTACGGGTCGACCAAAGAGGTGACAGATAGGTATGCATCCCTCTGAGAAACCTTCCTAATAATGATACATAGAGTGGTGAAGCTACGTGCTTGGGAGGTAATCCTCCATCCAGCCCACAGTCAAACTCGTGCAGGGGTAGGTAATCTCCTACTCCACCTCCACCACCGCCAAGAGGTGATATTATGCACATATGAGGCTACCCACCTTCAAGGTTGCAGGAGATGAAGACATGGATAGATTCTGGTTTGTTGCAGATGTAGTATGGACTGCGCAAAATTTCAACACCGGTGTTGTTAAGAGGGCACAGCTAGTTATGGAATTTGAGGGTCATGCATTGGATTGTTTATGGGATATCTGACTCAGAACGCTGACCCTACTGTCGATGAGATCAAGAAATATTTGAAGCAGCAATTCATAAAACCAAAGTCCTACTCCCAATGTGTGACAGAGCTAAAACAAATCTGACAAGAGCCAAAAGAAAATGTTTGGGAGGCAGATCAGTGATTCAAGCGCACTATCAGCAAAGGAGGATTTTTCTATGATGATAAGCAACATAAGGAATGGTTTATTTCCATGCTCCTACCACATCTACGCGACCCCCTGAATCAACAGAAAATTGATTCTCAGGCTGAAGCTCTTGAAGTTTCCATGAATCTAGAAGCCGCGCCCAGAATTGATGACCAATTTGGAACTTTAAAAATCTAGAATCAATTAGAAGCGATGCATTTGGAAATTTAGAACCTATACAAGGAGAGGGGGCAATAGGCTTGCGCAGAGGTATGATGTATACGCTGTAAAATTTCCGGTCACACAAAATATTAGTGTCTCTTGTTTTAGGATTACATGCAAGTGGGAGGGCCAAATGTTTTGCGACCCAGGGACATTGCAGGACCGAGTGGTACTCCCATGATGTGGTGCTCTGTCTATCAAGTGGCTAGTCGGCATGATACAAACCTTTTCCCTCGATTGGGAATTTATGTACCAGAACTGAAGTAGCAATGGTGTAGGTTTTTCTCTTCGATTGGCCATGATGATAACCACTACCACACATTTGATTTGATGATGGAAAATTCCAACCTATATAGAGTCCAAGCCGACCCATCCTCACCAACGTCCCCCTCTGGGTGTGGTGGATCTCTAGCTAGAGGAAGGGGAGGAGGGATAGGTGGAGGTATAGGTCACGGAATAGGGAAACTGATCTACTACAACTGTGGAGATGTCGGGCACTTTGCGTGTGATTTTCCAAACCCTGCGCAACAGTATTGTAGGTATTTTAGACTGTTTGATCATGTTATTGAATATTTTCTTGTTTCGATTGCTAGAATGCAGCAGAAGAAACCATAGGCACATACGCAGAATATACAAATGGTTAGAGATGAGCTGCAGGAAGATGATCTGAATGTAAACATAATTACACGAAGTGGTACTGGCACTAGAGAAGATGAGGGAAAGCAGGCTGATGGAAAACCCTGGATCAAGAAGGCTTCTAAAAAGAATGAAGGATTCAACCTGCAAAGGGAGAAGGAGACTTTTGTAGAAGGTAGAAAGGATTTTTCTATTGCAGCTGCTTGCACATCCAAGTCAATCGCTGAAGAAAATATTGGCGATGAATTCAAACCCTTCTTTCAATTGTGCATCAAGCTATTGTGTAACCAGAAATCAGTGGAAAACATTCAAGCTCTAATAGATGGTTGCATGGATAAAGAGTTGCCTCGAACGGAGAACAAGGTTATAAAAAAGATCTATAAGTATAAGAATAGAACCCGTCAAGAGATGCACATGAGTGTGATGGCATGATCGTGTAGATTGGGGAATATAAGATGGATCAGGTCATTCTGTACTTGGGATCCAAGTGTGACTGTTCTACCTAAGAAGACCTGGTAGAATATGGGCGAACCAAAGCTGGAATGTTCCACCATTCAGCTCATGGCCAATCAACATAATATTATTCCATTAGGAAGAGTCCCATAAGTTATGGTAGATATTTCTGGAGTCAAGGTACATGCAGAATTTGAAGTAATAAAAATTGTTGATGATACAGACCCCTACCTTGCGCTACTAGTACTGGATTGGGCTATCAACATGGTGGGCATCATCAACTTGAAGCACAAGAGTATGGTGTTTGAAAATAATGGTACTCCTGTTGTAGTGCCTTTGGATCTTGCGGAGGGGGAGATATATATAGAGCTAGTGCATGCAGAAGATGATGTAGACCACATCTACAAATTGACCGCACGAGATGAGGATTGGATCAACCCAACTGCTAATGGTATACTGAATTTGGAAAAGGATAGCTCATGCTTCTCTGATTCGGATGAGGAAATGGAAAACTGGCATAACTGCCTACATGATGTTTCTATGTTGCACTGCATCAGAGTCACTAAAAATTTACATTGTGTCTCCTTAGAGGTACAATTATTACCCTATTTTGATGGTTTTGGTAACGTTTCTTTATTTTTTGAAGAAATGGAAAAGGTTGTCCCCGAAGAACAAAGGTTCTAGGCACTCGATCTTGCCATGCGCGCAACTCCAACACGTTGGTGGGATATTCACAAAGGAACTTTTAAAATTGGGAGGAATGCACTTGTATGATGCGTTTGTGCCTCACTCATCTATTAACAAAGTTCGATGAAGTATACACAGGAAAAAATGACTCGCGCTCACACTTGGATAAATGGACAACTACTTGTGGTCATGAACCTCAGCCGAAATGGGTGCATATTTTTGTCCATACTCTAGGAAATCTGCCCACCAATTGGTACTTGGAAATAGAGTTGTGCCGAGGGACTACTGATTGGGCCTCCTTAAAGGAAAATTTTCTCCTCACTTTCAGCTTTTCTAGTGGGTTTGAATGCATTAGCCAGGTATTGCAGGGAATCCAAGAATATGTCTTTTACATGACCAAATCTACAATAGAGGTTCTACCAACCTGCATGGGATGCACAAATGCAAGAAATTTCCAACTGCAAATCTGTCAATGGAAGATAACGATGAAGACCCACGAAATTTCAATATCCCAAAGTCTGAGGGGGAGTTCGCAGTTAAGGGCCCCCTGTTAGGAATGATGGATGTGACTAAGCCCTTGAAACTTAAGCAAGTCAACATTGGGACGTAGGAAAAGCCCAAGTTTGCAAAATAGGAGATTATTGGGATGACAAAATGGTGAGAAAGGTTGTGGAGTTGTTAACAGAATATAATGACCTATTCCCCACAAATTGTTCTGAGCTAAAAGGAATTGTAGGAGACTGGGAGTTATGAAAGTCACTCTAGATCCATATGTGTGCCCCGTCAAGTAGCGACCATACCTTTTAAATCCAAAATATAAGAAAAAATTGAAGGAATAATTGGAGAAAATGGTTTTCGTAGGAATCATTGAGCCCATGGAAGTGTGATTAGGTAAGCCTAATGGTTGTTCAGGAAAAGAAGACTAAGGGATAAAGAAGGATTTGTGTGGACCTGCACAAACTAAATGATGCATGCATACATGATCCCTTCCCTACCACATTTTCAAATGATATATTAGAAAATGTTGGAGGAAAAGAGGCCTAATCTTTCACCAATGGATTTTCAGGGTACCATCATATCAGGATCACACTATAATACCGAAGTAAGACCACATTTTCAACAAAATGGGGATTCTTCCAATACACAGTCATGCCATTTGGATTGAAGAATGCACCTACTATATTGTCGCACATAGGAGTAGTTGTATTCAACGAGTTCATGCACAAGTTTCTGGAGGTGTACTTTGATGATTGGTTTTTGTTTGGATTGTTGAAGAAGCATGTTTCCAACCTACGCATGATTCTTGACATGTGCAGAAAGCATCAAATCTCCCTTAACTTGAAGAAGTGTATATTTTGTGTTCCTTTTGGGATATTTTTGGGGCATATTGTTTGTCAGAAAGGTTTGATGGTAGATCCAGCCAAGGTTGCAGTTATTTTTAATTTAGAGGTTCCTGCCAATTTAAAACAGCTACGCTATATTCTAAGACACATAGGATATTATAGAAAATTCATTCAGGGCTACGCGGTGATCACCGCACCCATGCAAAAAATGTTGAAGAAAGATGTGTCCTTTTGTTGGGATGAGAACTACCAAAGGAGCTTTGAGCTCCTTAAGGAAAATATGGTTATTGCGCCTATTTCAGTATTCCCTGAATAGTCCAAGGTCTTCCATGTGCACGTTGATTCATCTAGTATTGCACTTGGAGTTGTCTTAGTGCATCCAAGAGGAGAAGATATTGATCACCCCATTTCCTTTGCAAGTAGAAAGCTCTCGAGTGTAGAGCGCAAAAATTCGACCACAGAGACGAGAGGTTTGGCTATGGTCTACAATTTGCAAAAATATAGGAATTATCTGCTAGGAGGGCACTTCAATATTTCCACTAACGAATCTGCTTTGAAGTACCTAGTCAAAAATCCTGTGTTGTGGGGGCATATTTGTAGATGGTTGCTGCTATTCCAAGAATATGATTTTGAAATCATTGCTAAGCCTGGTGGATTGAATGTTGGACCTGATCACTTATCACACATTGAGAATGGGGAAGAACCAACCAATCTGTAGGATGGATTACCTAATGTGTAGCTATTTTCCATTAAAGTGGTCGATGAACACTTTGCAGATATCATTCACTTTCTAACTACTGGTAGTGCGCCTGCTGAATATTCGGTGGAACAAAAGAAGGATTTGGTTACGCGCGCTACTGAATTTACATTGATTGTTGGTCAACTGTATAAATTGGGTGCGGATGAATTTTTAATAAGGTATGTCTTAGAACATGAAATACAAAACATCTTTGTTGAAGCTAATGGGTGAGTGGCAGGAGGCCACTTTACAGGGAAATCCACCGCGCAAAAGTTTTTGCGCGCTAGATTATGGTGGTCCACACTGCACAATGATGCACATGCATATTGTCGATATTGTGATGCATGCCAAAGAACAGGTAATCCATCACATAGAGATGAGATGCCATTTCAGCCACAGATGGCTCTGTAAGGCTTTGATAAATGGGCCATAGACTTTGTTGGACCTACTAATCCTCCTGGAAAAAGGACCGGTGCATGCTACATAATCACTGAAATAGACTATGTAACTATATGGGTAGAAGCTAAGCCAGTAAAATATTGTATTGCAGGAAATATTACGCAATTTATTTTTGAAAATATCTTGACCAGATTTGGGTGCCTAAAGATATAGATGATTGATCGAGGTATGCACTTTGTTAATGAGACTATTGAAGCTCTGACAAAATAATTCAAGATGCATCACCAGAATACCACTCCCTATAACCCTCAGGAAAATGTTGAGGTAGAATCCTTTAACAAGATCCTGGAGAATGCACTTACAAAGATATGCAATGTAAACTAGAACAATTGGGACGTGCGAGTACTTGATGTCTTATGGGCTTATCGGACTACCTGTAAGAAGTTGATTGGTAAAATACCATTCAGGATGGTTTATTCCCAGAAAGCTATCATGCGGATGGAATACATCGTTCTAAGCTTCCGCATTGCAACACAAACTAATATGGCTGAACCAGACATCATGGAGGAACGCCTATCACAATTGGTTGCATTAGAGGAGGATCGGTTTATTGCCAGCTTTCATTAGCAAGTCCAGAAGGTGTGTAAGAAGGCCTGGCATGATAGAAACATCCGAAATAATGCATTAAAGGAAGAAGATATGGTTTTATTGTATGACAGTCAGTTTTCGTGCCACCCAAGGAAGTTCATAATGCATTGGTCAGGGCTGTATATTGTGAAGGAGATCACTAATGGAGGTGCGGGGTGCTTCGCCATGTTGCGCGGTGAGAGTCTCCAGGGGTATATCAACGGAAGTCGATTGAAGCCATATAGGGATAACCCTGTGCCTACCAAATGAATATATGGCCAAAGAAAAGGAATCCACTTGTCTGCATGCTGCGCGAAAGGCATGCGCAGGTAGGTGCAACACAGGCGCAAAGGTTGTGCACGACAGAAAAAACTAGCCGTTGGAACAGTAACTCTAGGCGAAAATTTGATTTTACCGTTGGATGGAGTGGTTTTTCTACAATTAATGATAAGATATTATGAGATTTTAAACTTTTTTTATGGGGATAAGGTGCCATTAATGAATTTTCGACCATTTTTACCATGGATCACCTATAAAAATGAGGAAGCGAGTCACATTCTGTTCTTTTGTTGTTCGAGTGAATTTTTCCCTCAGATTATTAGTGTGCATTTTATGTCTACCCGTGAGACTCTTGTGCTTGAAGTAAGTAATCTTGAGTTTATATTCAAGCCAAGGATGATAGCCACCAACGCTGGTTCCGAGGGTGCACACTCTGAAGAGCTATCTGTACTGATTACGACGTCTACTAAGCAAGGCTCTGAAGAAGTTCATGAAGTTGCCCCTTAGATCCATGAAGTCATATCAACACCTGCCAAGGGGAAGGCTAAGGTGACTAAGGGTCATTTTTGAAGTTGTGGAAATCCCCCAGGAAGATCACATCCCCTCGTCAGGTTCCAAAGTACATATCTCCTACGGATGATCCAAAGAAGAGAGCTATGACCACAACCGAGGAGGTTGCGCTCTTTTTCGAACCCATATCGTGGCTCCCAAAGTATGTGAAGCCATGTAGACTCTCTGTAAAAGCCCTAAAGGACTTGGATATGGTGCATGCCTACCTACATATGCAACTGATCCCTGAGCCAATCACATTGGAGGGGGATATGTTTGGGAACCTCCCATCTATGAAATTTAATGACTAGGATCTGGTCAATGAGAAGACCCTCCCAGAATTAGTGTCAGAGTACTACCTCGAACACATTTTGTATACTCGAGTGGTAAGAGTAGAGCCCATGCCTTGGGTGCGCGGGTTGAGCAACGACGTAATTCTCAACTTGTTGAGTATTCCTCACTTTGGAAGATATCCCATCATGAATAAATGTGTGCACCAATTGTTGGCATTTGTAATATTCCTTTTTTGGTATCACCTATGACAGGGTTAGGATGGACTTCCAGAGTTGGGAGCAGACAGGTCACAAATACAGGTTAGTGTCATTAGTGGGCCCAGGGGATTTTTGGAGGAGTTTAGAGGAGTTTCCATGAGGATCGATGGCATTTGCTTGATATATTCCATCATCTGTACAGTTTTCCTTTCGTTCCGGTGCATTTCGACAACTTTCATAAAAATGAGTCATTTTTTGGGTTAACTCAATTAATTACGCTCAAGGTGGCATTTTAGGAGGAATACATGATAGAACACCTTAGTGTAATATCTCATTGGAGCCGGAATGAGGATATCTTCAGGATGGGATGTTTAGAAGTGACTTATAGTGGCCAGAGATAGTATCATGGGCAATAAACTACTTTCCTTAATTAAAAATGACTTTAATTAGTCATTTAATTAAAGGAAAAATAATATTTAGAGGAAAAGGGGCCAAAAGTGACTTAAGTGAAATCTAATTAAATTTAGTCACTTTGATAGAGAAAATGGTGAATCTTCTAGAATAATAATAAAATAATAAAATAAGATGCTTCTAGAGGATTGGAGATCTATCCATCAGATATATAAAAGGAGAATTGAAGGTCATTTGGAGATATCTTGGATTGGATCATTGTTTGTGTGAGAGGTTTGAGAACTTGGATTCTCTACTTTAGTAGTAGCCCTAGGAAGGAAACCATCAGGTGATTTAGTGAGAGTGGGTGAGCACCCATCTCTTCCCTTGGTGGATCCATTGAGGATTCACAGGTTGCAGTTATTTCCAGTTTGTTTTGGGAGGCCAGTTGCGGCATTATTGTAGATCAATTTGTGGCTATTGCTTCATCCATCTCAAGTTTTTGTACTAGTAATTTATATTAATAAAATAAGGTTTAGATCTTACGTATGATTATAATTTCTATTATTTAGTTGCATGTTCTATTTTCCATTTGACGTAAATATTATGGTTAATTGTTTATATTGTTGACGGATTGAATTTCTAAAGGTATTTTTACATGGAAATCTTCTGGTGATTTATGGTTGAATTACTTTCTAGCAAAATTTATAAAATATCCCATTTGGGATATTACAATGGTATCAGATCTGGTGATCTTGCCAATGTAAGGGTTTACTTTCCAAATTATCAGAAAATCCAAATTCAAGGGTTTTATTGCATCTCAATTTTAGAGGAAGATCGATGGTTTATTATTTTGAGACATTATTTGAGGACGCAGTGGAGTTCTCTTTTTTTTGTTGGTTGCAAGGTTCATTAGCTTACAAGAGTTATAGGTGAACCTATTTTCATTAGCTTTTCAGCTATAGGCGAACCTCCAGGGTTGAGATTGATATTCTATTTTTGGATTTGCGTGGCAGTCTCTAGGCCCGCGAAGAGGAGGAGAGTTGAGCCTAGTTATGGAGGAAGGTCTCAACCGTTTGAGATTTTTTTTTTGAGGAATTATAGGAGAGACTAATTTCTGCACATTTGGAGGGTTTTTGAATAGTTCATTGATCATTATGTAGACAACGTATTCAACAACTAATAAGAGAGTGTAGAGCTTATTGGGGTCAATTTTGGAGGATCGTGATTTGGCCAAACCATTTATGGGTTTTGTTTGGATTGGATTGAGGAGTCCGGGAGTATTTTTTAAGAATTTTCTGAGC
The DNA here is from genome assembly GCA_034641835.2 of Pinus albicaulis. Classification (NCBI taxonomy): domain Eukaryota; kingdom Viridiplantae; phylum Streptophyta; class Pinopsida; order Pinales; family Pinaceae; genus Pinus; species Pinus albicaulis. Next base: position 1,189,575,314 of record CM076575.1, on the reverse strand, counting down.
ACTGGATGTAGGATTTTTTTCCAATCCATTGCAATAGCTAGTGCAGAATTGCTACCAGAGAGCATTTTGCTGGGCCAAATTTATATTCGAAGGCCAAAAACTATTCAGCTAGAATTTGTGCAATATTTTTCTGGGTTTTTCTGGGTTTTTCTGGGTCTTTTTAGTGGACTCTGTGGTTAAAATATTGGTATTTTCTTAGTAGCATATCAGCCCATTTACGTAGTCCCTACTCAGCGAGCAGTTACAGGAGCTAGGACAAAAGCGCAAATTTTGAAAGTTGGAATTAGAGAAAACAATTTCTAGGTTTTTCTGGGTGTTGTGAGTAGAGTTTGTGGTTAAAATCCTGGAATTTTCTTAGCAGTATATCAGCTCATTTACACACTCCCTACTCAATCAGTATCTATAGGAGGTAGGAGAAAAAGGGTCAGATTTTGAAGATTAGAATTCAAGGAAACCATTTCTAGTTTTTTCTGGGTTTTTGGAAATGATCACCTTCCCAAATTCCTATAATTTTCTGAGTAGTAGAAGCAGCCCGACTGGCAGTCTGAGTTCAGCCAGCAACAACATTTCCAACAGTTGCAGAATTTCCAGAGTCAGCACGGAGCTGAGGAGATATCATTTCCTTGCATCTGGGGTAACATTTTTTTTATCTTGCTTTGCTAGGATGAATTCATCTTGTTGTGCAAAAATGTTTTACTAGAGCCCAATTTATTTTCCAGGGCCTAAATTATTTGTTGGAGCTAGATTTATCTATTGGGGTAGAATATTGAAATGAGCAATGTAACAACATGCCAATAATGCATCATTGTTGTTGGCATTAGTTTCATTTCTGATTGATGGTTGGACAATGTATTAATGTACGTGGGGTGTTTTTGTGGTACCTTTCATTGTTATCATAACTTTGTATTGTTGCCATAAACATGGAGTTCTTAAAATACCTCATAAACCCACATGGTAGCACAATTGTTAAATCCTTGAACCACAATGTTTCTATGGACTAAGAAACCAAGAAAAACAATAGACCTTTCTCAAAATGGGTATATGCCATTCTTCAAAAGGGGAAATCCAGGGGCCTATAAAAAGAACCAGAAATAGGGAAAAAAATCCTTGCGCTTGGGAGAGATTTGAAACACATGAAGATCACATGGAGATTTCTTTCCAAACTTAAGGAAATTGATGAACTCCTTTCCAAATTAAATAAGTCAGATGGGAGAAAATAAATTTACGCCTTAAAACCATGTATGCTTGCTCTCATACAACCCAAGTTCTTGGAAGAAACTTGTGGAGGGGTCACACTTCCAGTTGTAGGTTGTCTCAGCAACATCATGAGACTAACCACCCCTACAACCCCTTACAATGATAACATTATGAGGATAGTTTTCAGGCTGATGGTAGGGACCTTTCAGGATTTGGACAACAATGTAGGCTCTACCTTTGGGAAGAAGCTTGAGGTTTTAGGAAGTATGGCTAGTACATTTAGAACATATTGCATCATGTTTGATCTTGAATGTGATTACTTGATTCTGCAGATGTTCCAATGCTCCTTCTATGTTAGGAGACATCATGTTGACACAGTTATATTACACATGCAATCCATCATGTCATCATGTAGGAGAGACTATGAGGCCATTTGTCGATATTTGCAGACTAGGGTGTTGAGCATTTGGAGGAGAGAGCAGTTGGTTTCACCTGTTGCTTATTATCTAGCCCAAGGGCTAGTTGAGGAGAATATTGGGCTATTCAGGAGACAGTTGACCAAGGAGGAGTTGCTCCATTTTGGTGGATTAGGCAGCAGAAATGAGCTGAGGAGGAAGGGACTTTTCTTCATCTGCAAAGAACCTTGGGGGGTTGATTACTCATGCTTGAGCGATGCAGATGATGTGGCAGAGGCAAAACAGAAGAAAATTCCTTCTATATGCCAGGATGAGGACTCTTCGTCAGATGAGTCCATGGGATAATATGAGGATGATTCTGGGGAGCCAGAGTAATCATGTGGAGTTGATGAAAATAGGCCGGAGTTTTATTCCAGTGTGTAGGGTGAGCAGTCAAGGGACTCTATAGGAGATACTCTGGTTGATGATTCACTTGTGACGATTCATTCGGAGCAGCATATGATGGAGCATGAGTCAACAGAGGAGGAGGCTATGTACATCATGCATGATAGTCCTTTGGGGGGGAGCCAGATGGAGGCTCACATTGAGTCTATGATGGATGTACGGCTACCCTTAGGATCAGCCATAGGTGAGGAGCAGAAGGATGTATGGGCATCTAGCAGGGAGGAAGTAGCTGCAGATACTTATCCTCAGGAGATGTTGGAGGTTGATGGGATAGTTCTACGGGAGGCTAGTATACAGCAGGAGAATGACATTCCTGATCAGGAGAGGGATGAGTTGTTGGAGATGGTGGAGCATCCATCATCGAGCTGATACACAAATGAGCTGTAGATAGATTTACGTGTAGTCAACAGAGCAGTAGTGCTTTCAGGGATTACCACTCTCCATGAGTACATCGATGGGGCTTGCAACATATCTCACCCACTTTGGCCTTTTATAGAGAGAGGAGCCTTCCTCTATAGGTATATCGCGTCGGCAAACGGGACAAAGTAGTGTGATTTGAATATGGGCTGGCGATAGCCCTCCAGACGTGTTCCATATGTAGACGCCACTACATTGGATTCTTCTTCCAGGTTATATTGGTGAAATATCATGAGTTGGCACCCTCTTGATTATACAATCTTCTTCATAAGGAGCATAACAGAGCAAGGGCCCATAGACATGACAGAGGCTACAGATTCCCGTTGGTAGTGGGGCACAGGATGACAGTTCTTCATCATTCCATCCTGACTTTAGGAGAGCAGGGTTAGCATTAGATCGAGTCTGGAGTTGGATTAGAGAGAGGTGACAAGTTGGTACTCTATTGATAGAGTATCATTCTTAGCCTTGGGTGAATTTTTCTAGGAGCACTTGGACGGGAGAGATGTTACATGTTCCATTGGGCCATGGATTGTGGACCAACAATCCATCAGTATTGCAATAGCACTAGCTTGACATCCACATAACAGGATTTACCTCATCCTAGAATGGGAGTTGGACAAGATAGAGGTGATGAGTTGGTATGCAGTCGGTGGGGTAGCTTATACAGTTAGAGGTACAACACTGCAGGAGCCATGGATCATTGATGCTCGTTGGCAGACTTCGCTTCATGGGGCAGTAGCTATAGCCAGAGGCAGTACACAATTTGAGCCATGGGACTTGGGCAATGACTGAACATGCTGGTGCTGGGATCCAGGAGGATTTCTTAATGACAGGTACAATGAGAGATCTGTTTGGGATCCCAGCATTGAGGGGTCTATTCCGGGTGGCTTGACATAGGTCCATAGTAGCACCAAGGGATTTTTATGGGATCCTAGCATTGGGTCTCAATTGCATCGAGCCAACAAGGTGGCCCACATATTTTGATTTCTTGAGGGAAAGAAATCTTGGGGCAGAAGGTATGTAATATTCCTTTTTTTGGTATTACCTATGACAAGGTTAGGATGGACTTCCAGAGTTGGGAGCAGACAGGTCACAGATACAAGTTGGTGTCATCAGCGGGCCCAGGGGATTTTTGGAGACGTTTTGAGGAGTTTCTATGAGGACCAATGGTATTTTATTGATATATTCCATCATCCGCACAGTTCTCCTTCGTTCCGCCACATTCCGAAAACTTTCAAAAAATTGAGTTATTTTTGGGCTCAACTCAATTAATTATGCTCAAGGTGGCATTCCAGGAGGAATACATGATAGAACACCTTAGTGTAATATCTCGTTGAAACTGAAATGAGGATATCTTCAGGATGGGATACTGATAAGTGACTTATAGTGGCGAGATAGTACCATGGGAGATATACTACTTTCCTTAATTAAAAATGGCTTTAATTAGTCATTTAATTAAAGGAAAAATAATATTTAGAGGAAAAGGGGCCAAAAGTGACTTAAGTGAAATGTAATTAAATTAAAGTCACTTGTATAGATTCAATGCTAAATCTTCTAGAATAATAATAAAATAATAAAATAATATGCTTCTAAAGGATTGGAGATCTATCCATCATATATATAAAAGGAGAAGTGAATGTCATTTGAAGATATCTTGGATTGGATCATTGTTTGTGTGAGAGGTTTGAGAACTTGGATTCTCTACTTTAGTAGTAGCCCTAGGACGAAAACCCTCGGGTGATTTAGTGAGAGTGGGCAAGCACCCATCTCATCCCCTGGTGGATCCATTTAGGATTCACAAGTTTTAGTTAGTTCCAGTTTGTTTTGGGAGGCGAGTTGAGGCATTTTTGTAGATCAATTTGTGGCCATTGCTTCAGCCATCTCTAGTTCTTGTACTATCAATTTATATTAATAAAATAAGGTTGAGATCTTCTGTATGATTTTAATGTCTATTATTCATTTGCATGTTCTATTTTCCATTTGCCATAAATATTGCGGTTAATTGTTTATAATGTTGACGACTTGGATTTCTGAAGCTATTTTTACATGGCAATCTTTTGGTGATTTATGGTTGAATTAATTTTCGGAAAAAATCATAAACTATTTCATTTGGGATATTACAACGTTGGTGCACGATGGGTGTCTTTCGATTAAAAATCAAATTCCAATCAATGTCACATTGATCCCTGGATCACCAGCCTGCCAAAGAAGGGACCTAACCCTATGCAAAATATGGAAAGAGCCTTAAACATAAATTCGCTACGAAGGTGAAGAACAGGTATAAGGTGAGGCTGGACTCAATGGGATTCCTTCTTTGGTAGATTGTAGATCTAGTGGTGTGCCTCAGGACATTAGTGTTGGCTTGCAAAATTATGCACAAGTGTAGGCCTAAGGTAGTCCCCACGTGTTTCATCGCACTAGCAGGGCAGTGTGAGAAGGGAGTGAGCTTCAATTGGTCCCAGTGCCTTTGAAATGAATTCTTGGAAAACATGCACGAAGCATAGGAGGAGGGTAGGAATTTTTTTTATTCATGGCTTCTCCTGCTCATTGCTCTAGTTGTGTGGGAAACACTAGAGAATGCAGTCCTCCCGGATGTATAGCTATTGGCAATATGATTCCTATATGTCGTCCTTGATGGAAACTCTCTGGTAAAAGATGAATTATATGTCTTCAGTAGAAGCTCAGAAGTCCATCAGAAGAAATGTGTAATGTCGATCAGAAGATTTGGTAAAATTCATATTGAAGATTCTATAAGTGGGTTTGTAAAGCTGAAGTCGTGTATACACGTAGATAAGAACAATCCAAGTCGCGTATGCCTTTTGTGCTCCAAAAATATAATACCAAGGGGCATTACCATGGTATTAACCCACAGGATTGAGCGCCATGTCATCTATTTGATTTCATCCAAGGATACCATTCACAACGGTATGGTTTTAACTCATGGTATTGATAAAGGATAAATCTATATAAAAAGAAGAAGATCATAGTGCAAATGTGTGCATGTGTAAGGGCTATCGCTAAATAATTCTCTCTAAAGTATATATGCATAGGATGAACTCTGTTTTATTGATAAATCTGAATTTATGATGCACCTCTGGATAGATTGACGGATCAAGATCTTTATACTTGAAATGACTATGTTCTTGCATGATCCATTGAAGAGATTATTAGATCTGAGACCTAGTGCATGTTTGTTGAAGTGGAGTGAATAAATCTAGGTAAGTTCTATAGATCTTAAACATTCTGCTGAATCAATATTTACAGATCTATACGCTAGTTCGTCTCAGTAAAAGTGTGTATATACACGGGTTTTCTTCAGAAAATGCTCGTATGGAAGTTAGGGATTTTTGAAGATTATTGCAGATGTTTTTCTGTTATTGCTGCTATTTTTCTGTTGTCTGTCAATGAAATCTTCATGTAGATCTGGGTTGCTTGATTGTTGTATATGCTGCTAAGTTGATTATGTACAAATCTAATCAATGAGTGAGAAAATATGTGTTATGATGACTGACTGATCAAGAGTTCTGCAATTCTGAAAAGATATCTGACTGAATGACTCAGATCTAGATCTGAGACAGATCATATTCTAAAAAACAATATTCACATATATATATGCAGGTTGGTGTTAAGGAAAGAACGTATACACGTAGGTTCAAAAGTAGTGTATGTTTTTTGAGATAATGAATGTTCAGGGTTGAATTTGCTTCTACATATTGATTTTGAAATCTAGTTGTTACAGTGTTCTGATTACAGTGATCTCACTGTTCGGTTTGATGTATTGGGTGCAGTTTATTATTGGTGATCTTTGTGAAGGGTTGTGTTGAAGCTATGTGATCCGGTATGAAAATTAATGAAATGTGGTCTGTAGTGATTTTGAGGGAAGTGGAAGCTTCCTACCAGTAGAAGCAGGTATTCTGGTCAAGGGGTTGAAGCTCCCTTCCAATAGTGGTTGGTAAACGAGATCAAGGGGTTGTAGCTCCCTTCCAGTTGCGGCTAGAAAAAGAGAGAAGGTTGCATACTTCTGCAGATATATGCCTGCGTACTGATATGAGTCTACATCAATAAAATATTGTAAGTAGTTTTCCATATAATAAATATTTAATACAGAGACGATAGCAACGGTGGTTTTCTCCCGAAATGGGTTTACACCTTAAATATCAGTGTTCATGTGTGTTGCTCTTTTGTGATGATTTATTCTGTTGTTACTTCACATATTTATTGATTAACTAACAAATACATTACTGATAAACTGAGTTAAAGATTGTTTCTAAAAAAAATTTCTAACAATAAAATTATATCAGTATCCACTAGTTTCTTTTGGTATATGGGCATGTATATGGAGTTGGGTTCATCAAAGCCGCGTATGGAATTTAGTAAAGAAAAATTTAAAATTATCAGTAAGCTCTAAATATTGATTCCCCCCCCCCCCCTCTCAGTATTTTTCCCAACAACAACCTGGTGTGTTTGACGGGGTGTGCTACGTCAACTTGTGGGATTCCACAGACCCTAAGTGCGTAATGGAAAATAAGATATTTTGGGTCGTATTCAAAGGAGGGTTGGTCGCAGCAATCCACTCATGCCCTCAATTTTCCCCAGTTGCATATGACAAGTATAAGGCATTTTCATACTTTCAAGTGTCTATGCATAATGTACAGATCTGTGCGCACAAGGATAGGGTATGGTAAAACCTTCCCTACATGGTGACAGAGGCTGAAATTTACCAGGTCTTTGCGACTTGGCCAGCATCATGGAAAATTGGGCTTGGCTCTGCCAAGCTTATCACAACCTCGACGTCAGGGAAACAGATGACGGATGCTACAAAAGGGACAGGTCAAGGTGAAGAAGCTGGAAAAGAAGCCGAGAAGGGCGCAGAAACAAAACGGGAGAAGGAAACTGATATGGAGACTTACATTGATATCAGTGGTAGAGATGGAAAGAATGGCGTTGAAGAGGAGACCCCCAGAGGCACCAAGTGACGAGTTGAAACTCCCAATGGTACACACAAGAAGAGAAAAGGATCTAAGGCAGGAACCGCAGACGATGTCACCCTCATGAAGGATGATCTGGAAAAAAATTCATATGAAGTCACATCTACCTCCAAAGATCAATGGGATACACTGGAGGAGCAGTATAAAGCTGCAGTGGACGTAATGTAGACTATTCTGCAGGTACTTCAGCTCAAAATAAACAACATTCAAGCGAGTGTTGCTCAGAGGAGGCCGGATCAACCGAGCATGAGTGCCAGCATCGTCACCAGCCCAGCAAATAGCTTGATCTACCCCTTTCCTAGAGTTGCAGTCACCTTGGAGCTGCTTGACTTGCGCACACAGGTGCACATCTGTCCTGAAGTTGTTATTGACTTGTCCATGCTTCCCAGCAGCACGTTGCATGTGATCCTGTCCATTATCACTAATGACCTATAGTTTCGAGAGGCACGCATGCATCAATATCTTACAGAGGCAGAGTAGACAGTTGCAACATGTACTCAAGAATATCTGCAAGCTTAAGCACCCCAGCAAGTAGCAGTGGCCCAGCACGCTAAGTTAGAGAGTCGAATTGATCTTCTTTGTGGTGACCTTCCTAAGGTTACCATCCTTTCCTTTGGTGTGCCTTAGGATAGAGTCTAAGGATTGTTGGTTGCCTTTAAGGCCTCTCACTTAGAAGTACAAGTGGTCAAGGCAAATTTTGAATAGCAAATTGTGGAGTTACAAGCCAAGCTCCAGCCAGAGACTTCGCCCGAAGTACGAGCCCAACGCGTTGCCCTGGTAAAGGAGGCTTCATCCAACATTGCAACAAAGGTTGAAAAGGGAACTAGACTCCTAGATACACCCATGGGATTGTGTAATTCAATGCATACAAACCCCCTTGTCCAAAATACATCACAGGATCTGTGCGCAAATGAACAAACTTTTTATGAGCTCCATTAGATGCTGCCAACGCTTGTTCCTGCTCAGAAAATGGCTCGCTTGCAGAAACTTCAAGTGTTGCACGATGAAATTTAAGATCTGCACCACAAGAAGCATATCCTCACCACCCATATGAAGTCGTGGGCTGACGAGGGCATGAAGTTATCTCAGGACATAGATGTTGTCGTGAAGAGCTTGGGCCAGATGCAACAAAGCATCAATCTCACAGTAGAAGGACCTACATCGCAAAAGTTGGTGGAGGAGGCTTATAGTGTTGTTATTCAAAGCACATACATCCTTGCACCCTTCACCACATCCATTGAAGAGCTCAAGACCAAGATGCAGACCCCACTTCCTTTGTGACTCGGGACGAGTCACAAGATTCTGTTGGCGTACTGTTGGAGCAGGGTCCCTTAGGACCACAATTTTGGGACAAATATCAGTATTTTTGCTATTTTTTATTCATGTGCGTTGCGCAAATAAGATTCAAGGAGATTTAGGGCGGGACAAAGTCCCTTCATGAGTTGTAATGGGTTAATGGGTAAACTAGGGGTCTCAAACAATGGTTTGAGGACCATAGTATGTGTTCAAGCAAAGGTATAAATAGAAGATAGATTGATTCAGATAGATATCAATCAATTATTGGATTGTAATACTTAAGGCATGATAGAGATGAGCAGTTGAATCTGTAGTAAGTGTTTGTGTCTGAAAGGCTCATGTTGGTTGTGTGAGTGGAGCCCTTAGTCTGGCTATCTGCAGACCCCGCTGGTTGTGTGCACGGGTAGATCTGGTGAATTGTAAGGGTTTTAGTGAATATTGATCAATAAAGAACTGTTTTGGAAATTCTGTGTACATAGTGCATCTATGATTCATTGATGTGTATGATTTCTGCTTTCTGTGTATGATTTATGTTATCTGTAATAGGGATCAGTTTTTGTGCATGTTTATATTGTTGATGCATAAGAGATTTTCATAGATCTATTACTTTAAAGGTTGAACACTACATTGCATAGAACTATTAGAGTGGTTAAAAGGATTTCGTACCTTATGTCTATGCCCACACACGCAAGGTTAACTTGTGTTAGGTGACCTAGGGTTTCTGGTGTGCAAGGCAGTCTATCTAATAAGATAGGCCTGTGGACTCCCACTTCATTTAATTCTCTCTCAGGGTGTGGAAACCTAGTTCCAACACCCCCCCATATTGTTTCGAGTGAGACTTTGGTCTACGCAAGCAAATCATTGCCGAAAGGGCCAGTAGCAAGAGGATTTTGCTGGTTGTGCACTAAATTTGAACTTGGGTCAAGACCCCTCAACCCAACATTTCTTCAAACTTCTTCTCCTTCTGGATGAGAGAACCACGTAGCTGCTAGGGAACCAGCTCATTCTGGACAAAGGACCACACATTCAAAGCTTCTTTCAGAAGGTTGTTTCAATGTGTAACCACGACAGTTATGCTATCCTTGGCCTTCTGGACTTATGCAGCCCATTGTGCCTGAACCTCTGGGGGTGTCTCATGTTGTAACTTATATTGGAGGTTTGTGATCTATTTCTCATATGTAGTTATGATATTTTGAGCCTCCTCATATGCTGTTTTCACTGTAGCAGCCAATCCTTCCAACTTCTCAATGGGCACCGCAATGGCTGAGACATATAGAATATCTTGGCAGACACAGTGGATCTTGGTCGGCGCTGGGCTTCGACATCACAACAGGATTCTTCTGCTTGTTGTTCCTGCTGGTGGGCCTGCGTAGCCTACTCCTGGGCGCCCCTGGTCTATGTGTGCACAATCTCTTCTTGGAATTGTAGCTCGTCTAAAATGACTAAATGAAGTAAGTTTAAGTCAGCTGTAGGTAACATAGAAATGTTAATGTGAGCATCACCTAATCCTGTGAACTGGAGATGTCATTAAGAATCCATCTGAACTACAGGCAAGGGGATATGAAAAAATCTCACCTCCCTGGAGACTCGTAGGGAATATTCCAAGGGTTTCATGCTGGTGATAGGTACGTTGTACCGGCTCGCTTGACGCACACTTTCTTGTATCTAGATCGCTTGGACTTTTAATTCTTGCAAGCCTCTCTGTACACTCTCGAGCACGGTTTTATACTGGATCTCTATATATGTCCAGTGATCCTCTGTCACAGATGTGACAGTGTGGGCTATTTCTGTGATATCATCTTCAATTAGTGTCAGAGCCTCCAACCTTTCTTGTTTTGAACCATTTTGCTTCTTCCTTGTTCCACCAGTGACCTGACCGTAGTGCTTAACCCCCTTGGAGGTCTCGACCTTGCCTATTTATTTAGCCGCGGTACCATTCTTCTTTGGCGTAGTGGAAGTGTCAATATTTTCCTATGTGGTTGTGGGAGTAGCCTCTTTTTCTTTGGGATCCTTTTCTCTCATGACTGGCTCTATCATTGTTTGCATGGGGAGCTTGGTGGTTTTTTTTTAGCCTTGCTAGTCGAAGTGCATGGCTTTGTAGGTGTTGGTGGGCTCAGCCAGGATTTTGGTCATGTGGCCATAGTGTGCGCTAATTCATCCTCCGTCACAAGATAGTGGAGCTCATACCAGACCCCTTCGATGGCACCTTTAGTGTGGATGTGTATGTTATGGAACCTCGCCTTGAATTCAAAGATCATCTTATACTGCTCGTATAAGTTTGGTGATAGTCGCGGCCTTTAATGTACTACTTGGTATAATGAGCTATCATATAATGCCCAGGATATTTTATTTTCTTTAGCCTACATCAGATCAGTTGAGTGCCATAGAATGGCTTAGCGCAACTTCACACATGATTGTTGTAATCTATGGAAATTGGATATCCTCTAGGCGTCGCCACCCGATGAGCACAATGAGTAATAGTAACCACGCATATTGGAAGGGATTTCCTTCCTCCTAAACCTCGCACACATTCTCAAGAAACTCACGGCATAGGTATCCTGATCAATTTTAGATCACCCCTTTCTCGCATTGGCCAGTGATCACGATTGCTTGAGTGGGCACCTCTTTGGGTCTACATTTTCGCATCATTTTGCAGGCAAGTATGAGCATGTCAAATCGCACCACAGGGTCATTAATTTCAGTGACCAAAAAACCCCGAATCTTCCACATAACACCATATTTCTGCTTAATCTGATCAGCCACAAATTTCTCCTATACATGTCCTCTGAATTCAACACCAAGATCAGGCCCCTTTGCTGGTAGGCTTGTGATGCAGTGGATTAATGATGCATAAATTGGGCTAGGCTGCCCTAGCTAGAGAGCGTCATCATGAACCAAAGCCAACAGTTTTCTGACGCAAATTTCATTGATGGTGTTGCGGCCAAAGTGGGGAATTAGCAAAAAGTTGAGTAGACTAGCCTTATGCAACCTGAAAATTTCTCTTTGAGCTTCGAGGTGCACAATTCCTCTATGATAAGGGACGTGATCTAAGTATACATATGGCGCGAGCGCAGAGAATTTTTCGACATCGTGATGTCCCAATAATCAAACATGGGGTGCGGTATTCTTGCAACCAAATCCCCCTCCATTGGGACATCCTCAAGGATCAGGGGGTTCGAATACTTGAGCACACATTTTCTATGTCCTTAGGTATTGTGACCAATGGTTTTCGTGGCCTAATGTACCCATGAAATTGGGAAATTTGTGCTACCTCGACTACATCTTCATCTAGCTCATGTATATTCTCAGGAAACTCATGCATTGGTCGCTTCTGGCGCTCTCTTGCAGAAGGGCGTAGTTGAGGGGCCTTCTCCTAGGGAGATTTCCTTATTCAAGAGGACTTCCCCTTAATTTTTTTGGATGCCACAAGGGTTTTCATGAAGTGGGCCTTAGGCGTAGTAGGGTTGTCACCTAGTCGTGTGGCTATCATACTCATGGGAATGGCATATCGTAGCCCTGCGTAGCGCAATTCTTCTTCAAATCCCAGATCCAGCCCAAACATAGACACAAAAAAGATAAGGTAAAACAAATAGCTTGGGGCATCAAGTTCATTTAGAGTGCAAAGGGAACTATTGCGACCCCCTAGGCCATATTTATACTTGTGGCGCATCTTCAATGACTCCTTATGCATTAATTAGCTTCCATTACTAAAAAACGGTCCGAAATATGGAAAAATCCCCTCATTAATTGCATTTTAGACGCTCCTAAAAATGGCAACAATGTTGTCTTAGCTAGTTTTACTTTTCCAATGGCTATTTTTTGACACCTCTATGCACCAGTCACTCCCCCAGTGCAGATACCACATGCGCGCCGCACCTCACTGTGCATGTAATCCATAGAGACTTATCACCATTGACATAATGTCCCCCTCAACACAGGATTTTTGACCAGGTAATTAAAATCATATCGTGTAGTAACCGTCATATCCCTTAGCAACTGCAAAATTTCCTGGCATTCACCATCCCAATAGAATTTCAAACTTCTATGGAGTAATCTGGTCATGGGATCAGTTATCAATTCGTACTAGGAAATGTGCTTTTTGTAGTATCCCACAAGACTCACCATGGAGTGCATTTGTCGAAAGTTCATGGGGGTGGAGGCCCCTGCGAGCACGCATGGATCCTGAGCTTATACTAGTGCCAAGTGTCGACAAGACACAGTCTCCCTGATCGATGCATCCCTGATCAAAGCTTTTCCAACGATATCAATCCCACTTTCAAATATAAATATAAGAATAAATCTATCTACCAGCGCAGACCAATTGTTAGTGCCCTAGAGCAACTATGTTTCCAAGTACCATTCAATTGGCACATTTACCAGGGTATGAATAAACATGTGAACCCATTCAGGCCTTGGTTTGACACCCCATACTTGATTCCATTTTTCCAGATGTCTGCGTGGATCTTCCTTGCTAGAGTATAAGTTTGCTTATGTAATGACTAGTTTTTAAAATCGTAGTCATGTCATATGCTTGCATTCCTCCCAATATCCTATATTTTCCTTATGTGTTTCTCACCATCCTACTGGAGTAGCGCACAAGCCAATATTTAAATCATGGAACTTCTGTGTTGTCAGTACAGTCCTTTCCATTTCTTTCAGGAACATATTTACATCAATTGAGCCATCATAATATGGGAAATCACATACCTCAGATGTTATACATCATAGATATCTAGTCACACAGTGATAGCGCAACACAGATACCTCATGCAATTGGTTCTGCCAATTCTTGATTTCTTCATTAGACTCTGAAAAACAAGAACTTTCCTTCTCCCACTTTATATTTCCATCTGTTGTTGGTTTGATCCAATCCTCTTCACACAAGCTCAGCTTATATATTTGGTCAATTTCATCCCCAACATGCACAAGCTTCATATATCTATGTCCTTCAGCGAGGTATAAAGGGATGATAACTCGGACTCCCTTGTTCTCAAACTCATCCTTCTTTTCTTCAAGTCTATGACACCATCCATGTACATAGCCCAATCCAATCCCAACAGCACAGGATAGGGATCCGTATCATCCATGATATATATCACTTAAAATTTGGCTTTCACATTAACGACCTCAATACTAACTACGACTTGAGGCAACCGCCCAAGAGGAATGATCCTCTGTTGATTGGCCATGTGTAGTTGGATCATTGACCATTCCAGCTTGGGTTTTCCCATGTGCTTCCATGTTTGTTTTGGTAGAACATTCGTGTATGACCCCAGATCAAGAATTACCTAGACCATCTCATAATCTTCTATCTGCGTAATTAGGCACATCTCTCTACCCATTATTTTCTTGTTTTTGTAAATTTTATTAGCGGCGCGTGTAATATCCCAAAAGGGAGAATGCAGTAATACTTAAACAAAAGATAATAAATGCAACAAGATAAACAATAAATCTTAAAAAAACCTCAGAATTTACATAGAAGCTGAGCCATTTTATTATATTGGAGAAGAATCAGTTACACCATGTACAAAATATGAGTAGATCTAGCCAAAAATTTGGTATAGAATCACTCAGAAAACATGTTGCAATAGGTACAGCGTAACTGGAGAGGAACTAAAGCAAATATTGCACTGTCATTTTAGCATAATATGAACATATAGTTTTAGGTTGAATAGGAAAATGCATATCTACTCAAAACTAAAGCTCAGCTGATGCCAAGATTCAATATCTGTCCAATGTGATGGATTCCCAAGATAACCTAGAAAGGATTTTCCAGATTTGCAACTCTGGAAAATCACCTCCCTAGGATTTGATCCTTGATCTGCTGGGAAATACAGATCTGAAGCTAGATCTATAAAAAATATGGCTGAAATGTTTGCAAGATCAGATCTAAGCTTGAAGGGTTGATCCCTTCTTTAGATCTACAAGCTAGAAGCTCTAGATCTAGCTTCTCATTCCTCCAATAATGATTGCAACTGCTGAAACACAACTGCCAACAGAAACTACGTTGTGAGGGAAAGAGAGGACTTCTACCTGCTAAAAAATGCTGCAATAAACTCCAGGTTGATGGTGATACTGATTTCAATGTGAGGGGATGATTCCTCACAGGATTACTAGCTAAAATGCTAGTAACTTCCTTCCTCATTTTTGATCTACAGTTTAGACAGCGTAATTCCTGAAGGAAGTACTGCTACTAGGAGGTCAATAACTTTTGGTCTGATGCCAGATCTGAAATGAAGCTCTAGGAAGCCGATATTTAAGCCCAAGGTGATAGGAATGAACCCTCACCAGTTCTCCAGCTGAAGTACTAAAGACAACTTCCTCCTTCCAAACTAATCTTCAAAAATTTGCAATTTCTGAATATGAATGTTCTGCATAAAGTATGAAAAAGAGATGTTGCACTTAAATCCTGATGTATAATGAAGTACAAGACTCTTTCTAGAGATGCTCTAAGAAAGAGGTGGTATTTCCGACCAAGAACACCCTGTGCTAAACAGCACTTTCAATCTTCGCTAAATAGCCCGAGAAAGCAATGGAATGTCACATGAAAATTATAGATCTGAAAAGATATTTATATCAAGAATAATCAGCATCCCTCATCCTTGCCTTCATATTATTTATATAATATTTGAACCTTCCCAAGCCTTGTCCCTCATTTATACTGTGCGGTGTATGTGGACAAGATCCTCCAATTTTGACTGCGTTGTTTAACCAAATCAACCATCATGTCTAGGTGCAATGTACACCCTCTCCATCAAGTGTGCTTTGTTTGCACATCATCCTCCATAATTTTATCATGAATGTCTCATGATATTTTTTTTGACATCTTCAATATATTAGTTGATTGAATCAACCTTCTGTTTGATCTCTTCAAGATCTTAATTGATTGTGTCAACCTCCATGATCTATCTCATTAATGAGACAGGTTCTCCAATTTCATTCACATTAGTAGTTGCTCAACTACCTTATTATGTAGATATAGTCTTAATTAATTCACATTCACACACACAAAAGTGGATATTTATTCATATTGAGGATTGTGGTTCCCTCCACCCTTTTATTTACTTAATTCATTAAGAAAATCAAGGAGTCTAATATTCCAAATATGATGTGGAAATTTGGGAATATTACAGTCCCCCACCCCCCAGGAAAAATGTTGCTTGTCCTCAAGCAACTCCAAAAGTAGATGCAAAGCCATATATTCCCCTCCAAATGGCATCCACATAAGGAAGGCTTCCTCCATTTTCTGCAATGGGTTATGCATGTTTGGTTCCAAAGTTGTCTTTTAAAAACATAAAGAATGACCTCTAACTATATGGTAAAATGTCCTCCTTCCATCATGAAGCACCAAGTGACAACCATATGATGTCCAACATCATCATCAATACATGAGGTGCATAAAATAAGGTGGTTCTCTTCACAAAGGAAAATATCCATCACACAATACATCTCTCCATCCCATGTTTTATGAATTTGACTGAGCATTGATATGCTCTCATACTTAGCCCTGTTGGCCTTGTTGGATCCAAGCATCATTCCAATGTTATGCAAAAGAATAAGGGAAGGAGCTATATGGGTATACAAGGATGTCAAAACATATTCTCCTAATAGTAACCACTGGAGTAATGCCCTTTGTTGCCATCCTCCATCTCCTCCATGTAAGATGGACAAGCCAAACTCCCCCAAAAGAAACCAAAGAAACAAGAGATCTTGCTACTTTCTCTCCTCCTCATGTTCATCATGAAGAAAAAACATACTAATGGACATATGGAATTTCACATCAACCCAATACAAAGAAACATCATCAACGCACATCATGAGAGCATCATACCAAGCTTTACCCAATACAAAACACATAGACATAGGAGATGTCATGTGGTGGCCAATCTCTCTCAAGTGAAACCAAAATGACCATGCCTTCTTTTGCTACATTATATCATTGATACATAAGGCATGAATCAGAAAAATATGAGCTACTGGGTGGTAACCATACTCACCCAAGAGCAGCCAGCACAACCATGCCTCCTCCTTCATTTCATAAGTGTTACTCAAGACATGTATCAAAGAAATATGAGCCTTTGGGTAGTGACAAGAATCTCCCAAGGGAAACCAATGTAACCAAGCTTGCTAGCCCATGTCATACATCTGCAAGTGGTCATGCAACCCCTTGCTTATCATTCTCACCCACTCACCCCAATATGGAAGATGAGTGGTGTGTTGCATAATCATGGTATCCTCCCTTTTTATAATACCATCTTCCCCAAACTGATGAAGAACTTTTCACTTCATGAAATGTTGAAGTGCACCTCCAATGAGATCTCTTAATGAGACCTTCTTCTCATCCATGGCCTTCCAAAACCAATGAGGTCCTAGATCTGCTGTAGGTAGAAGTCTATCTTTGAGCTGTGAGGTGCTCATTGAGAAAGTGTCATGAAGAAAGGAGAAAAGTTTTCTCATATCTAGATGTCTACCATTTATCATCTTTACCTCCATTTCTTCATGAGTGAAGATACCTCTAAAATTCTCCAAGAATAATGGGGCCTCATCATTATCACTGCTTCTAAGTGACAACGTTGTAGATCTGCAAGGTAATACATAAACTGTCTCAAATAAAATTACAATACTGATCTCATAACCAATCATTGTATAAAGGATTATGCTCATCCCTTCTTCTGAAACTCTACACTTCAACTCAAGCGGTTGAATGTAGTTCATCGATGAAAAACTGGGATATATTTTCATCTCCTCCTTGCTTAGATCAAGGGTCCTCTGCACTGTGATTTGATGCTGCTTCAAATCAGCACTATGTTCTAACCCTTGGTTATGCATTGGCCCTGATGGAATTTCCTCATAAGTTTCAATAAGATATACTAAAAAAATAGGTGATGAATGTGTATGCATACCCTGAATCAACTTATATGTGGGAACCTCTTGATAGAACACAAGAGTTCCTCCAACCGGGACAATGGTGTCTCCAACTACTGGTAAGAGAGATGGATGCTCTTATTCCAATGTACCAGCACTGGAATCTTCCTCCTCCTCCTCATGCATCTCCTGGATCATGCATGGGAATCTATATGTCAAGAGCTCAAGACCATCTTGCAAAGGTGTAAGTGTCTCGTCTCCAAATGCAAGTACTTCTATAGCTGGTGGTGAATGTAGTGACCTATTGTCCATAGTGACAATATTGACAGCCCCCTCCTTAGGAAATGTCTCTTTGTAGCACATCTCTATCTTCTCCACATCAAACTTCTTTGTCAACTTGAGAAAGAAATCTAAATATTTAGTCACCCTTGCATGCTCCATGTGACCAAACCACCAATCATTAGCTTCATATAAAATATGAAGTGCTGCAATTTGAACAGCCTCTCCTTTAGCTACAGGATGTAGCCTGAAAAATGCATCTAACTCTCTCCTCCAAACCATAACAGTGCTTGAGGAAGATCCATCAAATGTAGGCAAGTAGAATCTATTATTCCTCTTCCTTCTATTGCTACTATAGGATCCTATTTCTTCTTTGATTCTGAAGAATTGTTAAAGAGTTAGCTTCTCCTTGAATTCTCTAGACTGTGCTTTGTACTCTTCAAGATATAGAATGAGAGTCTCATGAGTCTCAGGTTCATTCCTTCCTTCATTTCTACACCCTTCACCTTTTCCAAAGAAAGTGGGCATAGTGGATCTATGAGGAGATCTAAAATTATTCGGTTTTCTTCTTTGCTGATAGGAAGTGCTTGGACCTTCCTCAACACATATTCTTCTTGGATCTTATTTTTTCCTTTCCTCTTTCATTTGATAGACATCCTTGGAGAGATCTTGCATATATCTATAGAAATGAGTGGCATAATTTTCTTCCTCCATGATAGATCTCATCTATCTTCTTCTTCTTTAGATGCAAAAGATGAAGTGTCCACAAGCTGAGCCAAAGATCATGCTCTGATACCACTGTAATATCCCAAAAGGGAGAATGCAGTAATACTTAAACACAATATAAGAACTCTAGCAAGATAAAAAATAAATCTTAAAATAATACTAGAATTTACAGAGAAGCTGAGCCATTTTATTATATTGGAGAAGAATCAGTTACACCATGTACAAAATATGAGTAGATATAACCAAAAAGTTGGTCTAGAATCACTTAGAAAACATGCTGCAATAGGTACAGCGTAACTGGAGAGGTACTGAAGCAAATATTGCGCTATCCCTTCAACAGAATATGAACATATAGTTGCAGGATGAATATGAAAATGAAGATATACTCAAAACTGAAGCTCAGATTATGCCAAGATTCAAGATCTGGCCAATGTGATGGATTCCCAAGATAATCCAGAAAGGATTTTCCAGATCTGCAACTTTGGAAAATCACCTCCCTAGGATTTGATCCTTGATTTGTTGGGAAATATAGATCTAAAGCTAGATCTGTCAAAAATATGGCTAAAATGTGTTGTAAGATCAGATCTAATCTTGAAGGGTTGATCCCTACTTCAGATCTACAAGCTAGAAGCTCTAGATCTAGCTTCTCAATCCTCCAATAATGATTGCAGCTGTTGAAACACAACTGCCAATAGAAAATGTGTTGTGAGGGAAAGAGAGGCCTCCTGCCTGCTGAAAAATTCTGCAATAAAATCCATGTTGTTGGTGAGACTGATGGTAATGTGAGGGGATGATCCCTCACAGGATTACTAGCTGAAATGCTAGTAACTTCCTTCCTCCTTTTTGATCTGCAATTTAGACAGTGTAATTCCTGAAGGAAGTACTGCTGCTAGGAGGTCAATAAATTTTGGCCTGATGCCAGATCTGAAATGAAGCTCTACTAAGCTGATATTTAATCCCAAGGTGATAGGAATAAACCCTCACCATTTCTCCAACTAAAGTACTGAAGACAACTTCCTCCTTCCAAACTGATCTTCATAAATCTGCAATTTCTGAAAATGAATGTTCTGTAGAAAGTAGGAAAAAGAGATGTGGCACTTAAAGCCAGATGTAGAACTAATTACAAGACTCTTTCTAGAGATACTCTAAGAAAGAGGTGGGATCCTGATCAGGAACACCCTGTGCTAAACAACACTTGCAATCTCTGCTAAACAGCCCGAGAAAGCAATGGAATGTCACATGACAATTCTAGATCTGAAAATATCTTTACATCAATAATAATCAGCATTCCTCATCCTTGCCTTCATATTATTTATATAATATTTGAACCTTCCCAAGCCTTGTCCCTCATTTATACTGCGCAGTGTATGTGGACAAGATCCTCCAAGTTTTACTTCGTTGTTTGACCAAATCAACCACCATATCTAGGTGCAATGTACACCCTCTTCATCAAGTGTGCTTTGTTTGCACATCATCCTCCATCATTTAATCATGAATGTCTCATGATATTTTGTTTGACATATTTAAGATCTTATTTGATTGAATCAACCTTCTGTTTGATCTCTTCAAGATCTTAGTTGACTGTGTCAACCTCCATGATCTATCTCATTAATGAGACAGGTTCTCCAATTTCATTCACATTAGTAGTTGCTCAAATACCTTATTATGTAGATCTAGGCTTAATTAATCCACATTCACACACACAAAAGTGTATATTTATTCATATTGAGGATTGTGGGTCCCTCCGCCCTTTTATTTACTTAATTAATTAAGAAAATCAAGGACTCTAATAGTCCAAATATGATATGGAAATTTGGGAATATTACAGCGTGTTGTTCTAACATCGGTGGTCCCTTCTCTACGCAGTTATATATCAATGTTTGCAGATTTTCCACTGCCCTTTTGTTGTGTAGTAATTTCATACATGCCTGTAGGAAGGGTTTAATCTCTTAATCTCCTCCAGCGCCTCGCAATGGTCTACTTTATGTTGATACACCACCCTTGGTGAATTATTTATGTGCCTCAATAAAGGTTTCTTTTGCGCATTGCACATCAACTCTTGTTTTATGCTTTTGCACCTGTAGCTGATTGCTCTCCCTTATCTTCATTGGTAGTTATGCCTCTCCTTGTTACTACATTCAGACTTGGATCCTCCCCACCGTGTTCAGCGTGCACCATCTGTAGGTTTTTTGTTGGGTTCTGTGTCTTTCTTTCATGCATATTAGCAATTAGGATAGGGAAATCTTCAAGCACATGATCAAGTTGCCTACAATACCTACAAGACTAGTGCGTAGGATTCAGAAAATCGCACAAAAAATGGCCAACATCTCCACAGTTATAACAAATGACTTGTACTCTTCCTTGACCTCTAGATCCACCTCCTCGACCCCTTCCACTTCCCAGAGATCCCCCATGCCCAGAAGAATATGTTGGTGAGAAGGTCTTAGCCTACACCCTGTATATTTCAGATTTTTCTTCATGCCCTAATGACAAACAGAACCTATAAAATAACTGCTTTAGGTAAAGTTGATACTTCCTAATCCTTGGACAAGAATCTGTGTCATGCAATCCAACCACCTAACAGATTGTACACCAGACAGGGCTCTTCAAGTGGTTGGGACCTCCAGCATTCAAATAATTGGTGAAAACAGGACACGGATCCTTATGGTGCCCAAAAGCTTTGCATTTTATACACCAGATCTCTACACACACTTCATTTCCCTTATCATTATGTAGGCTTTGAATTTCCAAGTGCATGGCTTCCAGTTGGTTCTATGTTTGTTGAATCCCAAGTGCAACAGGTGTTAGTGTAGCTTCCAATTTCATTGCGACCTCTATAGCCTCAGCTAATGTAGCAATATTTTGTTTTCCTAACGACTAGCACAGATAGGGGAGAAACCATTATTTATGTTGAGCGTCACTAATGATGAACCCTCCATCCCTGATGACACGCTTCAATCGTTGGTCTACTTCCCATACAAACTCAATAACCTCTTGGTGGATATCTTTCATCTCATTACCAACTGTGAGTATGATTTAGGTTTTTTTAACTGCTCTTTTAGGGTTATCTTTATATGTTGCAAGGTACTGTCAGGATTATCTTGAACATACCTCATGTACTAATCGAATACTCTATCCTGAAAGGAAGTACCGAGTTGCACTTTCTTGATATCATTATTGTGAACCTGCAGCACCTTCCACACAACCTCAGTCACAAACTAGAAGTGTTCAGTGTCCTCATTCCCGATACCCTTGAAATTAGGCAGTTTCATTAAAATGACCATTGCTACTTCTGGGGGAGGAGGAGGAAATGGATTGTGCGGTGGGGTAGGCAGTCTCTGGTGCGATGACAGAAGTGGAGTGGATGGGGTAGGAAACAGACTTAATGATCTCTACTGGAAAAATATTTCTTTTTCATATTCACTTGAGCTAGTAGTTTCTGGTTCAGGCTAACTATCAGATCTAATCTTCATAGGGCTATAAGGGACTTCTTTAGACTCTTTGCGATAAATTTTTCCATTGCGCGTAGTTGAACCCGTTTGATGCATTCAATCAATGTGTTCGCACAAACAACCATTTTCACACAATAGCATCTTCAGCGACAATTTCAATGAGCGTAGGAACTTACATATATGTTCTTTGAACAATTTTCTCTCTGATTTCGAGTAGGACACAAAATAATCAATGGAAAATTCAGTCAGAAAGCCACCCAAGAGCATGTTGATCTAGTGATCTACCACACGCATGATCTTATTATCAAATATTTCTACTTTTTGGATCAATTCAGAGGTCCACTCAGTGACTGGGTCATCTCTTATACATCGATGGAATTCAAATAAGTGTGACAACCACTCCTGAAGCTCGTATGTGAAGGAATTAAAGAAAATCTCATGCACTTGTGTATAAATATATTTTTCGATCCACTATTCAAGAGATAGCTTATTTTTGTTATTCTCTTGAAGCATAAATTCTAGGATATTTCTATCTAGCCAATCTTGTAATTCGTTTCGTGAGGGCTGCCACAACATCAAATCTCCCTCAAAATGACAATCTCGGTCTCGGAAACGGAACCATTTTTTGGATTGAGGGGTCCTAACCCAAGTTCAGAATTATAGGTAAACTAACAAAACCTTCAACTACTGGCCCTTTCGGTATTGATCTGCTTGTGCAGACCAAAGTCTCACCTGAAGCAGTATGGGGGGGTGTTGGAACCAGGTTTCTACACCTTGAGGGAGAAATTGATGATCGGATCCTGGTAAAAACCCACAACAAACTTATACAGATGTGCGCATGGAGACTGTGCAACCCTTAAAAAAATACTATATAATTTCTATTATAGACAAACAGAACATAAGCCGATACAAATCACAGCACATTAAAGACATAAAAAAATGTGTTATGCATCAGCCTTTACTCGTAAGGTATCCAAATATCTTGTGCAAGAACACAATGATAGTATCAGAGAAACAGGGTTTTCTACAGCGCAGACAACAAATCAGAACCATATCTTGCTCTTACTTAATAGAAGTCAATATTCATACATAAACATATTATTTAGCTCTGCACATTCATCAATACGCAAACATATTGCACCATCTCATCAAAGCATAACAGTAAATAGCACATATGCAGAACATAATAAGTTCGCCAAAAAATTTCCTCATATTATCTCCATATATATCATTCAGTACATCAATATTCCTTACACACCAGCTCTTACTAAACCCTTACAAAAACCCTTCCGCGCACACATCCAGCAGAGTCCGCACACAACCACGACTAGGTCTCCGCACACACAGCTAGCAGGAGCCTTTTACTGAACCCTAACTCGACAAAACGCTTACAGACTATTCGCGAGAAAAATTATAAGCTATCTTCCACAATCATTAAGTACTTAGCTTAGACATTATATCTATTTATATGTGCCTAGTGCATAGACACTATGGTTTCAAACCATGGTTTGAGGCCCAAAGTTTACATTTAAGTTCATTTACACCAAAATAGGGGACTTTAACCACCCCAAATCTCTTTGAATCCCTTTTTGTAGTGCACACATATAATATTACCCAAAATGGAGCTTTGAAACATGTGCCTCAGGGGACCCCCCTCCAACAACAGAAATGTTTGTGTTCCTAAAGTGACTCCGTCAAGGTACTTTCTAGGCTTGTTGGTAGCATGGAAACATTAGAGATGAAAACCAAGACATTGATAATCCTTTTCCACTTTTGTATCTATATACTCATCATCCCCAATCAAAACAACTAGTTTGAATTGTCTTTGTTAGTGTGTCGTCAATGAATAGAATGGTAGCAACTACATCTACAACTCAAGCTAAGTGAAGAAGCTATGGATATATATGATACTTCTCTCTCTCCTTCCCAGGCATATCTGCACAATTTTGGCTAGTAACTACCCCTCACAACTACACAATTTGAATTCTTAAGGCATAATTCACTTACTCTCCCAAGTATGAATTGCATAGTTTCAGGCCTCAAGCTTCATCCCTAGCCACTGATATTGTGGAATGCGTAATATCCTCCCTCATATTACCCATATAACATTGTGCATTGTGTATTCTCAAGCCTTTAACTTAGCCCTAGACAGTGAGACTAAGAAATGCGCAGTTCCTGAGACCGGATTGTCACCTCCAGCTTAGAAATTGTGCAATCCCTCCATCCAGTTACTGACTTGTTGATTTTATATTGTTGAATGAAATTTTTTTCTTGAGTTGATTTGTATTTTCTATGAGTGAATCTTGTCATACAAGTACTACAACTTTTGAGATTATATATTTGTCTTATAAGTTGCAGTCATTATGCCACCAAAGACATCAACCTCAAGGACACCATAGAAAATAGAGCCTATGAAGTATTTGAGAGTACCCATGTCACCATGCTAGTTCTATTAGGAACTCAACTCTTCATTGAGAAAAATTCAAATTTCACATGGCTCACAATAAAATATGCATACTCAGAAACCAGTTACAAATAAAATATTTAAGATAAAAAATTGTATGTCAATGTCTAGAATTCAGGATTTCATAAGATTTCATATAGGTTCCCTGTCTTCCCTAGTGCATATATTATCAAGTGTATCTTATCACACATAGTTTCAATGAGAAATATCCTCAATAGTGCCAGTGGAAAAAGGTTTTCCTCATTCATGCCACATGATTTTCAATTGATGTATCATTTTCCCTTACCATAAGCTTACATTGATTCCAAATTTTATGGAGAAACCAGTTACCTAAGCATTAAATCTTTCATTAAAGTTTGGGTGAAAGATCCATCCAAATTCCACTACACACCTAGAAACACTTATAAGACTAAATCTCTCAAAAGGGGATTCTAGTAATTGATAGTTCTATGTTTTTGGATCTACGTTCAAAAGAGTACTAAGACCTTTCCCAATGGTTGGGCATATTAGTTGCATCAGATTGTGAATTAAAAAAAAACATTCAACTAGTCGGATTTGTTGGCCCAACAATTAAATATCCATGTAACTAATTCCAATAACCCTCCTAAGGGTAAGCAAACCAGGTTTTATATGTATGCTTACTTTTTGGATGCGATATGTGCTCAACATAATTTTCCTGGCATGAGCTAGACATGGACACCAAAGGAGCCTGATGTACACATTTATTGCAAGTTACTTTCAGAGAGTAGCTACAGAGGAGTCACGGAGAATTTTACCGGAACTTCCTCATAGTGTAAAATAGGTTTATATTTTAGGAAGAGCCACCTTGCACGACAGAAGTCTTCATGTTTGCTACCTAGGTATGCCACCAAAAATTTGGTCATGCAGGAAGTATCATATCATATTTCCATAGGTTTATCAATAGCCTTGCAAATAAAGAATAAATCCTCTTGTCCCACTCTTACTTTGCATATTGGATTGTACGACACCAATAATTTGAAGCTTTCAGAGACTGAGGGTAAGGAATTAGACAAATTCGAGTTCAAATACCACCCGTATGATCTCAGGAGTTGTTGGCTTTAGGGGTACTGACCCAGGTTCGGAGTTAAGGTTTTCCAACAAACCCCTATACTACTAGCCCTTTTGGCAATGACCTACTTTCGCAGGCCAAGGTTTCACCTGAAGTAGTATGGGTGGGTGTTGGAACCAGGTTTTCGCACCCTCGGAGAGTAGGTAATTACGGAAGATCTCATTGAGTCTATCAAGTTCGCACCGAAACAAGCCTATTATCGAGCCTTTAACAGTATAATCATAATGTAATAATAAATATTTCTACTATCATTAACAGATCTAATCAACACACTCGCATCCACATGCGCATCAGAAATTATCACCACAGAACATTACAATCACTGCTAATTCATATATCGCAGGCACAATGACAACTTATTCAAATAACACAGAGGAACTTCAGTAATAACCACGACCAGTTTAGATAGCATAAAGATACTTCAAATAGATACCGCATTCATTAATATCAAAAACCCAATTACAAACCCAAGACATAGCCCGCACACACAACCAATGGGGTCCGTACACTGCAGGACTGAGGATCTCCGCGCACACAGCCAGTAGGAGTCCTTACCCAAAACAACCCAAAACATATCTTAACATTTCGTACGTAGCATCAATATTACCTTCTTACTTTTAGACTCAATCAATCCATCTATTTATATCATCGTAGCCTTCACTATCCTATGGTCCACAAATCGTGGTTTGCGGACTCTAGGTCTACCCTTTGACCCATTTACAAAACATTGGAGCTTTGACCCACCCCAAAGCCCCCTTCGCTAGACTAATTACTACAAAAATATACCAAAAACGCAACTAAGGGACCTCGTTCCAACAGGCCCCCAACAAAATCTTGTGACTCATCCCAAGTCACACCACAGGTGAGATATAAATCCTTTCTTTGATTTGTTCCATGGTGGAAGTAAGCGAAGGAAACACTTGAAGGCTCTGTGCAGTGCCGTCTGCATGATATCCACCAATTTCTGAGATGTTGGTCCTTCCGAGGCAGCGGTGACACTGTCAAGAGTCTGGTTCAACTATCGGATCGCCCTGTCTATGTCCTGTGAGAGCTTAAGGGTGTCCTCCGACCAAGGTGTCAAATGGTTGTTGAGGAATTTATTTTTACACTGGAGCACAATGATTTCACTACGAAGCGCATGGCTAGTTTTAAGTCGTGCAAAGTGCTGAGCTAGAATAAGGGTGGACATCGTAGCTTCCAGCTACTCAAATTCCTACTCCTTCTGAGTCAATTCTTGATCGATCTCGTGGAGGAGAGGATCGTGTTGCACGTGGGACCAAATTTCCATATCATTTTAAAGTAGAGTGACACCTTGACTAATTTTTTCAGTGATAGTAGCAGTGGCCTCTGTAACTAGTGCAACTCGCTTGGCACGTTACTCTGGGGTGGGTTCCAGGCTAGAGCTTGGCCTACAACGAAGCAATATTAAGTTCAAATTCAGCCCTGATAGTTGATACCTCAGTCCGAGACGCCTTCAAAGAAAATATTAGACCTTCAATCTTGGCCTGGGGCTCAGAAAAAGCAGGAATCACCCCTTTCATATCTTCACATAGTCAATCTATCAACTGCTCCAAGGCAAATTTTTATGTGATAATGGTAGCATAAGGCCTGGATTTGGGTTGCTTCAGCAATGTGGGTTGCAATAGTCTGTTTGGCATCACTGAGGTGATGTTGTGCGCGGAGTTTCTGGTGCTACAATTCACAGTTGATGGAAGTAAACAGCTCATGCAACTGCTCATTTTCCAATCGACTAACATCAAGGGCGACTGGGCATCCCCGAACTTGGTTGCAGAGGTCAGCAGGTTCCATTGTAAGGGCAGCACTTGGGAGCTGGCAAGGTCAGCTATCCTCAGTATTTGGTAGGGTCGTAACAAGGCCCTGCTGGCCTAGCTACCCTGCTTGATCCTCGCTCACTTGATCGACACTCGATTGAAGGGTGTCCACTTTGAGCCGAAGGGCTCGTAGTTCTATCTGCAAAAATTCCATCGTAAACTTTTTCTACTCTACCCAAGTAATCTATTAATCAGCAGCAACGGTGGTGACAGCATCAAAAATCTTGTCTAGATCATACTCCGTTAGAGTACCCTCCACGTTAGTGCTGGTATTAGTGGCTTTTCACTTCTTATGAGGTCCTTGGGATGATTCACAGGGTCATTTGAAATTTTGTAGGACCGGCGTACCTATGTCGGCTTACTCGGTGAGATTATGGTCTGGCAGGGAGTCCGGTTCATGTGACATTATAGGACTCTCTAGCTTCGTCGTGGAGCTGAGTGGAATAGTGGGATGGGATACTATAGGGTGTCTAGACATGCCTGTTGCGTCGAGGGCAGTGGGTGGGGCGGTGACCTTCCACTCCGCTCGCCAAGCTTCGATGACCTACTCAATTTTAGCCTCGGTAGTCATATATGGTAGATTATGCCAAGTACATTCCTTATGATCCCAAATTTTCACATTGTGCATTTTTACTCAAAATTTAGTGATGTGCTTGTACTTGTTGCAGACAGTTGGGGATAAACGCGGCTGGGAATCAATGGTTGCAAAGAGAGCACCCTCGTAGAGTAGCCAAAAGGTCTTATTTTGCTCAATCCGTTGGGGGTCTTTGGAATCCTAGAGGTTGGAAAACCATGCTCCCTCACATATGCTAGGCACCAGGGGGGGAAATACTGCGTCTTCTAGGAGCTCCCAGGCAACTAATACAATCATCAGGATCAGCCATTAATAGTAGAATGCTTTGCCGTGATCCTTAGCCTCAAGCACATTGTCTAGGAATTCTTCTACTAGGTACTGGGACTAGTTAAAGTAGATGCCCTTTTCACATTGGCCCACTACTTCAATTACATGAGTAGGGGTGGTTGTTGCCTGACATTTCTGCATCACCTTGTAGGCCAGGATCTGATTACCTAGACGTGTACCAAGGTCATTGATTGTATCAATCAGGAAGCCCCTCTTGTTACGCTTCACCTCTTACTTGTCCCGGACAGTTTTAGCGATATGATGCTTGAATCTCTTGTTTGTGCCATCCCACGGATTAGTCCCATGCATAGGTATGCCAGTAATGCGGTGGATGAGAGAAACATCTATTGGTATGTGGCCTTTTAGCTATAAGAATCCATCTTGAAAAGGTGCCATCAATTGGCGAACGGCGAGATTGGTGATGTTGTAGCGAGCAAAGTGAGGGAGGTACAGTAAGTTAAAAATTCCAGTGCTAGCGAGTCCCTTGACCCAAACCATTGGCTCTATTTTTGGTACACCATCTTCGATGATTTTGTCTCGGTACAAGTATGGAGCTAGCAAAGGAAAAGCGTCCAAGACTGAGGTATTAACTGTTAGGGCTGAGTTTGAACTTCAGATTTCTTCATTGCAGGCCAATCTCTAGCTTGGAACCCCCTTGGAGTAATGTGCCTAGCAAGCTACACTAATTACAAAGGCCACTACTACTATCACTACGCAAATTAGTCTGGGTGTCACTCTGCTTGAAAATGATATGGAAATTTGGTCCCCGGGACCATTTTTTGGCTTCAGGGGTTCTAACCCAGGTTCGGAGTTAAGGTTTGCCAACAAACCCCTATACTACTCGCCCTATCAGTAATGACCTACTTTCGTAGGCCAAGGTCTCACCCGAAGTAGTATAGGTGGGTTCTGGAACCAGGTTTCCTCACCCTAGGAGAGAGTAGGTAATTACGACAAATCTCGTTGAGTCTATCAGGTTCGCACATAAAAAATCCTATTATCGAGCCTTTAACAATATAATCAGCATGTAATAATAAAAAAAGCTACTATCATTAACAGATTTGATCAACACACTCGCATCCACATACGCATCAGCAATTATCACCACAGAACATTACCATCTCAATTAATTCATATATCGTAGGCACAATCGCAGCTTATTTAAATAAAATAGAGGCACTTTAGTAATAACCACGACCAATTTAGATAGCATAAAGATACTTCAAATAGATCTTGCATTCATTAATATCAAAAACCAAATTACAAACCCAAGACACAGCCCGCGCACACAGCCAGCGGGGTCCTCCCACATCAGAATTTGAGGATCTCCGCGCACATAACTAGCAGGAGTCCTTACCAAAAACAACCCAAAATAGATCTCAATAGTTTGTACGTAGCATCAATCTTACCTTCTTACTTTTAGACTCAATCTATCCATCTATTTATATTAGTGTAGCCTTCGCTATCCTATGGTCTGGAAACCGTGGTTTGCAGACTCTATGTCAACCCTTTGACCCATTTACAAAACATTAGGGCTTTGACCCGCCCCAAAGCCCCTTCACTAGAATAATTACTATGAAAATATAACAAAAATACAGCTAAGGGACCTCGTTCCAATAGGAGTGTTTGAAAGCAACATTGTGAAAAATTATAATTCAGTTGACAAAGCATGACTTATTCCAGACTAGAGGAGGGAAAGATCAAGAATTATTCTAATTCCTCCAATCATTGTGCACCAGTCAACTTTGTAAGCACATCACATGTCACTCCTCATCAAGAAGACACTCTAGAAGCATAACCATCAGAAAATAACATCCCAGTGCATGAACATGGTAAGCGGAAGGTTGTGAATAGTACAACAAACGAGTAGAGCTACAAATTCAAAGCAAATCCAATCATCTTGAAAGTGGCTATAGTAGTGGAAAGAAGGAGGAAGCAGAAGATGCAAGAGGAATAATTAAGGTAGAGAGGGGAACAAGAATAGAAGGAACAAGAAGACAGGAATAAACTAGAAGAGAAATTAAGGAGAAAATATGAGGAAGAAAAAAGATTGAATCAAGTCGAAGAAGAAGAACAAAATCAGCTACTTGAAGAAGAAGGAAAGTAGTTGCAGGACAAAAAAATTTCCCAGGAAATTGAAGATTTGATAGTGATCCAAGACATGGAGGTAGAGTCAATGCAACAAAATTTGGATGTCGATCTCATGCATTGCACGCAGCAAATCAACACTTAGCCTCCCCATCCTCCTACCGAAGGGAAAGCTACAGGTGAGGAAGAGGAAATTTCTCCTCTTAATGAAGTTCTGGTGATGGACTTATACAGTTTAAATTTTGATGAGTTGTAGAATAATATTGTACATGAAAGAAAGAAACACTTTCCAAAAGACCTCGCACATCCTAATTTTATTAAATAAAAGGTGATCATGATGGATGCCAGTAAGAATCCAGAAGTTATTGTCGCAGCCGAATTGGAAATTCACAGGAGCCTCCAAGTCAAACACAAAGTATTTGATGGTTGAGAAGAGACAAATGGTGAAGAACTTAGAGGCTGCAAGGTAACATATTGAACAACTCCATGAAGAGGTTCAGAAAGCATCTCCCATGCAGTTGTATCTAGAAGAACTCAAAGTAGACACATTGGGTGAAGTATTGTGATTTTTAGAAACTATGAGGAACATCTATGAGGATTTAGTTACCATGCACAAAGAAATTTTCCACTTGCACAACATGCAACAGAAATGTAGAGAGAATGTTAAATCTCTTAAGGTTTTTCGCATAACTATCATTTTCGTGCATGAGTGGGGAATGCAGCATAAAGGTGCACCTCCCGACTTGGTAAAGAAGACAAGGAAACAATGTAAGGTGGAGAAAGTTGAATTTCATATGCTTATCCAAAGAAAAAATAGATTTTCTCTTTAATCACCAACATTTATTCCTCTTATGCATGGTTGTATAGCAATGTGGATTTCAAGGTAAAGTCACACAAGATCCATTCAGTCGGCACACTCACTGAAGCTAAAGGTAGAAACAAGGTTAGGTAGGAATTTTATGAATACTTGGACCATTTCAGGAAGATTGCTACCAAGGGGAATCTAGAGGTTAACAAACATGATATTTAGAATTATATTGGTGGCCTTGCAAAGATCAACATCATGTTGTTCTTGTTGAAGAAGGAAATTCAAACTGGCTCCAAGACCATGTACCCATATGCAATGGAGGCTAGATTTTTCTTTCGTCTTGATCCCATCACAAAGTTTAAGGGAATCATCACACAGTATAAATCTTGTTATTGCTAATTGAACCAAGAGCTACAACTTGAAGTCTTTGAGCTAGAGTTTCCCGAAACTCAATCTTGATATGTTGTTTGTCTTAGTTGACTCTACCAATTTTTTTCCTATATGGTTATTTGTAATATTTGTATTTAAAATATTTTTGTAAGTGGAAGTCCAAATGTCAATTTTTTAACATGAAATTTCATTATGTAAAAGAAGTAAAATATTCACAAAGGAAGATGGATAGTCATCTCATACGTTATAAATATACCCTCATAACTCAAGTAAAGGGATTTTTTCTAGTCTTTTGGCTTAATATCGAAATATTTGGAGTACAGTTGAGATCCTTGGCTTCTCCTTTAGCATATAATGATTATCTTAATTTAGAGAAGCAAGTGTTGGATTCATGTTCCACTATTGGGGCTATTGGTTTGTCAATTGTATATGTATGTTTGGAACTTTCACTTTTAATAAATTTCGAAGCCGACACATCTTCATGCATATGTCATGGATGTAGTAAGACTATTCTTGTTATGTTTGCAATATGTGTTATTTCATTTACACTAATGCTTATGAACTATTTAATTTTTTTTTAGTATGAATTTTGTTGAATGTGTGTTGTCATGTTATTTCAATCATGGTTATATTTTAAATTATTTTGCATGTTAACTTATGATTCTTTTATCGCTCGTGTATCCCTTCTAAGCTAAGTACTATTACACACTATTACACAACATTTTTTCACCATCCCTACAATCCCTCGCCCCGCATCTTGGAGGGTCATTCCTGTGACTTGTGAGTAGTGTCAAACTCTGCAAATACCTTCTTTGCATCCTTCTGCATAAGGACATGATTCTTCCTGTTGAACATTTCCTCAGAAAGCACTCAAAAACCTATGTTTTGGTATTGGCATGAGTAGCCAGTTCACCCCTCACGCCAATGGGGAATATTTTCATTAGAGGTCGTGCCAGCTGATGCTCTGTCCCTGTGTTGAGCCCGCGCCAGCCTTTTTTGGAATGTTTTTTAACAAATTGGAGGCAGAAGTTTCCTTTAACCACCTCAGGAATGACTTATTTCAAGTGGATAAACTCGATAAGCCACGGATCTATTCCTTTAGGAAATGGCTGATGGAAAATTCTTAGAGGATAGGACTCCCCCCACAATTACAAGGATCCTAACCTCTCCTTCTCCATCTATATAAACGAGCCTTCTCCCTTTACAAAAGCTAGCTGAACATATAGCCAAGAAGTTGAACTTGGAGAAGAGATATTATAGTTGAGTAATCGTTATAGAAAAGGTCGAACCAAGGAGGATCCCATAGAGAGAGCCCCGTCTATATTCCCAACGAGCTTTGTGAGAGGTACTCTGCTGGAACCATGCTGGAGGAGATCGCAACGTTGAAGCTTGGTTGTACTCTTCCTTCTTTAATTTAATATACTTGACTATGATATTGATTCCATCTCTGTGTTATGTTTATTTGATGCATTTGATTTAGTCTTCTTCGACTGACTGATAGTTAGGAATGTGAAATAGTATGTTGTGTATCGTCTTCATTTCTTTTGTACGTGCAGGTATCTGAGCGTGAGAACGAGCAGATCGTGATCTGTCGAATCAGGAGTGAGAGGTAGCCATTCTTCTGGATGACACAATAGCGCAGGACCTACGATAAGTGATCTACCAAGTCTTTGTCCATTCTTAACTAGGAATTGATGGCATAGCATGTCTTTTTTGTGGCTAGACCCACTCTAGGGCTAGTGGGATCAACTTTGTCTACAGAGGGTATTTACCTCACCAACAAATTGGCGACTCCGCTGGGGATTAGTGTGAGTTTGTATTTCTTCTATTAGATCTTATTCTTGGTATTTTCTTGCTTAGCTTGCCTTTTCTGGATTTTTTTGCTGAGTCTTAGGCCCCTGTTCAGCCCCAGAGTATCAGTTTTGACCTATGCTTTTCCAAATTTTCATATTTTCAAGGTTGGCTTGATTGGAGTGATTTCCAGCCTGATCGTCACACCCACTGGTGAGATTTTCCAGTTTATCACCCACGCCATCCCCTATCTAGCAAGGATTACAGCCTGACAGTCACGCCAATTCCTGTAGGTGCTAGGGTTTCCCTTGTTTTGGAGTTTCTGGTCCATCCTGGTGTCTTTGGGTGTTTTCTTGACTTGATTTGAATGCTTTAGGTTTGTTTGTAACTGTGATCAGCCTTCTTCCGTTAGTTGTTTGTCCATTTCTTTCAGCATCATGGCTTTAGTGCTTTCTAGTGCTTTAACATGTTGAACCTCCTATATGAGTTTGGGTCTCTTGTTTCGCGGTCACCTTCATTATCAGCTTGATTGCATTCAACTCTCTGGATCCATTTTGATTGGTTTCTTTTGGTGAAATGCCTCTTGAGTGAGACTTGTCTCTTTCATTCAGTTTTGCTTCTTGTCACTCCAAGCATAGCTCACATTACTTTTATGGGTCTGTTTTTGACATCTTTCTTCGATTTGAGAGATTGTGACATTGGTTTGAGTCTTTGTTTTGTTTGCTTCTGAGTTGATTGAATTGTTTCACTTTGACTCTTGCATTAGCATTCTCGAACTAGTGTGATGATTCATTTTTCATGTTATTTAGTGCAATATTTTCTCTATTACATTGAAAAAAAAAAGAAAAAAAAAATGTTCTTGCATTCTTGTTTGCATCATAGAATTGGAAAATATTTTTCATAACTAGCATTCGGCATTCTAGGAAAGATTTTTCGTTCTCATAGTTTGCATTAGGTTCTGTAGTGAATACTTCTACGTGTTCTCATTATTTTCTATTGCTTGAAAATTCCTAACCTTCTCATAGATAGCTCTTCATTGAACGAAATGGTATTTTATGGCATGTAGCTTGCATTCAGGAATTTGTGAGATCCAACATTCGATAGGACCTTGGAATTGAAACATAAATACAAGATCAACTTAAAATTTATTCAATTAACCTAAGGAAAAATTGAAACTTAACGAAACATTTAGTGGTCTAAGTTAGAGACGTGTTCCGGCATCTTAAAACCTAGCAGTTGTCGCTCGCCATCTGGCTTAGACAACGCTAGTATGGACTTGTGCTCCCCATACCGTTGATTATATAAAGGGAGACCACTATAGGTTGCAATCCTTTTATCCTTAGGAAGCCAAGTCTACTGCCCTGTAACCATGATACACCGAACACAGCATTCGGGGAGACTACCTTCACATACGTCAAGTCCTTGGTTGATTCTTCCTTCATTTTATAACCAAGGTGTATATGGCAGTTCATGGGAACCTGGTACACCCTTTTACCTAGACTACCTGAGAAGTCATTTTTTATCTTTACTAAATCCATAAACTTGAAAACATCATCTAGCACTTATCCTTTCATGCTCGCTTAAAACTGAAGGAGACTAGAGTCATCTTTGACTATTTCTTGACTCTTAAAACATGAAACAACAAACTTTTGGTTTCAATGTGGTAAAATAAACGACCTACGATTACACGCCCATTAGAGATTGTTTACTCAACTTGTATTTGTTTGCCTTGGTTTTGATCCAAGTGTCTTCATTTTCGATCTTTTCCCCTTTTCTGGTGTGCTACAGTCACAGTGGCGGAACCATCAGTTTCGTCTATGGCAGTCCTTTCTCAGACGATTCATCTGAAACTTCACAGACTCTCCCTTTGCCGAGCTTCAACAGCCTATCATCCCGTTGGAGTATCCGTTTGGGGAACCTGTTGAGTTCCATTGGCCTCTTTCAAATGCTTGGTTTGGATTTGGGGTTGGGGAACATTTTCCCCCTCTTCCATCGGGATCACTTTTTTTTGCTGCTATCATACCTCCTAGCCCCCGTACTCTTTTGCAAGATCTTATAGTCGATTCAGACATGGATTCGTCTGGTACTAATGGTAGTGAGGGTATTCCAGTTTTTGATGAACAATACCAACTTTTCCCAGAATACATCCAACAAGAGCCTACTCAATATTCACCATCGTTGTCGCTTCTAGCTGGATATAGGTCTTTGGGTCAGATTATGGTCGGTATTGCCTCCATGGCAACATCAACTCCGTCAAGGGGTCCAGTTCTTCCATCCTTGGGTATGTCGTCGACGACACCTGTCTCATCGTCGACGCCTTTTGTCATGTCTATTCCAACTAGGCCCACTGTCTATGTGGATAATTTGGCACCGGTTGTCACTGCACAGTCGTCAGGAGTTTCAACTTTGATAGAGACTTCGATTGCCATGGAAATCCCTGACGACCTTTATTTTGAGGAGTATCGGCTGGCTGTTTAGCAACAGAACTCCCAGACTTATCAGTCCCCTCGGGATCCTTATAGGTATTATTTTTCTCATTATGGAGCGGACGGTACCCCGATTTATTCACTTCCGTTTCAGTATGACGAGCAAGGCAACCCCATCTACTTGCCTGCTCCTGAGGCTTATCAGTTTCTCTCTGGTGTTATACCTACCTTTCCTATGCAACCCTCTAGCCAACAAGGACAACCCTTTCAGGGACAACATTTGGTTCAACAAGGGTATGCTCATGACCCACAAGTACAACCCTTTCAGGGACGACCTTCAGTGCAGCAAGGGTATGCATACAACCCACAAGGGCGACCCTTACAGGGACAACCTTCGGTCCAGCAAGGATATTTTTATGGCCCGCAAGGGTAGCCTTACAATCCTCAAGGTCAACCTTTACAAGCCCAGCCTGTGATCCAACCAGGGCAACCTCAAGGACTAGCTGGGCAACTGACATATCAACCCGGACCTTCATATGGTCCTGGGGGGAAAATTCATCCATCTCAACCATTGGTGCAACCTCAACAACCTTATCTTCCGATTAGTCCAAATGTTGCACAGCCAGGGCCATCTTATGGTCCTGCCCCAGGTCAACCTGTTTATCAGGCACAACCTGGCCCACCGTAACCATTAGGCCAACCCACTCAACCGAGGCAACCTGGTGACCCTCATCAGTCAGGTCAACCTGCTCAACCGGGCCAACCTGCATAGCCTATTTACCCTACTTAGCCACCACTCTACTCTATGCCGCAGCCAAATCAACAACTGCGCCCGACATATCCAGCTCATCAGGGCCCCACTTATCAGCAGCTTGTTCGACCCCAAGGCGATTATTTTCGTCAAGGTCAATATCAACCCGTTTATAACCCATATCAAGGTCCCACTTATCACCCTCAACCACCAGGCTATACTTATACTCCACAGCAGAATCCTTATGTTGCTCAATCGGGACCCTCGTATACTCAGAATCAGTATCCCAGTTTTCTACCCCCGTATCCTGGTCCTCAGCCACCATATCAACCAAATTATCCGGCTTATACTCCTTATGGTAAGAATCCTCCAGGACAGAACCAATGGGGGTAGAGTTACACTCAACCAGGATGGAGTATGGTTACAGGTCCTTATCGAGGACTTGATATGCCTTTTAACCCTCAATTACCTTTTCTCACCATGTTGGAGTTACCAGATGTGTCCAAATTGAGAAATGATCCCATTCTTCATAATCCCTTTTGGCCTCTGGTTCCAACAAAGGTTCCTGGTGATTGTCCCAAGTTTGAGGGAAAGTCTGGGGAAGACCCCCAAGCTCACTTCATGACATACCATTTATGGTGTTCTTCTAATTTTTGGGTGGACGATTCTGTTCAACTCTGTCTCTTCCAGCGCACTCTTACCGAAGCTGCTGCTAAGTGGTATATCGAACTACCTGGTGGCATCTTTCAAGATTTCAATACTCTTGCTATGGCATTACTTACTCATTTTCATTTGTCGGTTCGTTATGAAGCTAGGGCATATCTCCTCACATCCTTGAAACAGGACCAAGCTACCCATATCTCGGACCACATTCATGAATGGAGATGGCGTCGTCGTCTAATCAAGTTTGAAATTCCCGATCAACTACTTTTTAATATTCCTTTTTTGGAATTTTTTTCAATATGGTCCTTAATGATGTTGTATAAGGAAGGCAGTGTAAAAATGTAATGTTCTGCTTTCAGGAATGTCAGCAATCAACAATCTATTCCAGAGATTGACTGAAGGGGCATTTACCGGATATGTCACCTTCTCAAGGAAGTGTGAGATCCGGAGGCTATCTGACCCTTTTCAAACTCTGTCTATAGAGCTCATTGAAGAATCCCACTCAAAAGTGAGCTACAGCAATATGTAAACAAGTACATGAAGAGCAACTTACTACAATCTCAGAAACTGATAGAAGAACTCATAGCTATTGTATTAGCTCATAGCAGCAAAATAAGTGTACAATATCTTGAGTGAAAGAGCACTCAAGAGAGGGAATGATCAACCTCAAAGAACAAGTGCATGAAAGCATGAAATATATTGCTGCATAAACTGCCCTAGCTATGACTGTGCAGTCTTATGGAGACACTGCTGCATACAAATGTGAAATATGATGATATTTCAATATAGCTCAATAAATGAGGGGGAGTATGCTCTCAACCCATAAAAACAATAACACAATGATGATACAACAATCCTCAAGAGGATTGGCTACACTAGATACATGAAATGGAAAAATACCAAAATTCCAGAGTTGTTGGGTAGCAGCAGTAACTCATAATCAAAATAGAAGGAGATGGTATAATATGCTCTACAATATGAATCAATCTCCTCCAAAGGATTTATGGAGTGCAAGGTTGATCCCGACACTAGAAATATCTCCCTCCAATGTGATGGTGCAAACCCCCACTGCAAACTAACTCTGAAATAACGCAGTCTATGGAAGGTACTGCACTGATGAAGATGGGAGAAAGCTTGGCCTGCTACCAAAATCTGCAAATGAGCTCAATAACACTTCTCAATGATATCTCCACTGAATTGAGACTCCTTTCTCTACAAATCAAGTCTCGAAGTGATGTGGTGGAAGCCTCCACTGCAACCCTAGAAACACAATGTCTTCTTGTTGCAAGAATAACAATGTGATGGAAGAGAATGCTTTGGCCTTGAGCTAAGATGTGGAGAAAGCTAAAGATCAATTCCTCAAGAGGCCTCTCATGAGGAGGAAGGAATCCTAAACAGGAATTCCCCCAGAAACTCTACTAAACAGCAGGAGTATGCTCCTTGTCTCTCAATACAACGAAATCAATAATCTATTCATGAGCAAAAATGGTTGTCTTTCCCTCCTCTTATACAATTGTGACCTCCCTCTCCATGGGCCCCACTTCATTAGTTTTTTCCTTCTCAAGGAATCTTCCCTCCTTCTCTATTTCGTTGTACCACAATGTGCTTTCCACCTCATAGCCTGCGATGTTTGACTTTGGTCAACTTGACCTAGCCACTTTGCAAAATAGCCCCCTTTCACACATGGAGGTGTGAAATTAAATAAAAAAATGATCCCTTCTCATAATATGAGGAATTTTATTGTGCTTTTCATTATTAATGGGTCTCCTTACCCATTTATTCTCCACCTATGTGAAATTAGAAAAAATTAATGTTCCAATTTTCTTCATGAAAATTTTGGAACATTACAGTCCTCCCCTCCCAAATGTTGCTTGTCCTCAAGCAAATGCAAGGACAGAACTGGAAAACCTCCCCTCAAGGCATGGAGTCTTTGAAGTGTTTGAGGAGCATCTTCCTCATGTGGATCCTCCATCTCCAAGCTATGAGCCATGCAAAATGAGTCACCTTCCAACTAGGCAACTCCTGAAAATAATCTTCCACCTTGTGCTCATGTAGAATAGTGGGCTGAAATTCTTAACATGGTAAGCTTCATGGCCTACCCCATGCTGTCCTCTTCTCCACTCATGATAAATGTGGAGTGAAAGCTGAACTTGGGCTGCAATAATGTTGCCTTCAAGAGGCAAGATGAAGTATAGATCCCCAAGGACCTCTCCTCCATCGCTACAAATAAAGTTGGCCCAAATCATCTCATATCTGATGAGTTGGAATTCATCATCATATGGAATCCAAATAGTCATATGGTTCACCTCATGGAAAACAAATTGCTAAACATGGTGACCATATCATCTCCCATACTCCCCTTGGAGCATGAGCTACAAAAACAATGGAGGTTCCTTCTCCCAAAGGGAACATCCACCCAATGAGTTCCTCCCTCATCATGATACATATGGGGCTGCTACTAATATATGGCTGAAACATAATGGTCTTCAAGAGAGACCCAAGCCACCCCTTCAAACATGTAAACCATGAAATGCCTCCTCCAAAAATTCAGACTCTCTAAATAGCTCCTCCCAATTGAAGGAAAGAGGTGAAGCTTGGCAATCATGGGTTGCCCATTGTTTCCCCTTAAACATACATCATGAAAAGTAGGGATAATCATACTCCCAATGGGCATCTCCAACTCATATCCCACTTTCCAAACAAAGCTCCCCATGTAAAAAGAAAACTCAGCAACACATGGAAGCAAGAGCAAATAGGAACAAGTTTTCATATGACAACCAGAAAGTGGATCATAGTTCCACTCATAGAACCTACATAGTGCACTCACTGCCTACATCAAAATAGAAAACAACAAGTGCTTTTCCAGCCACTTGTTTTCTGCCAAAATCATCTCATAAGATGGAAACGTGAACATAAAATATGGTGTCAATAGTGCCCACCAAGAATCATGTGGCTTCCCCCACAATCCACCCATGAAATAGCCAATCTCAATGTTGCAAATGGCTCCAAGTACATAATCATATAAAACATGAGAAAGGATGATCATCCTCAATACCACATGTTGATCATATAAAGTAAAGGAAGTCAAATAATAATACAGATGTATACCTCCTCTACCGGGTACTATGGACATTGAGCTGAAATGGCTCAACTGAAAGTGCTCCCTTACTCCCAATGAGTAGGAAGGTGGTTATGACATCCTCATCATCATCATCCGAGCTATGCATCTCTCCATATGCTGATATATGTCCTGTTGGATGCCCTCCCAAATGAACTCCTCTGCCAAGGAAAGATATGCATCAAGATGCATGGAAAAGAAGTCCTCATGTGCTGCATGTAGTAGCTCCTCCTTGAGACTAGAATATCTAGTCAAGAAGATCCTGCCATAGGAATAGATGACCACATCATCCACCATGTATCTGTCATCTCCATCTAGGTAATTAAGAATCATGCATGCACCAAGATCCTTGGAGTACTCTACCAAAAGCTGAGATCTTCAATATGGATCAATCCTCCTCAATGACAGCGTGGGTGATCTGGCATGTGAAGCTCCACTCATGCTGCTACCTGCTACTTTGACATCCCTCATGCCAATTTTTTCCTCCAAACTCTTCACCTCTCCAAAATCCAAGAGTGGTGAATCCCAAAACATGATGCCTCTCGTCAATGATAGGTCTGGTGGTCTCCCTGGTGGGATGCCCCTATGTATGGAGACATCAATGAAAAGAGTGGATTGTACATATGGTTGGGCAACCTTTACCTTGCTCTCCCTGTGTAGTACATACTTTCTCCTTTTTTCATTAACCTTCTAGAATTGAGAAGGGTGTGTGCTCCTCATCACATGATGTTGCTCTTTCTCTCCTCCTCCTTCTTCCAACTGCAAAATGGCACAATCATGTTGCTCACTTATTGTGCTTGGACCTCCATGTATGAGATCCTGGGGACCTTCCTGTAAATATGCAAGAAGCCTTCTTATTGGAGCATGTGCTCCTCCTTCCTCTGCATGAGGTACTCGATCAGCTCTATGATTGACAGCGTTGTTGCCCTTCTCCTCATCAACATATGTGGGCAACTCCTCCAAAATTATATCCTCTCTTGAAAGAGAGACCTCCATGACTCCTTGTGCAAAAATGAAAGATGAAGGTCTTGCCTTTGATAAAGCACCATGCAAGATATCAGCCTCCTCTAAGGGTTTCTGAAGTGATATTGAGCCCATGAATTCCTCCATCACATGCAAGGGTTTTGTTTTTCTAGGAATGTTTGTTTCCTCCACGTGTTTCAAATTTCTTCCCACCAAATTTTTCCATCAAAGCCCTAATGAACATTGCATAGGAATAAGTATTTACATTTTTCAAAGCAAAAGACTCAAGTAACCACCATGCATAGACTTTACCTCCCAAGTGCAGCGCTGCTACTCTAATGGCTTCACCTTCAGGAATCTGATGCTGCTGCAAAAGGTGTCTAGCTCTTCAATCCAAGCCTTGGCTGAATAAGTAGAGGAACCATCAAATACAGATAGAATAAATCTATCCTCATCATGCTACTTGCTCCTCCTCACCATGATCTTACAAAACTCCGGGAAAGACATGTGATCTCTAAACTTTTGAGTTTGAGATTCATACTCATGTAAGAAACCACTAAGAGTTCCCTTCTCCGGTATGCCTTCTTCTTCTTTCCTTCTCATGGCAAAGCTAGCCATGTGACTACGTTGTACCCAATGGTGTGTAGCTGCATGCTCACACTCCTCGTGGAAAAATATAGAGCTGGCCCTTGATTCAGCTCTTTTATTTTCTTCTCCAAAATATGGAGCTTTTTTCCTGCTTGTTTCTTGGTTTCCTTGATGAGAATAGGAAGTGCAGGGTTCTTCATCTTCTTCTTGCTTTTCCTCCTTGGAGAGGTTCTTATTTGCTCTAAAAACTAATGAACAAGCTCATCCTCTTCATCATATTGATTCCTTATTTCTTGGGCTTGAAGGCCACAGGCTGAGCCAAGAAAGATGCTTTAATACCACTGTAATTTTCCGCTTTCAGGAATGTTAGAAATCAACAATCTATTCCAGAGATTGACTGAAGGGGAATTTACCAGATATGTCACCTTCTCAAGGAAGTGTGAGATCTGGAGGCTATTTGGCCCTTTTCAGACTCTGTCTATAGAGCTCATTGAAGAATCCCACTCAAAAGTGAGCTACAGCAATATGTAAACAAATACATGAAGAGAAACTTGCTACAATCTCAAAAAATGATAGAAGAACTCATGTCTATTGTATTAGCTCATAGTAGCAAAATAAGTGTACAATATCTTGAGGAAAAGAGCACTCAAGAGAGGGAATGATCAACCTCAAAGAAAAAGTACATGAAATCATGAAATATATTGCTGCATAAACTGCCCTAGCTATGACTACGCAGTCTTATGGAGACACTGCTGCATACAAATGTGAAATATGATGATATTGCAATATAGCTCAAGAAATGAGGGGGATTGTGCTCTCAACCCCTAAAAACAATAATACAATGATGATACAAAAATCCTCAAGACGATTGGCTACACTAGATACATGAAATGGAAAAATACCAAAATGCTAGAGTTGCTGGGTAGCAATAGCAACTCATAATAAAAATAGAAGGAGATGGTAGAATCTGCTCTATAATCTGAATCAATCTCCTCCAAAGGATTTCTGGAGTGCAAGGTTGATCCCAACATTGGAAATCTCTCCCTCCAATGTGATGGTGCAAACCCCCACTGTAGACTAACTCTGAAATAACGCAGTCTATGGAAGGGACTGCGCTGATGAAGATGGGAGAAAGCTTGGCCTGCTGCCAAAATCTGCAAGTGAGCTCAATAACACTCCACAATGATATCTCCACTGAATGGAGACTCCTTTCTCTGCAAATCAAGTCCTAGAGTGATGTGGTGGAAGCCTCCACTGCAACCCCAGTAACACAATGTCTTCTTGCTACAAGAATAACACTGTGATGGAAGAGAATGCTTTGGCCTTGAGCCAAGATGTGGCAAAATTTTAAGATCAATTCCTCAAGAGGCCTCTCATGAGGATGAAGGAATCCTAAACAGAAATTCCCCCAACAACTCTGCTGAACAGCAGGAGTATGCTCGTTATCTCTCAAGACAACGAAATCAACAATCTATTCATGAGAAAAAATGGTCGTCTTGCCCTCCTCTTATACAATTGTGAGCTC
This sequence comes from Pinus albicaulis, assembly GCA_034641835.2. Classification (NCBI taxonomy): domain Eukaryota; kingdom Viridiplantae; phylum Streptophyta; class Pinopsida; order Pinales; family Pinaceae; genus Pinus; species Pinus albicaulis. Next base: position 1,189,531,839 of record CM076575.1, on the reverse strand, counting down.
CCTCTCCATGGGCCCCACTTCATTAGGGTTTTCCTTCTCAAGGAATCTTCCCTCCTTCTCTATTGCATTGTACCACAATGTGCTTTCCACCTCATAGCCTGCGCAGTTTGAATTTGGTCAACTTGACCTAGCCACTTTGCAAAATAGCCCCCTTTCACACATGGAGGTGTGAAATCAAATACAAAAATGATCCCTTCTCATAATGTCAGGGATTTTATTGTGATTTTCATTATTAATGGGTCTCCTTACCCATTTATTCTCCACCTATGTGAAATTAGCAAAAATTAATGTTCCAATTTTCTGCATGAAAATTTCGGAACATTACAAAAAATAAGCTGAAAGGGGGCTTGGATCCCCTTGTTAACTCACTAAAACCTTCTCTTCTAGAAGTTGAGCCCAAAGAAATGACTCTAGTTGGGTTATTCAGATCTCCCCAAACTAGATCTCGTAAAGAATTCTCAAAGAGAGAGCTTACAGCAATACATGAACACAATCATTAAACTCTGCAAATCTGAATGCAACATAAGATGAAATATATTGCAGCCATCATGTACATTAATATATCAACAACAATATACATAAATATCATGAGGAATATACCCCTCATGCAATGGAAATCAACCTCCAAAGATTAACACATGAAATACAAGAGATGCAGCAACTGCATAAAATGTCGGAAAGTAGTGACAACGCTGTCTCTATGAGTGTAGCTGCTGCTATATATGTGCATACATGAAATATGACTAAAATATACAAGAAATTCCCAAGAATAGAAGAATGGGCTCCAATACAAGATTTCTAGCCAATCTAGGAGAGATTGCTAGAAATGCTGGAAAATGTACAATGTGGAAAATAACTTGTCACTGCAACTGAACCAAAATGAGAATGAGGCTATGGCAGATATGAAATACTCATGCCCTCCTCTAATAATGTTCTCAAGCAAAGGATTGATATCTTTTACCCAAAACACTCCTCCTGATAAGCTCTGATGACTCTCCCAGCAACTGCCTACATAAATAATGCAGTTTCTACCCTTGACTGCATTGTGAGAGATGGTGAATGATTGGTCTGGTGCCAAAGATCTGAAATGATGTCCAAGAATCTCCTCTACTGCTCCTCAAAATAATATACAAGATCTCCACTGAAGAACAAGCCAAAGATTGACTCTATGAGTTCCTCTATTGTTGCACCCAGCAACTCAACGTTTTCTGCCCAACAGAATAACACTGTAGCTAAAGAGGTAAGCTTGGCCAAATGCTGGAATGAGGAAATGGAGCTCAAACCCTCTCCTTCCTTGAGGATGCGGTAGGGATACCCGACTAGGAACACCCTTGGGTTCAAGAGCACTACAACCCTGCTAAACAGCCTGGGTATGCAAGTCTTTGCAGACCCTATGAAAATAATAAGCTAATGCATAATGAAAATGGGTTGCCATCTCCTCCTTATAAAGAAAATGAACTCCTCTCACCATGGGTACCATTCACACTTGCCACCTAGCTCAAGCAAGTAGAGCCTCCACTAAAACTGCGTTGTCCAAGTAGGTTCAATGTATCTAGATAGTTTTAGTTGACTTGGTCAAAATAACTAGATCAAGCATGATCCAATCCCATTCACACCATGTGGTGCTCAAATCAATTGCTTTATTATTCCCCCTTTCACACAAGGAGTGTTATTTCTCCATCTAAAGGGGTTAAGTTGTCTCCTTACCCATTTTATTCAACAAAATGAAAATATGAAAACTATAATGTTCCTTTTAGCTTGAGGCTAAAAATTGGGAACATTACATTCTTACTCATTGGTTCACTACCTCTTTTTTCAATCAAATCACGAAAGACATCGCCATGGTGGCATGTGTAACTGAGGAACAAGCCATCGCTCGTCCCCAGCACCTTGATTGTGTATTCTCAATCAGGCATTTTGTACGACATCTTGACTGAGGCTCCACGTCCTAGGACCTCTAAAGTGTCAGCTACCCCATCAATCGACGACGTTATTGGTTTCGTATCTCAAACTTCACGCAAGTCTTCCAATGGGAACATAAATCAAATTCTTCCAATAATTTTGCTCCTCAGGCTACCCTAGATTCTGTTAAAACTGTGGGAATCAACGTCGTTCAGGCCAATCCTGCAGACAATACTTCCAAAGAAAAAAATAAGGGCAAAGGCAAGGCTAAATCTGATGCCCAAAAACTGAAATCATCTAAACCTCGTGATGACGATGGTTCACAGCGAAAGCTGAAGTATCCCTATTTGATTTGTGATGAGGACCACCACATTAACGATTTTCCTAGATGATCTGAGGTTATTCAACTACTCAAAGGCGCTAAGGGAACTCTGGCAGTCCTTAAAGAACCTTTCCCATCTCAACAGACCTAGATGGTCAAGCAACCTCTGCTATCTGCGTCGTTCAGCTCTCAAGTTTTAATGATGAATGGTTTTGCACCCGTTTCCATCGCCACTCGGTTGAAGGATTATGCCAGATCACGCTAGGCAACCGGTAAAGATTTTTTTGATGGCCTTCCTCCCCCAACTGCCTCTGGTCCTCTTGAAATTGAAAGGCCCAGTGCTAAACCCGTTATGCGGCCACCTTCTAAAGGTGTTCTTTGGAAACATTCTTATAATCCTAACGCCCATGCTGCTCAACATTAAAATATTGTTGAGGATTTAGCATAGGCGCCTTCCATTATTTCTGTGTTAGAAGTGCTCCAAAATTGTCTATCTCAATGAAAAGCGTTATTATCTGCGATCGGCAGGATTGATCCTGCTGATTCTAGCCTTATCTCCTTCAATTTAGAGAATTTCGTCCCCTAACTTCCGCACCAAATTATGCTCGTTATACAAGTCGGCATCAACGGTCACAACATCCATAGAGTTGTAGTGGACAAAATTGCATCCACCTACGTCATGTCATCTGCTTGCTGGAAGGCTATTAGCTCTCCAGCCCTGAATTTGTCACCCAATGCCCTTGAGGCATTCATTGGAAGGGAATCAAAACCCTTGGGTGTTCTCACTAGCTTTTTGATTACATTGCAAGGAAAGATAGTCAATGTTAAAGTATAAGTCGTTGATGCCAAACCCAACTACAATCTTCTACTCGGTCATAGATGGACTCACACTATGTTGTGCATTCCGTCCACCCTCTTTCGACTTCTAAAGTTTCCACATGAGGGAAAAAATATTACAATTGATCAGTTGTCATTCTTTACCTCATCTTCCGAGAACAACATGCCATACGTGGATCAAATTCCCAATCCCCCTGACAGTATAGGGCCAGGTCTTTTCAAAGATCCCGCTCTCATGGGTATTTTTCCTCTTCCACCATCGAATACCGTTCAAGTTAATATGGTCTCTTGGTTAGATGACCCTTGGATCATCCCTTCACCTGAACAGGTTGATTCATTTTGAGATTCGATGCCACTTATTCCCATCAAGATCAATTATTGTGAGCTTACAACTGCATCTGATTCTCCCCCTCCTAAAGTTGCTCCTTTGAGCATGTCTCTCGACGTGTATTCTCAATCCCCCTGGCTCGGCGATGCGGATTCACCCGATCCTTTGATAGAAGTGTTTCCATCCGACAAGGCTATCATGGAAATAATTTCTCCCGAGGATCTACCATGGAGTGATGGGAATTATCATTCCTTGTTTATGCCTTGCCTCGGGGCCATGTCCAACTGTCTTGAGTGCTTCGTGTCCCAAGTTCCTTCTCCACCACTTCAAACACCCATTTTGACTCATGAAGTATTTGCGGAAGGTAACTTGGGGAACATTACTCAAACGATGCCTATCGACCTTTCCATCAAACCAGGGATTATCAAGAACATCCATGTGGGAGTCACTTGCTCTTCCGAGGAAGTCCAAGTGTACACTAGTCTCTTTCATGAATTTCGTGATGTTTTTGCCTAGTCTTATGAAGAGATGCCTAGAATCAGCCCTACTATTGTGGTGCACGAGATTCCCACCTACCCAGTTGCGAAGCCTGTTTGCTAGCGTCTTCGTCCCGTGCATCCTCGAAAATCCGCCGCTATCAAAGCTGAAGTTGAGAAACTTCTTAAAGCGGGTCTCATTTATCCAATTCCCCTGACTGAATGAGTTTCTAATATAGTTCCTGTAGATAATAAGTAGGGCACCATTCATGTTTGTGTTTATTATCGTGATATCAATCGGGCCTTTCCTAAGGATAATTATCCCACCCCGTTTATCGATCAGATCATTGACGATTGTGCGGGGAGTCAAATTTTCTCCCTTATTGATGGTTTTTCTGGCTATAACTAGATTAACATTCTCCCATTGGATCAACACAAGACCTCTTTTATCTGTCCATGGGGAAAATTCGCATATCAGAAACTCCTCTTCGGCTTGAAGAATGTTGGGGCCATGTTCCAGTGCGTGATGTCCTATGTTTTTCATAATATTTGACATATTGTCCAACCATACCTGGATTACCTTCCAGCTCATTCAGCTGCGCGGAAAGACCACCTGGAACATCTCCGTCAAATATTTATTCATTGTAGACCCTACAATATTAGGCTCAACCCACATAAATGTGTCTTCTACGTCAACTCCAGTAGACTCTTAGGGTTTATCGTATCTAAAGATGGAATTCACTTTGACCCTCTTAAGGTTGAGGCTATTGTCAATCTCCCCTCCTCGTCCTCGTTACACCGACTCTATAGTCTCCAAGGGAAAGCCAATTTCCTAGGTCGTTTCATCCCAAACTATGCCGAAGTAGCCAAAGTATTTACACGACTCTTAAAGCAGGACGTCCCTTTTTGTTGGGATGAGATTTCCCAACAGTCTTTTGATAGACTTAAGATGTTGCTTGTCAATGCTCTGCTATTGCATCCTCTAAATTACCATCATGATTTCACCCTCTACCTAGATTTTGCCTTTAGTAAGATTTCCATGGTATTACTCCAATATGATGATGATGGTAACAAAAATGTCATTTACTACCTATCTCGGAACCTTCTTGACCCTGAAATGCATTACGCACATGTCGAGAAGTTAGCGTTGGATGCAGTCCAGGCCATCCAATGTTTTCGTCATTACATTCTTTTATGCACGGTGACCGTGATTTATGATTGTAACCCCATGACTTATATTCTGTCATGGCAGTTGCTGGGGGGAAATACTCGAAGTGGATCGTCATCCTCCAAGAGTTTGATTTGGAGTTCACTACTGCCAAATCTAAGAAATCACTTGTTTTCGCTGATTTGATTCGTTCTCTCACCGCTGACTCTACTCCTTCTTCCTCTGAAGATCATATTCCAGATGAAACTCTCTTCCTAATCAACACTCTCGATCCAGGGTACGGTGATATCATCATGTACCTCCAAACTTCTACTTTCAGGTCTGACACAACGAAAGATGCCCGACGCCGCATTCGGCATCAATCGCAACCTTATCGTATTGTTGGAGATACCCTTTATCGTGTCGGAGCTGATTCTGTACTCCGCCGATATCTAACCCTCGAGGAAGCAGAGAAGGTTTTAAATGACTGCCACAGTGGCACCTGTGGTGGTCACATCCGGTTATGCCACTGCACAGAAGATCCTTCGTGCTAGCTATTTGTGGCCATCTATTTTTAAAGATTGCATTGTTGGAGTACATAAATGCCATGCATGCCAGATTTATTAACGCAAGATGTGTGCGCCGCCTGTTCCACTACACCCTGTCATTACTGTTGGCACTTTTGCCAAATGGGGCATAGATTTTCGATGTGTAACCCTCGTTCGGCCAGGGGGCATGCCTATATTATCATTGACGTCGATTATTTTACAAAATGGGTCGAAGCAATGCCTACACAGTCTGCAGACGGTAAGATAGTGGCACAGTTCATATTCAATCACGTTATTTCTCAGTTTGGTGTCCCTCAAGCCATCGTCACCGATCATGGTTCTCATTTTCGGGATTATATGATGGTAGAGCTGACATCTAATTTGGGTCTGCGTCACGATAGCTCAACGCCTTACTATCCTCAAGCTAATGGTCAGGTTGAAGCTATAAACAAGTTCCTTGTTACAATGCTTCAACGAACAATCGGGATCCACAAATCAAACTAGCATTCATGTTGGTCTCAGCTCTATGGGCTTACCGAACATCGATCAAGAACGCAACTAGGTTTACCCCATTTCAATTGGTATACGGTCTGGAAGCCACGCTTCCGATTGAATGTGAAATCACTTCACTGAAATTAGGTGTGGAATTATTCCTGATACTTCAGCTAAAGAAGAATGTCTCCTCTATTTAGAGAGATTGGATGAAACTCGTCGCTTAGCTACCTTGGTCATCAAATCACAAAAGAAGCGAGTCAAAGCCCATTTTGACCAATCATTTTCTCCTCGTTCTTTCATCGAAGGCGGTCTCATTCTTCTATACGACCAAGCTCATGACAAGATGGGGGTAGGAAAATTCCAACCCATGTGGCATGGGCCCTACATTTTCAAATCTGTGTTACAAAATGGGGCTTATGAGCTTATTGACTATGAAGGTTTTCCTTTATCGCAGCCCAAAAATGGGTTGTATCTGAAAAATATTATGCTTGAATCATTCACGCATGATATGTGTACATAGTTGATTGTTTTCATTTTGTTTGCATGCTTTGGTTTGATGTCCTTTGTGAGCATTTTTCTGCTTATTGGGTCTTGTTGGCTATGCAGATGTCTATTTCCCCTTATGTCAGTTTTGCAGATGGTGCTTCCCACAGTACTAGGAACTCGTCTTCGGTAGCCTGGGTAATTTATGATCCTATTGGTGAGTTTATTAACTTACAAGGTATTTGTATGGGGCTAGCTACAAAAAATGTCGCTAAATATAGTGCAATTTTGGAACTATTGACTTAGGCAATCAACCTCGGCATACGCACATTGCTTGTTAAGTTGGATTCACAACTTGCTGTTCTTCAACTGAACAGTCATTATTCGGTTCGAAACCCATGCATTTTGAGATTGTATTTGCGTATTCGTTTACTTGAAAGACATTTTGATTTCATTACATATCAATATATACCAAGACAAATGAATACATTAACAGGTGCAATAGCTAAAATTGTGCTAGATAGACATTTGCGCAATTTATAAAAACATCATCATATGTACATAGACCCATGTAGAAAATAGATGTATATATATCTATATATATATATATATATATATATATGTCATTTTTTTGCAACGTGTGCATCATAAAACCCACAAAAAATAATATATTTTTGTTTCAGTTACACCGTGAGACAACATGTCTCTCAAAAATGTGCAGAAATAAAGTCTAGTTGCCTAATCGGCATGGTGCTCATGGTAGCACGTCACCGCCCGTACCAACAGCCTCAGGAAGTGGTGGTTACAACTTGGCACCCCTAAAGTATGCCTCTAGTAGGCCCGGGGCACATCATCCAAGTCAACATAGTCGGGGATCCCATGGGCGATCCCCTCCAGATTCTGCACTATCTCCTCCTCGCCACCCTCAACATGAGGATCGAATTCGCGAGGGACCTGTCTCGCTACCAGCGACATGCCCACGGGACGCTCAGCCAACATCTGCATACATATAGGAATAACTGTCAAAACATGCATATATATAAAAAAAAATTATAAACTCATAAAAATAAAAATGAGTCTTACCAAGTTCTTCGTCCCAATCCTCTCCCTCCAAGAGTGGGAGGTCTAAGTCTCCGGTGAAGTCTGTGTCGACGTAGGGCCAATCCTCCACGACAATCAGTTGTTATCCGAGCCAATAAAAAAACTCTGGCCTCCAAGACATATGTTGGCCACCCCCTGCTCTGGGCATCAGTGCCGCCCATTAGGCCATTCGTGGCTCGGTAGGTGGTGGCTCCGGGACTATAACTCCTGACGCTAAAATATGGGTAATCATTCCAAGAAGAACGATACTAGGATCGACCCATACCCAAACTGCTTGATTTTGGTCTTCTTGCACTTCGTGAGCTACCGTTTGATGTTGATGGTCACGGCCTCGGCCCAGTTGAAGATGGTCGGGTTAATACACTCTGAAGAAAGAAGAATTTTTGTCTTCGTGGCCTCATGTGGTGCCTGCGATCCTGCAGCCCGCATGATGGTATGCATCACTACACTCAGTGCCAAATTAGGAACGGTCTGGATATCCACTTTGCGGCTCCCTGATCCTTTTCGTGCCCCATGGCACACCCTGTCAATGACCATTTCCATGCTTTCTCCAGAATGTCGGGTACCGGTTAAGATAGGGACTTCACCACTATGTAACAACCCAGTGATGAAATACACATCGGAAACTTTGAGTTCAAGCTCTTGATCCCAAAGTACGAACTTTTCCTGATCTTCGTCCCAATTGCTGATTAGATACTGAAGCAATTCGGGCTAAGCCTAGAGACATGGTGTCATAAAGAACTTCTTGAGCCCACAATTCCTGAGGGCATTCATACAATGTTCATTTCCCATTGCTTTTTCATCCTCTTCACTATGCTCTCTCCCTTCCATTCGATCACCATTTTTTTGCGCTTTGTACCCACATGAATTGATCATAAGAACATTAGAAGCCTCCTTGGGTGTTTAAATTTGCAATCTATTGGTTTCCTTTTCTTAAATATAAAGCAGATTTTGGGTTGCGTGATTGGCGTGACTGTTTAGCGAACAGTTGCGCCAATTGGCACGACACCTGTGTAAAAATGTGTCGATTGGTGCGGGTCCATGCCTGAAACCCACGCCAACTGCGATGCCCTAAAATTTTCCAATCCTCCCCTAAGGGATCCCAAATGACAACTAAATGCAGTAAAATATAGCTTAAAATATGGCCAATGGAGTCAACTCTTACCTGAAACAGACGGAATATGGATTATTCCACTGGATTGTTCACAATCGTTGCCTGAAGATCGCAAGAGAAATGGGTCATTGTTGCTCTACAAACATGTAAAAGTGAAAAGTAAATATTTTTTACCATTTATGGTCTTTTAAATCTTTTCAAGGTCCTAAAATAGGTTTTAAAACATATTTTTCAATATATTTTCATATTATTTTTGAGGAATACATTTTACACACGTCTTTTTGTGCAGTGACAGGTTTTTCACATGGATATGACGAAGAAACGAGTTGTATTTTATACTTTTTTGGACTCGGTAAAAACACGAAAAAGTCACTATTGGAGTCACCTTTCAGCTCTTTTTTTACTCTCTAAAATTGAAAAGATCGTCGAGTCACTTGTTGTTTTGAACTCATTAAATTGGCTACGAAACGATATATACACAGTATACATTTACCCCTTTTTCAGGCTAGGATAGATTATTTACGAAAAAGGAATACCTTAGCCGATCGCGATTAAGAGGTTCTCTCAGACATAGTTTTCTAATTTTTCGGATTTGTGAGACTATTTACGAAAAGGGACTGCTGTAGTTTTATTTTCTTCCTTCTTTTTAAACTCTCTAAGTATTAAAATATGGCTAATTCTTCCTTTTTCAAACTCGTTAAAAATTGATGACATCGGACTCCATCGCCATGACATTACTCATGTTCCTTCTTCCTAGGGCTCGTAAAATGTACTAGGTTGGATTTGTCCGAAGGACAAACTTACATCGCAAGAACATGCTATCCCTTTCAAGCTTGTTTTCAAAAATAATTGGGGTACTTGCAAAAAATGGTGGGGGGGGAATGGAACCAATATTATAGTCGTGTTGGCAGTATGTCGCTCTTGAACATGGCACTTGTCTACATTCATGTCAGGTTGGGGACATCTCATCTTGTCATTCTTTTGCCTCCATGGGTTTGTGTAATCTCTTTTGACCACTCATTTTCTCTTTGCCACGTCACCATGACATAGATCCTTGATGTCAAATACTGCCAGATCCATTGTTGTGCCGCCAATATGTTCAAGAGAAGTTCACCTCTGCAGTTTTCAACCTCCCTCTGATTCTCTGTTGGTCTTGATTCACAAGCATTATATTCCTCTGTCTCGTGTCAATGATGTGGGAAGAATTATGGCCCACCTTCAATCAAGGTCACTTCCTGTCGACTCCAACTCATTATCCAGGAGGTTGATCTAGAGACTCCCTTCAGGTACCTTGGAGCCTGCATGCCTCAATGGTAGGTTCTTTGCATTCGACGCAAGGGCCACATCATTGGCTTTCGATCGATTGACTCTGCAGGTGTTCGACGTCAGATCACTGTTCACATGCCGTGGATTGTACCTTTTGTACCTTGAGAGCCATTTTCATTATTGGTGGTTTCTCTCATGTCTGTTAACAGCTTCCATCATTAGTTGGTAATCGGACGATGTTCTTGCATGTTCAACTTCAGCTCACATATTTGCATGCTCGAATTTTTACTATGTTCAGGTCGAGATGGAGCGCTAGACCCTGGGTTTTGTCTGATGAAATCCAGGCTGCAGGTTCTTTGTGGATTATTATGACGTACTGTATGACTCCTTTGATTAGATGGCTATGACCATACCTGATTCTATTTATTGATCCCCACTGCTGGATGGTTGTGTCCATACCTCGGATCTCATTGTTTATATACTCTCTTATGGATGGCTACGCCCATCCCACATGTCATATATCAGATGTATCAATTGTATTCATACTTTCAGGTTTTCCAACAGCAGTGTTTTGGTTGAACGCATTCTCATAAATCATTTCACCCCTCCCTCTCTCTCGAACCTCATGCTTTAGGGGGCATATGTTACACAAAATTTTGTCACCATCCCTACAATCCCTTGCCCCGCATATTGGAGGGTCTTTCCTGTGACCTATGAGCAGTGTCAAAATCTGCAAATACCTTCTTTGCATCCTTTTGCATAAGGACATGATTCTTCCTATTGAAAATTTCCTCAAAAAGCACTCAAAAACCTATGTTTTGGCATTGGCGTAGGTAGCCAATTCACCCCCTCGCGCCAATGGGGAAGATTTTCACTAGAGGTCATGTCAGCTGGTGCTCTGTCCTTGTGTTGAGCCCATGCCAACCTTTTTGGAATGTTTTTTAAAAATTGGGGGTGTAAGTTTTCTTTAACCACCTCAGGAATGACTCATTGCAATTGGTTAAACTCGATAAGCCACTTAGCTCTTCCTTTAGGAAATGGTTGATGGAACATTCTTAGAGGATAGGACTCCCCCCACGATTATAGGGATCCTAACCTGTCCTTCTCCCTCTATATAAACGATCCTTCTCCCTTTACAAAAGCTAGCTGAACATATAGCCAAGAAGTTGAACTTGGAGAAGAGATATTATAGTTGAGTAATTGCTATAGAGAAGGTCGAACCAAGGAGGATCCCATATAGAGAGCCCTGTCTGAATTCCTGACGAGATTTGTGAGACGTACTCCGTTGTAACCCTGCTGGAGGAGATCGCAACGTCGAAGCCTGGTTGTACTCTTCCTTCTTTAATTTAATATACTTGAATATGATATTGATTCCATCTCTGTGTTATGTTTATCTCACGCATTTGATTTAGTCTTCTTCAACTAGCTGATAGCTAGGAATGCGAAATAGTATGTTATGTATCGTCTTCATTTCTTGTGTACGTGCAGGTATCCGGGCATGAGAACGAGCGGATCGTGATCTGTCGAATCAGGAGCAAGAGGTAGCCATTCTTCCGGACGACACAACAGCGCAGGACCTACGGTAAGTGATCTACCAAGTCTTTTTCCATTCTTAACTAGGAATTGATGTCATAGTGTGTCTTGTTTGTGGGTAGACCCACTCTAGAGCTAGTGGGATCACCTCTGTCCATAGAGGGGATTTACCTCACCAACACACACTTCTAAGGGGCCCACTTTCTTTACCTTCGATGTGATATAACTTCTCACGCATTTCACTCGACACTTCACAAAATGCATACACATTTTTTCATCAAAGTTACGTATACATCATTCTATGTGGTTATTTCATCCAAGGCACACTCCTAAAACCCAACACTTTGGCAACTTGGTGTATTCCAAATGGGGCTCCTACTCTAAACGGTGTGGGGTCTAATTGGGAATTCACATCGAGACCCCTTGCACCTGTTGGCAGCTTCCAGCACTGTCAACAGAAAACTATCACCATAGTTATTATCGTTATGGACGCAAATACATAATATTTTCTAAAATAAACTCGCTCACAACGATTATCTTTATACATGTAAATGCATATTATTTTCCAAAAAAAAACTAACACATATGCTTTTATTTTTGCGCATAAAAATACACACTATTTTTTTCAAGAAAATTCAACACAATCTCTATTATTTTTATGTGTATAAACACATATTCCTTTTCCAAAAGAAACTAGCCCAACAACTATTATCTTTGTGCACATAAAAATATATTCTTGTTCCAAAAAACTAATGCAATAGTTGTTATTTATCTGTGTATAAACAGATATTCTTGTTCAAGAAAAATAGCATAATAACTACCTATTGTTTTCCAAGAAAATTAGTAAACTAAACACATATTATTTTTCAAGAAAATTAGCAAAATAACTATTATCTACGTGCTTATAACCACAAATACTTTTCTTAGGAAAACTATCATAATAGTTTTTATATACGTGCATGTAACCACGCATATAATGCACAGGTTATTATACTTACACATAACTACATATTCCTTTTCAAAAAGAAATCAACAAGGTAAATATAACTTACCTATGTCCCTATGCATATTAACCTTTCAATATTTTTAATGAAATTAAAAGTTAGCTTAACTTATCTTTTCCATTGTATGACTAGAATATGTTGATGGTGCTAATTAACAACACCTTATTCTTTCAGTGTGGCCTTCAACCCAACAACTCACTTTTTCTAAAATTATTTAATGCTCTAAAAACTCCACAATCCACCATTATTTGTAGCGTACATTTATCCTCCTCTTTTTCATTCAATAGAAAAACAAAATATGGATTTTGGATGCGAAACACAAGAATCCTGATAGGAATATGTGGCGGTAAATAACTTAAAACCCTTTGGAAACATGTTTCTGTCTATACTTAGATAACAAGATCCTCTTGCATTAATTTCTCTAATATTTATAATGATGAAGAAATAGAGTGAAATAATCAAAATTAGCTTTGTAATTCCTTCCATCTGATAGGTTATTCATAGTGCATTTCATATTTAAAGAGAATGTGAAGCCACAAAAGTCTAGTTATTGCTTGATAGCGGGATTTTATGCTTTTTACCGTGTTATTCAATGGAACCACTTGAGTCAGTGTTTTCATGGTAAAATAAAGTCACGCTCTATAACTACTTCTTGGAAAACCATTTCTTGATATAAACTACTTTGGCCACATCAATATATTAACCCAATAATACATTTTCCATGTTAATAAAGTTATAAATGACAACATAAATATGCTAGCATAGGGATATTACATAATGACATGTTATAAAAAGATATTTGTAATTCATTTATTCTTAATATAAAATTAATATGTGGTATTTAAAAAATATTAATAATAATAAAACATTCTAAGTAGTGTCACAATTTAATTAAAGATACAAGTTTTATGGATAAAACATTCCTAGTAATCTATATATATATATATATATATATATATATATATATATATATATATATATATATATATATATATATATATCCCTTTTACAAGTATATATTTTGATATAGATTCATATTAACCACAAATTTATCATGATTCTAGAGGTAACAAATCTCTAGATGTGGAAAAATAATCTCATGTTTTTCACTCTAAAAGAGGTTTGTTCCTAAAGATATTTGATCACTTTCGATGCTTGGTAGATCTATGGTTAAGACAAAATATTTAAATATGCAAGGTTAAGTAAAATATTTCAATGTCAACTATATATGTGTGTGAGAGAGATATAAAGAATTTGGAAGACATAAATTCTCATAGTTAAAACAATTTTCATGTATATTTTTGGGATTACACAATAAAAAAGCCCAAAGAAATTTTAAAATCATTGAATATATTTATGCATTAAAAAATGTTTTTGGGCTAACTAAATTCTCGATTAAAATACTTTTTTTGTAATAATATTAATAATATTCTCTTTAAACACTTATAAAAACATTTACATTCCCTATTACTTTAATTTTTCTAATGGTTATTTTAATAATTTTGAAAGCGGTTCCTTTGAAAACTTGTTGCTCTCCATTTTGTATCTCTAAAGTCAAGGATGCTAGGAATTTGACATAAGCTTATATTAAAGTATCCCTAAAATAAAACTAAATTCTATGTTTTTGTGTATTTCAATCTTCCACAAATGAGTTATGGAAGATTTCATATTTTGGTGACTTACTTGTATGTTACTTGTATATTTATCGAAGACTCTTGTAGCATAACCCTTTTATAGTTTTCTCATCTAATGCATTGATTGATTATATGAGAGTTGTACATATACCTACATTATTTGTCATGTGCTAAATTTAGTGATATTTCAATATCTAATCAAAGAATCATGAAAAGGTATGGAATCCTATCTCGACATTTGGGTAAAAGTGTATTTTGATAGGATAATCTCGATGGCAATAAATCCTCGTCTAGATAATTGGACTCATTATTAGGAAGCATATTATTATCACCTGCCATTTAAATGTAAGAATTTTCATGAATATGTGCATTTTTTTTTAAGATTCCCAAAAGTGGAAGAAATCCAGAAAAATAATGAGGAAGGAAAATCATGGTAGAAACCAAAAAAAAAAGATTCCCCCACCAAAAAAATATAGACATAAGTACATAGGAATGAAATGGATTGGTACCTAAAATCCCTCTCTCCCAAAATACATCAGCAGCCAAAGGTGAAGAATTCTCCTCTCGAAAAAAGGTTTTGGATAGGAAAAAATTTGATGCCCTCAATTAGGAAGATAAAGAAGGAGAAATATTATATCCAACACACCAAGAGATACAGCTATTCAAATACCAACACATGAGTTTTAAGGGTAAAAATGACATGCCTCCCCTCAAATATGTTCAAACTCAAGAAAATTTATTCAGGAAGGAAGAAGAAGAGGAACAGGTATTTCATTTCCCTACAAACATCAGGGACCATCAAGGACCTTCAATTTATGGATTTTCAGATGAAAATCAAAAGGGGAAAAGGTAGTATGTAAAAAACCAGATAAGAAAGAGATGATAGAAGTGTACATGTATAGAACTATAAATAGCTAGGCTCTCAAAGGTCATTGAAAGTGGTCTTTTATACAACTCCTAAACAAACCAAAATAAGGACTTGGGGTATAGAAAGAATCCACACCTACAAAAAGGGAGAGAAAGAAGGAAGGTGATACTGCACCTACAAAAAATGTTGAAGGTAATAATTCCTCTTCTCCATTCTTCTCAAAATTGTTAAATAAAAATTCACTTCCCTCCCTTCCTATGAAAAGAGGTAGGAAACAGTACAAAAAATGAATCTCCAACTCCCTAAAATGTCCAAGCTTCTTTGATTTACTAGTTCATTTTGATCATTATTGATCATGCTATTTGTTGTAGCAGTTTGTGTAAAGGGCTTGGAGATATAATCCCACCTACTATTAGTTAGTATGTATTGTCAATTTTGTCACTTTTTTCTAGTATTTTGGCATATTTAAGCATATGGACGTAATGCTTTATATATCAAAGAAATTAGACTTTTTAATCCATTGGGAATTCCATGGAGTAATTTGTGTGAGTCAAATAGTTGGAATAACCTCTCTTTTGTTGTAATTATAGTTGATATTCTCATTCTAGTTTTAAAACAAAAAAACAAAAAAAACGTTATGATCTAACAAAACATAAATTATAAAGAAAGTTAATTTACTATGGAGTAAATAAATTGAAATTAAAAACAAAAAATCTACAAGATGAAACTCGTTTATTTCCTTTATAATAGGATTTTGAATCTTTTCCTAATCATTAATGTTAAAAAATTTCATTCTTTTTTTAGTTCTGTTTTTTTTTTCAATTTTCTATAATTTATTGAGAAATATATGTTGGAGTACATGCACATTTCCCACTATTTAGGATGAATGTTGTTTATATAATTTCCTAGATATTTATTATATGTCTATTTTCAATAGGTGTTTCCATGTAGAATGACATGTGGCATTGAATGGGCACTAACAAGAGAGTGATATAGTTGTTACATGGCACCTAAAGAGAACTTCTTAATCCTCATCCTCCTCCTACATACGTGCACACTTCCTTTCTAATTTTTGAGATAACATTGCCCATATACCTTATCCACTTGTCCTTTTATTCTTCGAAAACTTATCTCCTGAGATTTAAACCTAATTTGGGGTTTATTTTTATTTATAGAGTTAGGAGTTATATATCTAGGTTATTTCTTCATTTATCACTTATTTTATGGATCATATTGTCCATATTCAACTCTATTATTGACTTGAACTCCATATTTTACTAGCTAACTCCATTTTTTGGCTAGTTAATGGGAACTGAGAGGGAGTTCATTTTTGCCACTTGTGCATGCACAAGGAACCCCAAGCTAGTGTGCATTACTCCTATCTCAAGAAAGTGTTTTGTACTCAAGTCAAGAAATTTAATATAAATGAGTTTAAATTGATATTTGAGTCTCTTAATCTAAAGAGGGACCTTTTATTCTCTTTTCTCTCTTTTTGTCTTACAAATTTATAGTGTAGTTTTTTTGTGACAACTTGATTCTTGTGCTTCTATTTAAAATCCTACATGGTAGATTAGAAGAGGAATTTGTGATGAAAAAACACATTTTATTGTAGGATGCATAGGATTGAATAACTCGACAAGGATGGATTAGTCCATTACTATGATTCTTACTCAATTCAACTATTTTGAGTGATATCCTGAGATCATACTTTTGCTATGAAGTAATGGACTTTATAGAATTACCATGGGTATTGAAAAAAATATTAATTTTGCTATAGAAGAGTAAAGGTACTTCAATATCATGGATGAGGCCTATGGGATTCTATGATTATCCATTTCTCTATACTTTCTCTTTCATTTTGAAGCTTTCTAAACTCCCAATGAATAATGGACTAAGTTGGAGGGACTATTTGGTAAGAAATTTGGACCAAGAGGACATCAATTAGAGAGTGAGCTCATTGTTGAGAAAAAAAGTGTTGCCAGTTTATAATTGATTTCTCTATCTTAATAATTACTTGTGAATGTTCGTTAGCTTCCTATGAAATTTAATTTTCTCTTCATCAGGCAGTTTCCAAATCGTCAAAAACATAAATATCACAAAGAGACAAAGAACACTAGAAAAAAGGCTCCAAGCCAGGACAAAACCCCACAAGGGGAAAAACCCAAAAAAACTATTCTTATAGAATCATATCAAAGTGATATATCCAAGACCCAAGTCAACCCTCCTTCGAGTCATCTCCAGCAAGTCATATTCAATAGAAGTCAACACTATTAAAATCTCTAAAATCTAGTCAATCCCTGAAATTTTGACCCTGTAAGAGCCTCTGAAAGTCATCAAAAACTCACACATGTGAATAGAATTAGGGCAAAAATCATTTTTTCTTCTCTCTCCTTTGACTACACTAGTTTTTCTTCTTTTCTTGGCATAGAAATTAATGTGAATGATGTGTTTTCAAATGAGTTCAAAATTCCTTGTATTTATACACATCCAGGAGATTGAATGGATGCCTCTTTTGATTGACTTGTCCTGGAAGGCCAACTTGGTCTACGGAGGAAATTTTGACTCTTTTGACTCAAAATAAAATAATTTTATTTTTCTTACAATAATTCCAATTAGGACTTTGACTCAATTACATTTATTTGACTCATAATAAATTTTATATTGACTGAATAAAAACTATTAACATGAAGAACATGCTTTGAATAGAAATAAATAATAATAAGAAATATAATAAGTATATCAATGATACATTTGTATTACTGTTAGGTCCCTATATTACTAGTATAGTCCTTTATTGTTGTTAGTGTAACCCCCTTATTGTTATTATTGTACCCTTGTAACCCCCATTTTTTTATTATTGTGCCCTTCAATTATTATTGTTAGGTCGGCTAGGATTACATTGTGGCCCACTAGGATTACATTATGGCCCCATGGACTCCTATATATAGAAAGGAGGTTTTGTAAATTGTATCATCCAAGAATTGTTCATTTATGTAATGTATTGGAGGTTTCCCCCTCAAAGTGGCTTATTTATAAGGCGTTGATATCTATTTTCTTCTAATTTTGGAGCTGGTTACACAACATTTGGTATCAGAGCTTTGGATTCGAGGGTTTCGCTGCTCCAAACAGGTCATCGTGGAATTTTCGCTATAACTTTTTTTCTACAAAGTTTCAGAAGCTAAAATTTTTAGGGTGTGAAGCCGAAATCCAGAGGAAGATTTTATAAAACTTCCAGAGCTTGGTTCGCAATATTTTCGAAGATATGATCTGTGGAAGTTAGGTCTTTTTTCAGGCTCCTAAATAGGTCATCGTGGCATTTGAGCTATAACTTTTTTTCTACGAAGGTTCAGAATCTGAAATTATTACGGTGCAATGTTGAAATCCTGAAGAAATTCTTCAAAAAATTTCAAATCTTGGTTCGCAAAATTTTTGGAGATATGATCTGTGGAAGGTAGTGCTTTTTCAAGCTCCTGAATTGCATCTCAAAGAGGTGATCGTGGGAAAAGTTCAATAACTCTCTCTCTGGGCATCGGATTGGAGTGCCGTAAAAAGTGGTCACAAGTAAACAGACTTTAGCTTCTTGGCTATCAATTTCAGAGATGAAGGATGAAACAGTGACACGTGGAAATTCGTACAAGTTCGCTCTACTGAACCAGTCCATAATTAAGTCATTGTGGGAGATGGGACACAAATTTGTCTTGGAGAATCCAAATCAGGTTAGACCTGTGGCATTCGAAAGATAATTCAGAGGGCTATGTTGCTACCAAAAATAAAATATTGAAGTGCTACAGTCACAAAGATAATCCAATTTCAATATCAAGCTCCTCAAAATCAAGAAAAAGGTGTGTATTTTTTTTCCAAATTGCATAAGTCTTGTTTGAAGAA
Source organism: Pinus albicaulis (assembly GCA_034641835.2). Lineage (NCBI taxonomy): Eukaryota > Viridiplantae > Streptophyta > Pinopsida > Pinales > Pinaceae > Pinus > Pinus albicaulis. Next base: position 1,189,512,896 of record CM076575.1, on the reverse strand, counting down.
TCAATTTGAATTGATTCCAAGGGCATATTGTAGAATAGATATCAGTATTGGGTTCTAAAATATGCCCTGTAAAAATAATTCAACATCCATTAAGCCTTCAGAAGGCTCTACTATGACACATGAAGATGAAGAATTTCACTCTCGCAAAGAGCAACAAAAAATGAAATGGAAGTTTTGAAGAAAGGCATGGAAGCTAAGATGGATGGCGTGCAAGCTACGATGGATGGCGTGGAAGCTAAGATGGATGGTTTGAAGTGGCATGGAAGCTAAGATGGATGACATGAAATACAACATGGAAAACATGAAGAATGATCTAAGCAGACACATAGAAGGTTTTAAACAAAATTGATACAAAAAATGTTTCCTAATGGTGAAAAGATAGTAGAGGAAACTCATGATGAGAACAAAATAAATTCAAATCGTGATTTCATGAACTCTAATGTTGGCGGGAAGAACCACCATATTCCAAAAATGGATATGAGGAAGTTTGATGGAAAGGATCCTGTAACATGGATACTACAGATGGAGCAATATTTTGATCTCAATAATGTGAAAAACACACAAAAGGTACGCATTGCAACTTTACATTTAAAACAAAATACATTTGTATGGTATCGATGGCTTTGCTCCCATAAAAAAATTGTCACTTGGTCAATTTTTACGGAGGAAATGATAGCACATTATGAGGATACAAAGAGCAACACCTTCTTTAGCCAATTGATAAATCTCAAACAAAAGGGTTTGGTGGGGCAGCACATTGAGGACTTCCAAAAATTGAATATAAGGGTAACTGATATTCCAGAGGAACACAGGATTGATCTCTTCATAGGCACTTTAAAGGATAACATCCAACATGAAGTTCGCGTTTTGGAACCTGATTCATTGGAGAAGGCATTCGGGTTGGCAAGAAAAGTTGAATGTAAAATTATGGCAACAAGGAAGCCTACCACTCAATTCTATAAAGAAGGAAGTGTTGCTACGCCTAGATTTCCACAACCTACAAGGTTGACACCACAACAATTGGAAGAAAAAAAGAGCAAAAGGGCTTTGCTACAGTTGTGATAGAAAATACACTAATGGTCATAAGTGTGATGAGAAGAAACTATTTTACATATATTGTGAAGAGGAAGAAGAAGATGAAAAAGAAGAGGATATACACCAGGAACTAGCCCTAGAAGAGGAAGAAATGAATCTGACCATATCGTGTAATGCACTGGCAGGAATTACCACTCCTCAAACTCTCAAGATAGAAGGACAAATCAAGAAAAAAAAGTTAATAGTGTTGATTGATTCAGATAGCACCCATAATTTTATTCATTATAAGGTAGCCAAGGAATTAAATTGTTTCCTATACCCAGCACCAGAATGTCAAGTGATGGTTGCAAATGGAGGAACTATAAATTGCTCTGGAAAATGCCATAATATCAAGCTAACCATGGGGGAATATGTATTGACTAGTCCAATGCTTTCCATTCCTATGGGAGGTGCTGATGTTGTACTAGGAGTACAATGGTTACAATCTTTGGGGACGATAGCTTTTAATTTTCAAGAGCTTTTCTTGAATTTTTTTTCAAAAGGAAAGGAAGTTGAATTACTGGGTATTGCAGGGAAGCCAGGAAAGATAATAAGCTCTAATTTCATGACAAAGCTTCTAAAGAAAGAACAACGAGGCGTAATTTCACAATTATGCTCACTAGAAGTTCCAACATCAAAATCATCTATTTCTGCATATCTCCAACAAGTCTTGGACAATCATTCCAAGGTGTTTGAAACTCCCAAAGGACTCCCACCTATTCGTGATCATGATCATGCTATTCATTTGATTCCAGGAAGTGTTCCTACAAACATCCGGCCTTATAGATATCCTTACTTCCAAAAGAGCGAAATTGAACGCATGATTGCAGAAATGTTAGAGGCGGGTATAATTCAACCTAGTCAAAGTTCTTTCTCTGCTCCTGTAGTATTGGTACACAAGAAGGATGGATCATGGAGAATGTGTCCGAATTATAGGGAGCTCAATAAGCTCACCATTAAAGACAAATTTCCCATTCCTGTGATTGATGAATTATTGGATGAATTACATGGAGCAATTTATTTTACCAAGTTGGATCTTCGTTCAGGATATCATCAAATTAGAATGAAGATCGAAGATATTCCAAAAACAACATTTCGAACTCATGAGGGTCATTATGAATTTTTGGTCATGCCTTTTGGCCTTACCAATGCACCTTCTACATTTCAAGGGTTGATGAATTCCATTTTCAAACCCTTCCTTAGAAAATTTGTGCTAGTATTTTTTGATGATATACGAATCTACAGCAGGTCTTGGAAGGATCATGTTGAACATGTTGACAGGGTGCTCAAACTATTGCAGGAGAAACAATTATATGCAAAAACATCCAAATGTTTCTTTGGAGTACAAGAGATGGAATATCTGGGTCATATTATATCTCACGAGGGTGTTAAAGTAGACCCTAACAAAATTAAAGCCATTAAGGAATGGAAAGTCCCCATGACCATAAAGAAGTTGCGAGGATTTCTCGGGTTAACAGGGTATTATCGCAAGTTTGTTAAGAATTATGGGAGAATAGAAGCACCTCTAACAACATTATTGAAGAAAGATGCATTTCCATGGACTCCTGAAGCAACTAAGGCCTTTGAACATCTTAAAGAGGCAATGTGCCTAGCACCGGTCTTAGCTACGCCAGACTTCACAAAAACCTTTATTGTGGAATGTGATGCCTCAGGAAATGGAATTGGTGCAGCTTTAATGCAGGAAGGAAGACCCATTGCTTTTGAAAGTCGTCCAATCAAAGGAAAGTATTTACAGAAACCTATTTATGAGAAGGAAATGTTAGCAATACTGCATGCGCTAAAGAAATGGTGAACTTACCTAATGGGAAGACACTTCAAGGTAAAAACTGATCATGATAGTCTTAAACACTTTTTGGAACAAAGACTATCTTCAAAAGAGTAGCAAAAATGGGTCACAAAGATGTTGGGTTATGACTTTGAAATAATCTACAAAAAAAGAAAGCTTAATGTTGTTGCAGATGCACTCTCAAGAAAGAATGAAGAGGTGGAAGCATTTCTTTGTGGCATTTCTATTATCCAACCAGATTGGATAACCGAAGCAAGAGATGAATGGAAGAAGGACAAAGATGTATGGACACTCATTCAAAAGTTCCAGCAAGATCCTAGTACATCTGATACATTTAGTTGGAAAAATGATTCCTTATGGTACAAAGATCGCTTATATCTTTGTAAGAATTCCCAACTAAAACAAAATATTCTTCTGGAATTGCACACTTCTCCTTTAGGAGGACACTCAGGATTTTTAAAAACTTACCACAGGGTGAAGAAAGAATTTTTTTGGGATGGCCTTAAATCTGATATTCGAAAATTTGTGGCGGAATGTTTGGTTTTCCAGCAGAATAAAGTGGAAACAATTAAGACCCCAGGACTTCTACAACCTTTATCCATTCCAAGTCAACGTTGGGAGGAGATTTCAATGGATTTTATCACAGGTTTACCTAAGTCCGAAGGAAAGAATTTCATCATGGTGGTAGTTGATAGACTTACCAAGTATGCACACTTTTGTGCATTATCTCATCCATTTAAAGCAAGTACAGTTGCTACTACATTTATGGACAGAATTCAAAAGCTACATGGAAGCCCAAGGGTTATTGTGAGCGACAGAGATCCCATTTTTACTGGAAATTTTTGGACGGAGTTATTTCTTTGTTTGGGTACTCAATTAGCTCATAGCTCATCTTATCATCCTCAATCTGATGGTCAAACTGAGATAGTAAATAAATGTTTGGAAGGATATCTTCGTTGTTTTGTATCTGATAAACAAACACAATGGGTCAAGTGGTTACCTCTTGCTGAATGGTGTATAACACTTCCTTCCATACTGCAGCAAAAATGACCCCATTTATGGCACTTTATGGATATCATCCACCATCCATCACATCATCTTTAAGGGAAAATTCAAAGGTTCAAGCAATGGAAGATCACATCGAGCATCAGCAAGAAGTTCTCCAACTCTTAAAGGATAACCTGAATTTGGCACAAAATCGAATGAAACAACAGGCAGATCAACATCGTAGCGAGAGAAGTTTTGATGTAGGAGATCGGGTATTTTTACGGCTACAACCATACAAACAAATGTCCCTCAAGCAAGCAAAGAAGGATAATAAATTATCGCCAAAGTACTATGGTCCTTACAAGGTGTTGCAAAATATTGGTACTACGGCATACAAATTGGAGCTTCCTGCTTCTTCGCGAGTACATCCAGTTTTCCATGTTTCATGCTTAAAGAAGGTTATAGGTGAAAATCTTCCAGTTCAAATAATATTGCGAGAACTTGATGAGGAAGGAAAAATCATATTGGAACCTGAAGCGGTCATGGAAACAAGAACTCGACAGCTACGGAATCGATCAATTTCAGAGTATCTCATCAAGTGGAAGAACTTACCCACTGAAGATTCTACATGGGAGGATGAGAATTTTATACAGAAGCACCCGGAGCTACTCAAGCATTGAGGACAACACTTTTTTGAAGGAGAGGGGCATGTTAGGTCCCTATATCACTAGTATAGTCCCTTATTATTGTTAGTGTAACCCCCTTATTGTTATTATTGAACCCTTGTAACCCCCATTTTGTTATTATTGTGCCTTTAAATTATTATTGTTAGGTCGGCTAGGATTACATTGTGGCCCACTAGGATTACATTATGGCCCCATGGACTCCTATATATAGAAAGGAGGTTTTGTAAATTGTATCATCCAAGAATTGTTCATTTATGTAATGTATTGGAGGTTTCCCCCTCGACGTGGCTTATTTATAAGGCGTTGATATCTCTTTTCTTCTAATTTTGGAGCTGGTTACACAACAATTACATTATGAAGACCGACACTAGTTACATTTTCAACACCCCATCTTAACTAAGGAGGTATTCATAATGACACAACAGGATACTCTCAAATTGAAATATTCTCATAAGAAAGGATTCAGGTTGATAAGCATCATCATAACCAGCATTGTCAAACATAGCAAGGCCTTGAATAACAATCCTTATCTCTCCATTATATCAAAGAACAATATTTGGAGGCATAAATTTGGACACCCATCACCTCTCTAGGAACAAACCCCATCAAAATGCTCACCAAGTATGTCCTAATAGGACTATTCTTACCTTGGATACCCTGTCCTTGAATAATACAGGTCCTAGGGACTATTTTTATCTTGGATACAAATCCTCAAAGAATATTGGTCCTAGATGCTTATTCAATCCATCATTATCCCCATCAGTGATGTCACTAGGCTTACAATTGTTAGTATTGGCCATACTGCATGACACGTGGAGAATATAGTGTCCATCCTCACTCTCTCACAACTAGGGAGGAAACATTGAAAAGCCTAATATTATCTCAAAAATAGTTATCCTCTTCCATGAAAATAAACTTCATCAATGCATCAGCTACTTATTTGTCTTTTCAAGGTCCATTGTAGCTTCTTAGCTCCTATATACATCACATCATAATGTTCTTTGACCTTCCTGGTTTTCTGACAATCCCCATATCGAAATCAATGTTCCATAAACTAGCTTCATAAAACTGCTTATGGAGACAAACTTCTTCATAGTTTATTACACAAGTCTTCACATCTTCTTCCTTTATAACAATTTTCGAATAAATTATATCATCATACAATCATCAGTGGAATCTCTATCATCTTCAATATTTTTAATCAATATGTTCTTGGATCGAACCGATTAGTTGTCAGTACCACAGTATCAAAACACTTAAACTTTAGGATATTGCCTAAGATCATTCATCTTCTCTTTTGATCACAAGTTTCTCTAGGTTTTTTGTCAAACTTTAATTAATATAGTATCCATCCAAGATCCTATAGCTCCCTCTTTCCATCTGAGGTAGGTGAAACTATTTCCATGTAATTGAATTCTTTGTTACATACTTTAAATTTCTTTCTCCTTATTTAATTATGTCTATTAGGATTCAGTGAATTCATTTTTCTTGTTGAGTTATTCTTATTTTTCGATCTAGTAGTCAAGTTTAGATAGCCTATTTCTTGACCTGCAAGCCTTATTAGAAGACAATGAAATTAAAAAAAGGTAAAGTACAAAGGTTATAGCTTTAGTAGTAATAAAGGATACGTAAAGTACTTGTATTTTGAGGAAATTTATCTCCCTCTTAATGTTGGACCTATTCGCCAACCTTGTTCTCACATTAACATATGTCATTATTAGTGCTCAATGGCTGACGCTAGGGTTTCGATTTGTTCTATTTCCGCTCTCGCTGACATAGCTGTTTGGGCTTCTGAACCTGAACTCCGCCTCGTTGCTGTTCCAGATGGGAAGTTTTCTGGGGATGCTTTCGATTCGGCCCCTTGCCAAGCGCTGCCTCTGCCTGGACTGAATACCTCTTCAATGAATGTCGATGCTCATTCAGAGGGCACACGATTTGCAGAGTCCAGGGATGATGCAACCCTCACTGCTGCTAAGATTCACGGCATCTACCCTTCGGTGCCTGCGGCAGCCTCCCTTTATTACAGAGGTGTCTCTCTGCCCTGAGGTCTTTTTTCAGCTCTTCAAAGGGTAGATACTACAGGCTTTACCTTTTGCTCTATTTCCGCCTTCGTTTGCAACCTATGGCAGAAGCGACCCTCGGATTGGCACATTAGGTCTACAATGGGGTTTATGGATGGCGAAAAATTTATTTTTTCCCCCTCCAAACCTCGGTTGGGCCAGGCGTTGTTGGGTTACCTGCGAACCAACTCCCTTTCTTCTCAGATCTGTACTAATAAGATGGGATCAAATGATTGCTCTGCCCCATTTCAGATCCAAATTTCATCTCTTTCAGGCAACACCATTCTACAATGGGTTTGCTCTTCAGACTTGGTGCAGAACCTTAAGTTAAAACTGGAACATAGGATTGGGATTCCCTCGGTCCATCAGAGACTCCTATTCCAAGGTAAACAACTTGAGGACCTTCTTCTCCTCTCTGATTACAGCATTAAAAGAAATGATTCTATTGTATTATCCCTTTGTTTGAGAGGAGGCGTAGCTAGACAGTCATCTTCAGCTCCCTCCTTCTCCTACAAAAATGTTGTCCATTCTCATATCCCCCATCCTCAGTCTTCTTCGAAAGCAGCACAACCAACTATGGCTCCCAAGCCATTTTTGGTGGATAAATTGGAGGAAATTCCTTCTATAGAATTCTATAGTCCTGGGATTGACGAACTCCACCAGATTTTTCCAGAATCCGCAATCATATGCATATTTAATGGTCTATGGCCTCACACTGCAGATTTATACTAGTGGGTCCATAACAACTGGACCAAAAAAAGCAAGATCTACTTATGCTCGAAAGGCTTCTTCATTGTAGCTTTTGAATTAGTTGAAGATTACCAAAAGGCCTTAACGGGAGGCCCTTGGTTCTGGGGCTCGACTGGGCTTTTCCTCTCTCCATGGTTTCCAGACTTCAACCCTTCTACAGTTGTCATCACAAAACTTCCCATTTGGGTCAGGCTCCCGAACCTTCCGGTGCATCTATGGCATATCTCTGTTCTCATAGCCATTGGAGACACCTTAGGACGCTACCTAGCTACAGATACCTCAAGAAGGGAGAATGGACTCTACACCTATGGCAGAATTTGTGCAGAAATAGACATCAGCGAAGGACTGCCAGATTAGATCAACCTCAAGATTGGAGATTTCCACTGGACTCAAACCTTAGATTACGAAAATACAACATTTCGTTGCCGCCATTGTCATCAAGCGGGGCACCTCCAAAATGCTTGTACCCATTTCCTTGACAAAAAGAAGAAGATGAATCACAAGCCCAAATCCAAGAGTTGGAATCCCTGTTTTCCTCCCCCATGGATGATTCAGACTCCTCCATCTCAGATGAGGAGGAAATAGTTGTTGATGGGCAGAATGAGGGGGCTCAGCCAGACGCCACCTCTACTAGTCCTGCGGACCCCTCTGCCCCGCTGTTCTCTCAGAAACACTCTCACGTGTCTTCGTCCTCTGACTCGAATAAGGATATTCTGCCCCCTGGGCAGAGTTGTCTACAACTAGTCATGGCTCAACCAAATTCCACTGACTGGGTTTTAGTAAGCAAGAAAAAAGGGAAAAATTTTTGTTTAGCAACATCAACCCACACTAGGTAGATTTAGTTGTTCAGATCTTGCTTCTCTGCAGTTTTGTGTTATCTTTCTGCTCTTTCCTTGCTTGTCCCTCCGCAACGAGGTTGTTAGCCCTTCTTCTACGACTCCCTTGCTTTTCTTCTTTGCTTGCAAGCAAGCTTGATTGTACTATATGTTTCTACTCTTAATAGAATTAGTCTTATTCAGAAAAAAAAAAAAAAAAAAAAAAAAAAAAAAAAAAAAAAACATATGTCATTATTAAGGGTTAGATCTACCTTTTACAGTAGAAACAATCAGATAGGGTTTTATTCCTAGGGTTCTTAATCTAAATTATGCTAGGGTTTAAAAACCTTAGATTCCAAAGAACGAGGGCTTCATTGAGGGAGATATACCATACCACGTGCATTCATATTAGGGGATATATATTGACGAAAAAAGGGCATAATATATTGAGCATATAATAGGGGGTAAAGGGTTTCTATATTAGAAGGTATAAAAAAGGGAGCTCAAAGTTAATGAAAAAGAATAAAGGGGTATAAAAAATGTTAATGAAAAAATGGATACCTACAATATCTAGTTAAAGTATGGTTTTTTAAAATTGGGAAAGTGAATTGGGTTTGTATTGGTAGGGGGTTAAGTAATGTTATTTTTAGGTTTATTTTCCACTATGTAGTCAAATCAAGGGTATTATTTAGTATGCCACGAATGCATTTGATATGTTAGAGGTTCATTGAGTGAATCCCCCTGTGTGCAAAAGTATTCAATACCTATCATCTTATATATTTCAATTTATATATATATATATATATATATATATATACCCTACAAATATCATTAGCAAGCTTGCTATATATAATTAATTTCATTCCTAGTCTTTATATGCAAGGAAATACTTCAAATGATAATGCTTTCTAAAATATATCTACACAGACCCTTTCTATGATACATTATTATCTTTCAAGGGACCATTACCTTAGAATCATTTTTATTGTAAATGAACATAGTTTGTGCATACCTCTTTTAACTTTACCTATTCTCCATTATTGCCTTCAAGTATGGTACTATATTGCAAATTCTTGAGGTTGCTTCAAAGAGACATGCTTACACTAATTTTTTCCATATTACTGCAACCATGTCTTCGTATGGTTTTCAAGAGGTTGAACATTGATCTCATTCCTTCTTCCTTTAAGCTAGGATATGAACCAAAAATAGTTATATGAGATGCTAGCTTTGTCTTGGCTTCATGGATAGGTGAATTTTATTGATGTAGTAGTTCATTCTTTTATGTAAAGGAAGGGATCTAACATGGTTTCTTCTCTTCATAACACTTCACATATATTGTCATAAATCTTCCACATATTTCAGCTTCTGGTGACGAGTTCCCTTTCATAAACTATATATCTCAGTCTTTAAATCTTCAAATATTTCACAGAGTTATGATATGATACATATAGTTTTGATTCATTTCGTAGTTCCTTTAACTTCAAATCACAACACACTTTTTTCCTTCATATAAATTATATCCTTCATCCCTCAATTATATAATCATAGTTTCATAAACTTTCATTTATTACAAATATTATGATATTTTGGACGTCAAAAATGGATGGTCTCCTAAATTAATCAAGTTGAATTATATAGTTTCAGATAGACCTTGTATCTTTGTCTCTTGATATCATCATTAATACCTTGAATACTCAAAAAAAGTGTTGCTATTGTAGGCTTCAGATATCCCAAAAGTGCCATATAACCTCAGAGATTTGTATTTTCCCTAAAAAAAAATCTTTAGTGCTTTTTTCATCTTCAGAAACATATTTGGTTAGATAAGGATCATACTTTATGATGAGGGAGTTAAGGCAATCCTTTGAACTTGAAAAATAATAAATGTTAGATATATAATTTTTTACTAAATAGATAAGAATATACTTGGAATTATATCCAAAAGGAAAGAACAATCATGCTCCAATTACCACATAAATATTTTTTCATATAAAACTTTGTAATTTGTAGTAGCAAAGAAGATCTATATGTCATTTATAGTAGATGTTGTTATCATGGGTGAATGTTCCTATGAAAACCTTCACATTATCTTGGCATGCCTCAATATATATCAAATTATTGTACATCTAACTATTATGCCTCCTAAATGAATTTATCCTTTTGCGTGAGCGAGAATACTTTATATTTGTCCTTTCATCATTTTTATGTGTTGTAGACTTTAGGGACTTATAACTTTATTGATGTGTTTGGATGAGGATAAATATATTCTTATATTTCTAGTTCAATCTTCACATAATTTCATGGTGTCATAGGAAAGTCTTATATCATTATTCTTCTCATACCACAAAGTCATAGAGAGTTTCATATTTCTCACAAAATATGTCAATTGGGATTTTGAACTTCCTTTTGATTAGAATTGGATCTCTGATATCACACGATTATAGTTTGATTTCAATACCGTAAGGAAATTAATTTCTTTTTTATTCTTGGTTTTCCATTGTAAAAATTATGTTTTTCTATACGAGATAAACATGGGATTATACCTAACTCAACCCTCCTTAGGATAAATTAAAGGTGACGTGTGCTTGGTCTTGATCACAGAATTTTTTCTTCAGGTTTTTCATCTTATTATTATTTTTGGTCTTTGTAGATTCATCCTTTGTATGGAGATAGAACATTGAATTTGTTTCAGACCTTATTGACATACATTAGATTCTAGATATTTTGTTAAATTATCTCAAACTTGGATTGCATAGCTCGGATAGTTTCTTCAGAATTCGATTAAATCACTATAGATATTTTCATATGTACCATATAACATTATTTACGTCACCAAGTGATTTGGAATTATGCTTCATAAAATGCTGCTACAAATATGATGAAATGCTTCAGAGATAACTGGTACATTATAACCTTCAAACTTCCAACAAATTTGAGTTTTTAGTTTTCTTCCCATCACCTTAGCTCTGATACCATGTTGAGAAAGAAAGTGTTGGTATTTTATAATTGATTTCTCTATCTTGATAATTATTTATGAATGTTTGTTGGATTCTCATTAAATTTAATGTTCTTTGCATCAAGCAATTACCATGTCTTCAAAAACATAAAGATCACAAAGAGACAAAGAACACAAGAAATTAGGCTCCAAGCTAGGGAAAAACCCCATAAGGGGGAAAACCCAAAAATCCTCTTCTTATAGAATTAGATCAGAGTGATATCTCCAATACCCAATACCAAGACCAAGACTGCCACAAATACCCAAGTCAACCCTCCTCTAATTCATCTCTAATAGGTAATAGTCAAAATAGAAATCTTCGTTTGCATCACATAAATGAATAATTCTTATATTATCAAATGACAAGACCTCCTTGGTATATATAGGATTCCAAGGGGTCATAATATAATCATACCCTCCATAACATTAATAATGTAAGGGCACAAAAATAAAAATAGTGGGCTTATATGGGTCACAATAATAACAGTATGGGGGCTACATGGGCACATAAATAACAATAAGGGGCTACACTAATAATAAAAAATAAGGGGGATACACTAATAATAAAAATAAGGGGGCTCCACTAGTATTATAGGGACCTAACATGCCCCTCTCCTTCAAAAAAAATTTGTCCTCAATGCTTGATTATTTTTGGATGCTTCTATATAAAATTCTCATCCTCACATGTCGAATATTCAATGGGTAAGTTCTTCCACTTAATGAGATACTCTAAAATATTCAATTACATAGTTGTTGGGTTCTTGTTTCTATGACTGCTTCAAGCTCCAATATGTTTTTTCCTTCTTCATCAAGTTCGAGTAATGTTGTTTGAACTATGAGCTTGTCACTGATAACCTTCATTAAGCATGAAACATGGAAAATTGGGTGTACCTGGGAAGATGCAGGAAACTCCAATTTGTATGACATAGTACCAATCATTTGCAACACTTTGTATGGACCATAATACTTGGTTGATAATATATTATTCTTCTTAGCTTGATTGAGGGACATTTCTTTGTATTTCTATAGCCTTAAAAATACGCAGTCGCCTACGTCAAAACTTCTTTCACTGCAATGTTGATTTTCTTATTGATTCATTCGATTTTACATCAGAGTGAGGTTATACTTTAAGTTTCAGATAACTTGTTTTTGATGCTCAATGTGTTCATCCAATGCTTGAACCTTATAATTTTCTCTTAAATATTTTGTGATGGGCAGTGGATGATGTCCATAAAGTGTCATAAATGGGGTCATTTTTGTTGCAGTGTGAAAGAAAATGTTATACCACCATTTAACTAGAGGTAACAACTTAACCTATTGTTTTTATTTAACAGATACAAAGAAACGAATATATCCTTCCAAACATTCGTTCACTATCTCAGTTTTCCCATCATATTGAGGAGGATAGGATGAGCTATGAGCTAATTGTGTACCAAGACAAGAAAATAATTTCGTCCAAAAATTTCCAGTGAAAATGGGATCTCTTTCACTTATAATAATATTTATGTTTCCATGTAGATTTTGAATTGTTTCCATAAATCCAGTAGCAATTGTACTGGTTTTAAAAGGATGAGATAATGCACCAAAGTGTTAATACTTGGTAATTCTATCAACTACCACCATGATGACACTCTTTCCTTCAAACTTTGGTAAACCTGTGATAAAATCCATTGATACCTCCTCCCAAGGCCAATTTGGAAGGGCTAAAGGTGGTAACAGAATCGAGGTCTTAATTGTCTCAACTTTATTTTGTTGGAAATCAAAACGTTCTACCACAAAATTCTAAATATCATATTTAGGGTCGTCCCAAAAAAAAATCCTTCTTGACCCTGTGGTAATTTTTTTAAAATCATGAATGTCCTCCTAAGGGGGGGGGGCGGGGGGGGGTGTGGTGTGAAATTCCAAAAGGACCTATTGCTTGAGTTGGTAATTCTTATAGAGATGTAAGCGATATTTGTACCATAATGATTTTTTTTCTATATAAATGTATCATATGTGTTGGGATCGTGCTGCAACTTTTGAATGAGTGTCCACACCTCTTCACCATTCTTCCATTCATCCCTTGATTTAGTTATCCAATTAGGTTGGATAATAGAAATGTCACGTAGCAAAGCTTCCACATCCTCATCCTTTATTCAGAGTGCATCGGCAACAAAATTTTACTTCTCTTTTTTGTAGATGATTTCAAAGTCATAATCCAACATCTTTGTGACCCATTTTTGCTGATCTTCTGAAGATAATATTTGTTCCAAAAATTATTTAAGACTATCACAATTTGTTGTTACCTTGAAGTTTCTTCTCATTATATAAGGTCTCCATTGCTTTAGTGTGTCTAGTATTGCTAACATTTCCTTCTCATAAATAGGTTTGTGTAAATACTTTCCCTTGATTAAATGACTTTCAAAAGAAATGGGTCTTCCTTCTTGCATTAAAACATCACCAATTCCATTTCCATTTGGAATGGAAAGCAATGGAATATTCAATACATATTTTCCCATTGTTAGCTTGATATTATGGCCCTTTACAAAGAAATTTATAGTTCCTCCATTTGCAACCATGACTTAACAGCTTGATGTTGGATACATAAAGCAATTCAATTACAATGAATAAAATTATGGTTACACCCAAATCAATCAGCACTATCAAATTTTTATTCTTGATATATCTTTCTATCTTGAGAGTTTGGGGAGTTTTAATTATCACAGATGCATTACAAGATATGGTCAGATTCATTTCTTCTTTCTCTGGGGTTTCTTCTGTGCATATATCCTCTTATTTTGATGTTTATGGTTCCTTTTCTTCCTCCTCTTCACAATCTATGTAAAATAATTTCTTCTCATCACACTTATGACCTTTAGTATGTTTTCTATCACAACTGTAACAAAATCACTTTTCTCTTTACTTCCTCCAATTGTTTTGGTGTCAACCTTGTAGGTTGTGGAAGGCTAGGAGTATCAACACTTCCATATTTATAGTTGTGAGTGGTAGACTTATTTGCTGCCATAATTTTTCTTTCAACTTTTCTTTCCACCCTGAATGCCTTATCCAATGAATCAAATTCCCAAAGGAAAACCTCATGTTGGATATTATCCTTCAAACTCCCTATGAATACATAAATCCTATGTTCCTCTAGAATATTAGTTACTCTGATATTCAATTTTTGGAAGTCCTCAGTATGCTTTGCAATTTAACCCTTTTGTTTGAGATTTATTAATTAGCTAAAGAAGGCGTTTCTCTTTGTATCCTCATTATGCGGTATCATTTACTCCATAAAAATTGACCAAGTGAAAAGTGGTTTCCGATAATAAAAAAAACCATCGATACCATACAATTTATTGGGTTCTAAATATAAATATGAAATGTGTACCTTTTGTGTGTGTTGCATATCATGTCACCAAAATATTGCTCCATTTTTAGTATACATGTTACCAAATTTGTGTCATAAAACTTCCTCATATCTATCTTTGGAATGTAGTTGGTCTTCAATTCAAAGATAGAGTCTCTAAAATCATGATTATTATTTATTTTGTTCTCATCATGAGTTTCATGGAATACCTTTTTCCATTAGGAAGAATTTCTTGTAGCAACTTTGTCAAACCTTCCTTCAAACCCTCCATGTCTGCTTTTAAATCATTATTGAAAACATCCATCTTAGCTTACATTTCTACTTTTAACCTATAATTTATACCTTCCATGTCTTCTTCTAAACCATTCTTCAAACCATCCATCTGAGCTTCTATTTCATTTTTTGTTACTATTTGCGAGAGAAAAAAAATTTGCACTTGGTCGTGCAATTTTGATATATCATGTTGCATTTATTCCTCTTATTCATGTGTGATAGTTGAGATTTCTGGTTGCTTACTGGGAATATCCATTTTTCTGTTTCAAGGTATATTGGAACCAAACAAGGATATCCATGCTTTACTATTCCCTTTGAATTACTTCATACTGGTTTTTCAAACAAAACTTATGTAAATTAAAAAAAATAAGCATGTTTTTTTCTTACTTTTGAGAGCTTGATATTAAAATTGATGTATCTCTGAAATTTAGGCCTCCTAGGGTCTGAAATTTGGTTTTGTGGTAGCACTTTGATTCTTCTTTCCAACACCGCAATTCTTACCAATATTGGATTCTTCAATATAAATTTATTCCAAATATCCCATGATGACCTTATTATGGACTATTTCAATAGAGAAAACGTCTACGGGATGCCATGTGTCAATGCTTCAACCTTTAGCCCTGAAATTGATACATGAGAAACTACAACATGTGTTATCTTAGTAAAATTTTACAAAATTTAAGTATGACGCTTTAAAATAAATTTATCATGATTTTCCTGAAGTCACATGTTTGAGACTGAATTCTAGAGCATGCAGAAACCCTAACTTATTTGGACCATATCTCATAAAATATAGCAAACCATGATCTAAAATTTTTAAACGAAGTTAAAAAATATTTCGTCTCTGCGTGGTTGAAATTTCATCTTTTGAAGCTTTGTATAAAATAATTATATCAAAAATTCCAAGATGGCTTATTTGAAGCAGCAAAACCCTAGAATCCAAAGCTCTCATACCAAACGTTATGTAACCAGATCACAAAATAGAACAAGAAATAGATCAACGACTTCAAAATAACTCTCTTCCAGGGGGGAAACTCTTCTTACATCACATAAATGAAAAAATCTTGGATGATTAAAATGAAAAGACCCCCTTTGTATATATAGGAATATAAGGGGTCACAATATAATCAAGGCCTCCATAGCAATAATAATGCAAGAGTGAAACAATAACAATAGTTGGCTTCTATGGGGCACAATAATAACAATATGGGGACTACATTAGCACAAAAATAACAATAGGGGCCTACATTAACAATAAAAATAAGGGGGTTAAATTAATAATAACAATAATGGGGCTACACTAGCATTATAGGGACCTAGGATAAAATCTCTAAAATCTAGTCAATCCCTGAAATTTCAGCCCCTGAAATTTTGGGCCTTAAAATTTTAGCCCTATAACATCCTCAAAAAACTCGTACATGTGAACATAATTAGGACATAAATAAATTTGTCTTATCTCTCCTTTGACCTCCTTATCTCTCCTTTGACCTCCTTCTCTCTCCTTATCAATGAGGTCCAAATTCCTTGTATTTATACACGTCTAGGAGGTCTAATAGATACCTCTTTAGGCTTACTTTTCTAGGAAGACCAATTTAGTTTGTGGAGGACATTTTGACTCTTTTGACTCAAGATAGAATAATGTTATTTTTATTAAAAGAAGTCCAAATGGGACTTTGATTCAATTACATTTTTTTGACTCATAATAAATTTTATTTTGACTCAATAAACCCTATAAGCATGAATAACATGATTTGAATATAAATAAATAATAATAATTAATATAATAATTACATCAATGATTCATTATATTACTTTATGAAAACTGACACTATTTACATTTTTAACACTCATATCCTTAATCCCAATAAAATTTTAGACCCTACAGGACCTCTCTTCCAAGCTTAATACTTTGCTTCAATAGGTTAAAGCATGTGGTATTGATAGAAAATAGGACCAATTTATCCTCTCATTTCCTTAAAATATAGCACTTGAGTATTATGTGTTTGCTTCTGCCTTCCATGATATAAGGCTTTCTATCGGAAAAACTTGGAAGATGATTTTGTGGATGACTTCATAGATTCATCCATTCATGAGAAAAATAAGATCATTTATATGGGAATTTTGAATAGCTCCAAGACCCGTACACTTGTTGTAACACCCCCTTTCTACATCTACCCAAGTAACCAACCAATCAGGGTAAATATGTGATGAGAGGCTACTATTATCATATTCAATCTCCTAGGTTACCTTAAGGAAGTGGAACCAATGTAAACACATCATACAGACCTTCCACATCAACAACAAGACTCCCATTAACCATCACAATAACTCAGGTAACTAGCCCATGGGTTCCACTGATGGTTTAACCCACTTAACCCCCAGACACTCCCACAGTATGGTCATCAGTGTGTATCCAAGGCTCTGGATGCATGCACATGCCTACATGCCTGCATCCAGGGACTAAATTTCCCTAACCTATGCCTCTGTCCGTGAGATTTAAGGCGCTTTTTCAGGCCCAGATCCCAAGCCACTACCCAGAACTCAATGAAAATTTTAGAAATGAAATAAAACAAAAAAACATTGATGTATTAGAAAAAATCATGAGAAGGCCTAGATTGGACCCCTACTAGCCATGATAGAAATTTTGTCAAACATATCATAAATATGTAATCTACATGTGTAAACAACATATCTAAACATAGAGGTCTCATACTTATCTGAGAATCGCTACAAAGCATTATTCCCTTACATCATTAGTTGCAGTATCATATATTACATCATAGATACATTTTTTATTAATTTACAATTAAAAACATGAGAGCCATACATCATCACTGTCATAATACATGCTCATAACTAGCATAATAAAAACAAAAATATCAGGGATACATTAGCCATAGAATCCACATATAAACTATTAAATTTACACATAAAATTCCAAGGAAATTAATTTCTGATTGATGAATGTAGAAACCAACCAGGGATGGGACTACCACGTTCCACCCGACTATAGATTGGTTGAGAAAAATATATCTTCAGCCAATCACCCCCATGCCATATTCCAAGCATGAATGTGGGACTCATAACCAACCAAAAATAACCAAAAAATCATGGATGCTACCATAGTTATCTCCCCACACCGTGAGGAATTTTACTGCCTCCTAGTCTCTTAGGATTTACCGTAATCCAAAATTAGATCCAGGGATCAGTAGGCCCTACAACGAGACCCACTCTCCAAGATTTACCGTTCAACTCATCCTGGGACTACTAGGCCCAACAGAGAGAAATTCACCTCTTGGATTTACCATGTGTTGAGGTATAAAAGGTGTCTTTTTAACTCCTGTTTATCCCACATTAATTATCAATCTAGGTACGACTTTTTATCTCAAGAGTGTACTCAATCTGAGGCGGAAATTTAATCTAAGAGTAATGTTCTTCAATGTGCAGTACAGTGTCTTAAATACAAGAGTAAATGGATGCTTGAAAATGAAATCTAATTACAACAGTCTGAAACTCAATGTTCTTTAATTCAAACAATCACTCAACAATCATCAGTCAAGGATGCAGTAGTGATAACTCTTTCCTTTTTCAACTGATATAAATGAAATCAAATATGAACAAGGTAATCAATCTAAGAACGTAGGCAGTAATAACCAATGTCCTTTACAGTTTATGATCTTGCATTCCACACTAAAAAAATTAAATGGAAATGGAAACTATTTTAAATCACTAATGCTGCTAGTGAAAATACAAGCTTTTTGTAATAACACTCTGAAGCAAAACCAAACTCTTGCAAAAAGGAATAAACAGTAAAGCTAATTAACAGCAAATCTATTCACTGGAAATAAACAGAAAACTCTTCCTAATGGTAATGAATAGCAATATATTAATGGAAATGAACAAAAAACTATTAATGGAAATGAACAGCAATCCTGAATAGCGAAACTTTGTATCTGCAAAGCATAACAATACAAATTATATAAGAATAAATACTCTTGTTATGTGGAAAGGGACGGAAACGCGATTCACTAATGCAACACACCAATTTCATAAATCATTAAACAGTAAGCTATAAACTAAGGTAAATGTGAAGCAATGCAGTTTAAAGGAAATGAAAACTAATGTAAACCATCACACGACTGAAATTGGAAATTAAAGGTACAAAGAACAAGTGGATCCACCAGGGTCGAGCCCTTAGCCTCTAGTGAAGCACTGCCGAATTACTCCAATATCAAATAATGGAACGGAAACTGAATTTATGTATTAATCATATGTAGCAGAGTGTACAAGAAATTGTACTATGTTCTAATTAATGAGAGTCGATGAACAATTCTGAAATTACAAAAGGAAATCTAAATAATCATAATATGTGTCTCTCCTTTCATTTCAACAAGAGCTATTCTTTTATAACAGCCAACGGAGGAAACAAGAAGTATAGATAACTTTGAGCAGCGATCCCTCAGGATCGAGAGATCCTGAGGGATTTTCTCTATCTTCCTTCTCTGGCTATCATTTTGTCTTGTTGCGTTGGTGTCGCGTTGTTCCTTTCTTTACTTTGATTGTGCGCTCTGATCTTGGTCTTCTTGTCTGGCTACGGCCTTTTGCTGAAGGGACAACAGTTTCATCTACCTTATCTTTTCCTTCCGAATGGTGGCTTCCCACTCCATTTAGTTCCTATATAGAAGAAAAGATAATCTTTAGTTAATTTCGCAATAAGCACTAATCTCCTCAATTCTATTGTAATTCTTCAATATATTATCATTATAGAACATAAAGGAGTCATGATTAAAGGAAAAATATAAATAAATACATCGCAAATGCATACCTTTTCCAATGCTCAACACACCCCCTTGCTTACCCTTTTTCATGTCCTCATGGAAACCATAATTTACATGTAAAGCGGTTAGAGAATAGGCTGGAGAGGGTTTTTCATTAAGTGGTCTAAAACCATGATTTGCAGCTAAAACTTCAAAAACATGCCCTGTCTGCCCTTCAGGTAATTCATATTTGGCTTTATAGTCTGCTACAGTATATTAGATAATAGGGTTGTGATATCTACAACCTAGCCAATACAAGCCTTCCCTCAAGATGAGGTTACTATAGATAACCAGGCGGTTGGAAGCTAACTCAAAAATTTTGTGATTGAATGGCTCTTTGTCTTGAATATTCCAATTGGAAATCTTCCATCGGAGTTTAGCTGCTACTATGGCCTGGTCTCTGATAGATAGAAACTATTCTACCCCATCTAGGATGATTTCTTTGTGTATGGGTCCCAATGTCTGGATCACACCCTCCTTTTTCATTAAGCTTTTCTACCTAGCCCATAATTGTAATGGGTGTCTCGGTTCACCCCTAACCCAAAGGTCTAACCCATTTTCTTGGCTCTGAAAAGTGTTATAGGCCTTGAGCCATTTTAACTGGTTAACAGCAAATGAAATGAATGCTTGATATTGGATATCACCCACAAAAGGACTGGGATTTGTCTCCATTTCCTCAACCAATATAAAATTGTGCAAATAAAATTCACAGAGTAGACGCTGAACTTTTACTCCATAGAATTTGCAGCAGCTTATAAAATCATCTACAGTTTCTAATTCTATAGGTTTTCCTACCTTAACAGCCTTAATTTTTAACTGCAAATTTTTGGTAGGGCAGCTACATGCTAGAACATCTGTGTATAAAGAACATAGAGTATCCATTTGATTCATTACCATTTTTAATCTATTCCTTACCTCTTCAACTTTATCTTCTGCCTTTCGACATCTATCGAAAGCTTCTGCCTCTGATGCATTGATGTCATTTAATTACTTCTATAACTGTTGGTATTTATTTTTGGGAACAGTCTCTTCTTCGAGCTTTTCTCTAGCCCTCTGAGCTTGTGCCAGATCCTCTTGGAGTTTTGCTATACCAGGGTCTTTTATCAAAACATTTTTTGGTTGAAGATCTACCTGGGTTTTCTTATTACAATGTCAAGTGCCTACAGTCTGTGTCTCTTTGTTGGGCATACTGCTAGAGGTCAGTGCCTCAGTCTGAACATCTTTATTACAAACTTGTACATTTTCAGTTTAGGCAACTGCATCCATAACAACTGCCTGTTGTTCCTTGTTATCCTGAATGAATATGGGCTCGATTTGAGTCTCCATGGCCCTTGTATTATGGGGTTCCATTTGGATGGCTGCATTCTTCGTTTTCAGGGTTCTTTTAGAGACTTTCCCCTTTTTTAGCACCCTAATCCTCTGCCTGAGTTGTTTTACTAATTTTTGGAGCTTTTATTGTTCCCTCTGCAGCTTTTCAATTTCATTTGTCTTCTTCTTCTTCTTGGAAGGAATAGTTTTTCCTTTTTCTGTACTTGGTTGCTCAGCTAGGGTTTGTTCTCCAGTGGTCGTGCGCTCACCCAGGCTTACTTCTATGATTTTAGTAATCACATTCTCCAGCCTAGGTACCTCAGGGGAAGTAACCCTAGTTGGTTCTGCCGTTTTCTGAAGGGTTTCTTCTTCTTCCTCCTCAACATGCATTTCCTCAAACGTGTCCTTGCTGATGAAAGAATGTTCCTGCAATTTTTCTATCTCAATATTGAGATTGAGCGGACTGTGGGGTTGTATATATTCACTCATATTGGCCAAAATTTGGGCCAATTCATCCTCCTGTAATGGATTCTGCGGTGGGCTTGCACTGGAGGTTACGGGAGGTTCTGCTTCCTCCCTTTCTTCTTCATTGGTATGGTTACTTTCTTCTTCCTCCTCCTCTTCTCCTCCTTCAAGTTGTGGGGGTTTATCTTCTTCTTGATCTTCTCCTCCTTCAAGTTGCAAGGGTTGCTCTTCTTCAGAACTAGGTAATTCCACGGGTTGGCTGCTACTACCCTGAAGGCTTCCCACCATTCCCCTGTTTCTTCTTAATCTGGAGGACTGTCTATGTTTCAGAGGTTCGTTTGTTGTGCTGGTGACTCCTTTTCGTTTTGGTTCAGGTAATTTTGTTCCTCCATTAGTTGAGAATACCCATTCTTCCCAGCTAGTCTGATGCTGGGCAAGACTATAACTAAATATTAATCGAATTATACAGTGGTGGATTACTACCATCCATGTATCACGGGATTTCCTTATGCTCTGAGCAGCGTCATGCAGTAAAAAATTTTAAAATGCAGGCAAATTCACAGCGCATTTCCATTTTAGTACTGCTAATAATTTAAGGTGGCATGGTCTTACCACATCCTTTCTTTCGTCACATGTAATGTAGCTTTACACTACTCTGGCCAGTTCTATCTATGGTTCTCCCAGAGTTGCTGGTTGGACTCCTTTTCCTTTAACGATCTGGGTCTGTCCTTCGTCCCGAAAGATGTTCATGACCTCTTGAAGTTTTACTTTTTTATGGTTCCATATGGGTCCAACTGCTGGTAGACCAGATACCTCGGCAATTACTGCCTCTGTCACTATTATTTTCCTACCTCTTACCATGGAATAACTCTCCTGCAAATTTTGAAAAAATTCGATAGCCACAGTTTCATGGGGCTACTGTAGTCGCGTAAGGTATATAATCCACCCTGCTCTCTCCAAAATTGCTCATGCAACATCAAAAACTATTAGTACTAGAAGTTCACTACGTATGGCTCGTCCTCCCATTCCGTCTAAATCCTGCACACTGTTAGTTCTTTACAATAATACACAGAAATGGCAATGGAATAGCTTCCCATGCAAATCGAAAGAAATACCGTTAAGCTTGCTATTTCCAGGAATTGATGATCATAGAGAATTGAGTCATATGTAGGCATCACATGCGCCACCCTGAAATATGATAGGTCGCCCTCGACCGTCAAATGGAGGAGCAACGTACCATAGGTAGTTGTACATTATATAAAGGCATACATACTTATGATATGATCCAAAAATTATTGAATTACTGAAATCAAGGCATATTATGAAATCATGAATAGATATGAAATGCTATGTAATGATTCCAAAATAAGGGAAAGGACAGCGGACATAAATAAAAGTAATTATGAGGTCAATATTCACTTAAACCATTATGATTGATTGATAAACAATATTTCATGTATAAAGGTTCAATCAAAGGGGTTTAGGATCATAATCTCATTTGAATATAAGATAAAGATATAAGAAAAGGGTTCATAATTTCTATTGAGTTGTGAAAAATATGACTCCAATACCATCAGCAGAGCTCTGTTTCCCACAGGTGTCCATAACCTTGAAAAAGTTTCTTTTTCACCCCTGGAACCATAATCCTTCATATATACCTAAGAAAGTGCTTTATGATGTCATGATGGAGACCATTGTGCTGGTTTGGGAACCAGATGAATCACAATGCCACTCACCGGGAAGGAGTGAAAGGTGGGCAGGCCGGCTCGTGATGAGACCTCCTGTTCCAAGGACTGTTTATTTTTCTATATTTCCCATTGGATCATATCCCTGGTGTGGTGGCCATGATGGGAAAGCCACTTCACTGCTTCCTTATGATCATTGTAGGTTGGCTCGTAATGAGACCCCCTATCCTCCATCCGCCATATCATACAATTGTTGTATAGATGTATTTTTTCTTTTATTTTTCTTTTATATATCACTTTCCTATTGATTTATAAAGGATGGCTCAACACTCCTTAAGAGTAGGGATGGTGGAAGAAGTCTGGACATCTCAATAGAGGAAAGTATGCCCTTATTCTTATTCAATAATAAAATTCAAAGAGAATTATGAGGATTAGGGAAGAACCAACATGATAAAATTAATCAATCAAATTAGTTTTAGTGAAAATAAAGACAGCAAAGTGATATAGATATTTGTGTCCTTTCCTTTTTTTCTTATCAATACAAAGAAATTTTTTAAAGATTACAATTTCTCTTTGATATGTTGATTCCAGTAACCTCTAATTTTTGTGTCCTTGCATAAATTTATATATTTGCCTTAAAAGGATCATGAAAAATTCTCAAAAAAAGTCTCAAAATATTGTTCTAAGAAAGAAAAATGCACTCAAAAAGTGTTTTTCCTTGAATGGAACAGTTGTTGTTCCTTAAGAGGAACAGTAAAAACAATCTACGGAAATGATGTTCCTTTTGAAAGGAATAGCAAAACCATCGGAAAAAATGTTGTTCCTTTTGAAAGGAACAGCAAAAACAATAATTGGAATTGTTGTTCCTTTTGAAAGGAATAGCAAAAGCCATCGGCAAAAATGTTTTTCCTTTTGGAAGGGACAGCAAAACCATTTAGCAACAATTATATCCCTTCTAAAAGGAACGGAAAAAACAATTAGCAGAAATTTTGTTCCTTTTGGAAGGAACAGCAAAACAATTCAGCGGAAATGTTGTTCCTTTTGAAAGGAACAACAAAAACAATTAGCGGAAATGTTGTTCCTTTTGGAAGGAACAGCAAAAAGATGAACACGCAGATGCATTGTTCCTTAAGAGGAATGGCTATTGTTCCTTAAGAGGAACAGCAGTTGTTCCTTAAGAGGAACAACACGAAAAATAAAAGCACACAAGATTGTTGTTCCTTTAAGGGGAACAGCACAAAAATAAAATCTGCACAAAAAAACAGTTTATACAGGAAAAACTAAAAAGAAATACATATGTACAAGTTTCAGAAATAAAGGAATTAATCAGCGAATAAGTGATGAGGAGGAATTTTCTTCCTCAGCAAGAATCTGCATTGTAGAATCTCCCCGTAATTGTTGGTAAAAGGATTCTCGATTAAGCAGTTTATGGTAAAGTCGTAGTCGATGACCGTTTGCTTTGAAAGAATGTCCAGATCCATCAATGGTAGTTGATGTAATGGTGCCATTGTCATGCACTTTCTGTATCTCATAAGGTCCAAGCCATCGTGTCTGGAGTTTTCCGGGGAAATCCTGAAACCTAGAGTCATATAGGATTGCCCAATCTCCTTCGTGGAAGATTTTCTTTTTAATGAGGGCATCGTGCCATTTTTCTCTCTGTTTTTGAATTAATGCAGTTTGGTGGAGGGCGGAGAGCCTAATTTCATCTAACTCGTTGATTTGTTGTAATCTGCTGACCTGGGCTTCATTTAAATCCAAACTGACCTCCTGGGCTGTTCTTAACGTTTGAATTTCAAATTCTATTGGAAAGATGGGTTCGTTTGCAAATACTAATTGATATGGTGAATACCCAGTGGTATTTCTCCATGTTGTTCGGTACGCCCACAAGGCTTCTGGAAATCTTAAAGCCCAGTCACGTTGGTGTGATGCAATTGTTTTTGTCAGTATAGATTTTATCACATAATTCGTGCTCTCTACCTGGCCATTTACCTGTGGCTGGTATGGGGCCATGATTTTGTGCTGAATGTGGTAGTTTTTTAATGTTGCGGCGATTTTATTACCTACAAATTGCGGTCTTCCATCTGTAATTACGTCCCTTGGGAGGCCATATCGCACAAATATTTGGAAAAGGAACTATATTACAAAGTCCTCTGTAGCTCTTGGAAGTGCCTCTGCTTCAACCCATTTAGTAACATACTCTGTTGCCACTAGTATATATGTTTTCTGATTTGATGGTGGGTTAATAGGACCAACAAAATCAAGCGCCTAACGGTCAAATGGCTCAATTACTAACTGTGGGTTCAAAGGAATTTCATCCGACTGTCCAGGGCGTCCTACCCTTTGGCAACTATCACAGGCTTGTACAAACTTTTTAGCATCTTTAAAAATTGTAGGCCAGTAATAGCCTATTTGTAAAACCTTGTAACCGGTCCTGCGATATGTGAAATTTCCGCCACATGGCCCATCGTGGCATGCTTTCAGGATGTCAAATATTTCATCTTCTCGGACGCATCTTCTGATGTGCATATCTGCTCCAGTATGAAATAGGTAACCCCCAATCCAAAAGAATCGGGTACTGCGCCGCCCTATCTGTTTTCTTTCATTGGGCGTTAGATGCTTAGGTAATTTACCTACTGCTAAATAATTTGCAACATCAGCATACCATGGGGTTCTAGCAGCAACAACAAACAAATGTTCATCTGCGAACTGATCTTTGACTATTGCTGCATCTGTTGGTTTTGGCATTCGTGAGAGAAAATCAGCTACAGGATTCTCTTTTCCTGGTTGATCCTTTATTGTAATGTCAAATTCCTACAATAGAATCAACTATCTTGTTACTCTAACATTTGTAACAGGTTTATTTGCTAAAAAAATTATGGCAAAATGATCTGTATATAAAACTACAGGATACCCAGTTATATAATGTCTAAATTTATTTACAGCATGTATTACAGCGAAAAATTCTTTCTCAGTCATAGTATATTTTAATTCAGCAGGAGATAGATTCTTACTAATATAATAAATTACATATGGTTTTTTATCTTCTTCCTGCCCAAGGACTGCTCCAATAGCTGTGTCTGAAGCGTCATATAAAATTTGGAATGGAAAATCCCAATTTGGGCTCCTTAGCACTGGGGCTATTGATAGAAGCTTTTTCAGATCCTCAAAGCAAGGTCACATTTATATGTCCAATTAAAATTAACATTCCCTATTAGTGCATATAGAGGTGCAGCTATTTGAGAATAATTCTCTATAAATCTTGTAAAATAACCAGAAAATCTGAGAAAGCTATGTACCTCTATTTGTGTGGTAGGAGTAGGTATTAACAAAAGTATCTGAATTTTAGCTGGATCTACCTGTATTCTAGCTGTTGAGATATAATGACCTAAGATGAGTCCCTCGGTCATCATCATGTGGCACTTCTCATGGCTTAAGCAGAGTCTAGTGTCAATACACCTTTATAGCACCTTTTCCAATGTTTCTAATGCTAGCTCAAAATCATCTCCATAAGGTGTGAAATCATCCATATATACTTTTTGTTGGAAATGTTGTCATTGATGGCAAAGGAGGCAGCAAAGAGAGAGACAGGAAAAGGAAGCAGCGAATACATAGACAGAGCTGTTATCATGGCAATGGAGGCAGCAAAGAAGCAAATGAAGGAAGTAAAGGAGAAAGGCAAAGGCAGAGGCGGAGCAGAAAATTTCGAAAATCGCTATTCCGACAAAGTATATATCCATAAATCTCATTCCGAGAATCATTACCCACGCTGGAGTATATATGCAGCGCATTACATATATTGTGCCTTATGCATAGAGGTCCAAAGCATACATATATATTTATATGGAGCGCTTTGTAAACAAAGAAATAGAGGTAACAAAGTCTTATATGGTGGGACCCTTTCCTAATCGCATCCATCACAACCATCGCATCGCAAATATCGCGCCATCGCACCATCGCAACATTGCAACATCGCGCCATCGCACCATCGCACCATCGCAACATTGCAAAATCGCAATATCGCACCATCGCAACATCGCACATCGCAAATGTTACATTGCGCGTTTTTTTTTTTTTTTTTTGATCCGTCGATCGCCGTTGCGACGTGTTGACCGCCGTCGGATGTGGGGCCCGACCCTTTCATATATTAGAGGTTGTGATTCGATTTATTGGATTGTAATATAAGACAAAAGGCTTAAGGTGGAGGGCGATTGTTAACATAAAGTTGTTGCGATTGTATTAAAAAGTGTCGTGTGGTCCATGGGTTATATATATGCCTCGGCTTAATGGGAGGGCGATTATTAATATAAAACCATTGTGATGAACGTATGTTCCGCTTGCGGAACTCGCCACATCAACAAGACACGTACTATGTACAGAGCGTTGGAATTTGTCCAGATTTACAGTCAGCTGGTATAAAAAGCACAGTTACAGATATGCAACAGTTACACCACAGCAGAGGACAGAAGAGAAAACAGAGCTGAAAAGAGATAAAACACAGTCACAGAAAAGACAGACACAGTCAAAGAAGAGACAAATGCACAGCAAGCCAAAAGACTAAATGAGTTGAGTTGGAGTTCTCATTGTGGTTTGAATGTAAAAGTTTTAATTGATTTTTATTGTTTGTGATGCATTGGCAAGTCTCCGGAAGAGAGAAAATATCCCACTGTAATATTAAAATAAGCACCTATAGTTATATTTATTGAATGAGCAGATAAAAGGAATGAGAAGACAGAAGCCAAAGAGTCATGACTATTCACTCCAAATTCTTTGTGAAATTCAAACAGTCATGTGAGGAATTATATAAATAATATTAACTGGATATGCATAAGAGAGGTTAGAGAGAGTAAATATAGAGAATGCAGAGTATAGAAGAGTGAGGCAGAGAATATTAAGAAAAGAAGAGCAGAAAGAGATGCTACAGAACAGAGCTGATATCTGAGGTAAATCAGCAAACATTATTTTGAAAGAGTAAGCAAGTTGGAGCTTCCCTATTAAGTTGTAGCTTGATAGATGTCAGTTGTAGCTGATTGAGGTAGGAGCCTCCTGTAGGTTGGTGCCTGCAGAAAATTGAAGGAAGTTGGAGCTTCCCTATCAAGTTGTAGCTTGATAGATGTCAGTTGTAGCTGACTGAGGTAGGAGCCTCCTGTAGGTTGGTGCCTGCAGAAAATTGAAGGGAGTTGGTGGTTCCTTGCAAGTTGTAGCTTGATAGATGTCAGATGTAGCTGACTGAGGTAAGAGTCTCCTGTAGGTTGGTGCTTGTAGAAAATTGAAGGGAGTTGGTGGTTCCTTGCAAGTTGTATCTTGCAGAATTTAGGTTGGAGACTCCTGTAGGTTGGTGCCTGCAGAAAAACAGTGGTGAGAGGGAGTTGGAGCTTGCCTTTGCATCACATCAATAATAAGATGTGTTTTTCTCCATTTATGGGTTTCCACTTATATTTGGTGTCTTTGTGCATGATGCTTATGTGTTGATCTGATTTATATCTTCTGCTTAATACCTACTGCTCTCATATTAAAGTCTACTGTTATATTAAATTAATATTTTCTACTCACATTCTAAGATTAATCACATATTAAGTTGGACATGAAATGAAGGTGTAAGTAAGTTTTAATAAAAAGTTTAAAATTCCATGAATGTGTTAAAATGATTCACCCCCCCCCCCACCTCTCAGTTTAACTAAGGGTTCAACAATTGGTATCAGAGCGGGTTCCTTTGTACCAGTCTAACAACTGAAAGGAGATCCTAGGTTCTCAAGATGGCTAGTAAAGAAGGATGCTCAACCAATAAAGCCCCTTTCTTCACTGGTGAAAATTATTCTTTCTGGAAAATCAGAATGAGGACATACATAATGTCTCTAGGAATAGAAGTCTGGGCTGCTGGGGAATTAGGATATGCCCCAAAGGAAACTAACACAGAGAAAGAACAAAACAAGATTTTGTGGCTAATGCAAAAGCCATGAATGCCAGCCTGAATGGATCGTGTGAAGCAGATTTTATCAAAGTAATGCACAAAGACACTGCCAAAGAAATTTGGGATACTCTGGAGAACATCGATGAGGGGGAAAAGAAAGTAAAGACTGCCAAACTTCAAGTTTATAGAGCCCAGTTTGAGAACTTAAAAATGAATGATGATGAAGACATTGCCAGTTTCTTCCTAAAAGTTGCAGAAATTGTTAACAACATGAAAGCTCTTGGAGAAACCATGCCAAAAAGTATAATTGTGCAAAAGATTCTAAGATCTCTTCCATCCAAATTTAATCCCAAGGTGTCTGCAATAGAAGAAACAACTAATTGGGAGACCTTGACCATGAACCAGCTACTTGGAAATCTAACAGCATATGAGATGAGACTCCCATAGAAGAAACCAAGTACGAGGGAGGCAGCTTTTAAAACAGAAAAGAAGAAAGAAGAAGAGGGAGACATATGCTCTTGCTCAGATGAAGAAGAGGAAAAATTTGTTAAGAAATTGGATAGAGGATCAGGTAAATACAAAGGTAAACTTCCTTTCAAATGCTTTAATTGTGGAAGAGTTGGACACTATGCTGCTAAGTTCCCTCACAAGAAAGTAAGGAATCGGGATCAAGAGTCAGAGAAAAATAAAGCAAAGAACTGGCAGAAAGGAAAGAAGTTCAGCAGAAAATCCTTCTATGCTCAGCAAAACAGTAGTACGTCTGAAGATTCAGATGAACCCTCGAGTGAAGAAGGAACCTCTGAATTCTTATCGATGGCCATAGAAGAACTTGAAGGAGTCCTTCTAGAATATGAATAAGAAGAAGGGGAAGTTGACCTTGAGGGGGAGCTAAGAAGTGCTCTGGAGGAGATTGACAGACTCAAACTGAAGTACAGAAAACAAAAGGACATTCTTCTCAAGTATGTAAGGGAAGAAAAAAACTCAGAAGTCCTCATGCAGCTGAAGGTAGAGCTTGAAGAAGCCAAGAAGATACAAGACATGTTACTTCAGCAAATCAAGGATAAAACCTGAGAACAAGAGAAGCTGGAAGAAGAAGTAGTATGTCTCAAGAGGAAACTAGAAAATGCTCAAAGGAAAGTGGTTATAAACTCTTCTCAAACAACAAGCTCTAGTAAGTTGAATGAAATTCTGGTTGCTCAAAGATCCCCTATGATAAAAATTGGAATAGGCTATGAAGGAGAATCAAGTAAAGGTAAAGAAAAGGTTGACAGAGAGATTATATTTGTAAAAGCAAAGAAGAATGATGAAGCCACTCAAACAATTTGTACAAAAGAAGAAACCTGTAATAAGGAAGATGGAGAAAAGAATAAACCACTAGTAGCAAAGAATATAATGAATACTAAGACACCTGAGTATGTAAAATTTGGAAACCATCAAAGGAAACTCTTCCCTCCTATGAAGAATGCCACCTGTTATGTCTGCCACAAGCTGGGACACATTGCTGCATATTTTCATGCAAGGAGGAGTAATTCAAACCAGAAAAAGATGCAAACATTGAAGAGATTGCCCCAATCAAACAAATGGAAAAGATAACCTTACATCAGGTATGTAAATAGTTTCTATGGTTACTATTTTTATTGTAAGGAATTTGGCCATAAAATCATTGAGTGTAGAAATTATGGACAAAGATTGATATTCAACACCTTGAGAAGGTTTATGAATCAAATAAATTCTGTTCATACTCATAATTCTACAAAAATTATGATAAAATGTTGTGTATGCAATCAAGTTGGACATATACCTTTCAAATGTCCTCTAAGAAGATATAGTTCATCACCTCACAAAATATACCAAACAAAAGGATGCCTCCAGTGGATAAAGAAGATGAATAAATGTGACTTGGCTCTAACTACTCAAGACCTGAAAAGCCAGTGGTATTTGGATAGTGGTTGCTCTAAACACATGACAGGAGACAAAAGCAAGTTTATAACTCTTGATGAGAAGAAATCTGGCAATGTTACTTTTGGCAATGATAAATCAGGTAAGATCAAGGGAAAAGGCTCAGTCAGCATAGACAGTGGCAGAGGAAAGGCCCAAGATGTACTATTTGTAGATGGGCTAAAAGAAAATTTACTAAGTCTCAGTCAGATGTGTGACAAAGGTTGTGAAGTTCTTTTTAGAGCACAAGATTGTGAAGTCAGATCAAGCACCACAGGTAAGACTCTGCTCAAAGTTGTTCGAACAGAGAGCAATGTTTACATTGTGAAAGAGGAAGATGAAGCATGCCATCTTAGCAAACTTGAGGAGTCATGGTTATGGCATAGGAGATTGGGACATCTCAGCTTCGATCATATAATCAAACTGAGCAAAAAGAAAGCAGTCAGAGACATGCCAGAAATAAAAAGGCCTTCTAATACCATATGAAAATCTTGTCAATTGGGTAAACAGACTCGCACATCCTTTAGATCTAAAGATGAGCTATCAACAAGAAGACCACTCCATCTTGTGCACATGGACCTGTGTGGACCTGCTAGAACTAAGACACCAAGTGGAGAATCCTACTTCATGTTGATAATAGATTATTTCTCCAGAATGACATGGGTTGCTTTTCTCAAGAACAAATCAGAAGCACTGGAAAATTTTAAGACATTCAAAGCATTAGCAGAAAATCAAACTGGATGCAAGCTAAAATGTATCAGATCAGATAGAGGAGGAGAATTCACAGACTATGACTTTGCAGACCTATGTAATGAACATGGAATAAAGCAACAATTTACCATTGCAGGGACACCTCAGCATAATGGAGTAGCAGAGAGACAAAACAGATATGTACAACAAATGGCTAGAGCTATGATGCAAGAGAGTAACATTACTCAAACCTTTTGGGCAGAAGTTGTACACACAGTAGTACATATTCTAAACAAAGCTCATTTAAGACCTAACAGTGACAAGACACCTTATGAGCTATGGCATGGTAAACCTGCATCAATCAAGCACTTTAGAGTCTTTGGAAGCAAGTGCTACATAAAGAATAATGATGAAAATATGGGGAAGTTTGATGCAAGAGCAGATGAAGGAATACTCTTAGGATATGCATCCAAGAGTAAAGGATACAAATGCTACAACAAGACTC
Organism: Pinus albicaulis; assembly: GCA_034641835.2. NCBI lineage: Eukaryota > Viridiplantae > Streptophyta > Pinopsida > Pinales > Pinaceae > Pinus > Pinus albicaulis. Next base: position 1,189,480,790 of record CM076575.1, on the reverse strand, counting down.
TTCGAAAAATTGTAGAAAGTATTGATGTAAGATTTGATGAAGAACTTCCAAACAAGACAAGAGATATAGATTGCAGCAGCCATCCTAAAAATCATGAAGAAGAGGACCAAGATGATGAAGAAACAAGAAAAACATCAGAAAATGCTGAACTGAACTCAAAAACCCCCTCAAGATACACTCAAAAGAACCATCCAGAAGATCAAATCATAGGAGACAAGAGTGTAGTAGTGCAAACAAGAAGGTAGCTAACTGAATAGACAGAAGAAGTATACATAGCAATGTTATCACAAATAGAGCCAAAGAAGTTTGAAGAAGCCAGCAAGGACAAGTATTGGGTAAAAGCTATGAATGAATAATTGGACCAAATTGAGAAGAACAATACCTGGGAACTAGTTCCTAGACCAATTGAGAATAATATCATTGGTTCAAAATGGGTATTTAAAAACAAAATGAATGAGCAAGGACAAGTAATCAGGAATAAAGCCAGGTTGGTCTGCAAAGGATACTCACAAATTGAAGGACTTGATTATGAAGAAACATTTTCCCCTGTAGCCAGAATGGATGCTATCAGAATGTTCCTGGCATTTGCATGCTACCAAGACATCAAGGTATATCAAATGGATGTAAAGTCTTCTTTTCTTAATGGAGATCTAGAAGAAGAAGTGTACATGGAACAACCAAAAGGCTTCTCATTGACAGAAAATGAAGACTATGTATGCAGACTGAAGAAGGCCCTATATGGACTGAAATAGGCTCCTCATGCTTGGTACTCAAGACTGGATAAATATTTGCAAAAACAGGGTTTTAAGAGAGGTGGAGTAGACAGCAATCTATACATAAAAGCCCATGAAAATAACTCCGATTGTTGTAGTGGTAATATTTTGATATTGGTGTTTGGATTTGCAGATGAACTTGGAAAAAGGGTTTTTCTCGATGAAATGAAAATAGAGCTGAAATTTCATGGATTTGGATCACTCAGCTAATTTAGGACTGCAAAGTTGTTGCTAAACACAGACACATCCATCTCTCAAGGTAATACTTAAAAGAAATGTCAAGTCTAGAAAATGAGACCTGCAAACCCTAGAATAACCCCATGATCACGGGATGCAAGCTGTGTGCTGATGATAGGTCTGCAGATGTAGATCAAAAACTCTACAGATCCATGATAGGAAGCCTGCTGTACTTGACAGCTTCAAGACCAGACATCATGCTAGCAATAGGACTAGTGGCAAGATATCAAGCAGCACCTAAACAAAACCATCTTCTGGCAGTAAAAAGAATACTCAGATATCTACAAGGAACTGCACAATATGGGCTTTGGTATCCTAAAGGGAAAAGCTTCACCTTGACAGCATACACAGATGCAGATTGGGCCAGCTGTGTGGATGATAGGAAGAGTACAAGTGGAGGTGCATTCTATCTAGGAGAAAGTCTGGTGGCATGGCTAAGCAAGAAACAAACATCCATCTCTATGTCTACAGCTGAAGCAGAATATATAGCAGCAGCAGCATGTTGCACACAAGTCATGTGGATGAAGTAAACTTTCATATATATGTGCTTACTGATAATCATCTCAATCAAATGTGATAATAAAAGGTGGCATATCTAAAAATCACAAAATTTTACTCAAACATATTCCAATCAAGTATCATTTCCTCCTAGAACATGTGGCCTGTATATTGCAAGCTGAATATGTACTAACAAAAGAACAGATAAAGAAATATATATTTACTATGAAAAACCATTTCAATATTTGAGAGATAAACTAGGGGTAGTATCTGCAGATGCTACTCTCTGATATAAAGAGAAAACACAATTTCAGGGGAGAACAAAAACGAAAATATCATTTCAGGGGGAGAACAAAAACGAAAATATCATTCCAGGGGGAGATTAGCCAGCAAGGGAAGCATGAAAACAGGTCCTCGGGATCAAAGGGATTATGGCAATAATACATTCAGCATAAAAGAATCAACAAAAAGGCAAAAGGGTCTGTCGTGCAGCAGAAGAATAGTGAACCTGATGTGTATCTAATCCAAAGTTTGGAGTAGCAGTGTACAAAGTCAGGAAATTTCAGGAAATGCATGAAATATTGAAAACAAATAATAATAAAACCACAACATCAGAGAATAGAAGCTTCAAAAAAAAAAAAATCGAACCCTTTGCCATTGATGTCAAAGGGGGAGGAAGAGCAAGCAACAGTAAGAAGAGGAAGCAATAGGAGAAAGAATCCTATCAGGCAAACAAAGGAAGTGTATTGCCATCAATGCCAAAGGGGGAGACTGTTGGAAATGTTGTCATTGATGGCAAAGGAGGCAGCAAAGAGAGAGACAGGCAAAGGAAGCAGTGAATACATAGACAAAGCTGTTATCATGGTAATGGAGGCAGCAAAGAAGCAAATGAAGGAAGTAAAGGAGAAAGGCAGAGGTAGAGGCGGAGCAGAAAATTTCGAGAATCGCTATTCCGACAAAGTATATATCCATAAATATCATTCCGAGAATCGTTACCCACGCTGGAGTATATATGCAGCGCATTACATATATTGCGCCTTATGCATAGAGGTCCAAAGCATACATATATATTTATATGGAACGCTTTGTAAACAAAGAAACAGAGGTAACAAAGCCTTATATGGTGGGACCCTTTCCTAATCGCATCCATCACAACCATCGCATCGCAAACATCGCGCCATCGCACCATCGCAACATTGCAACATCGTGCCATCACACCATCGCACCATCGCAACATTGCGAAACCGCAATATCGCACCATCACAACATCGCACATCGCAAATGTTACATTGCACGTTTTTTTTTTTTTTTTGATCCGCCAATCGCCGTTGCGACGTGTTGACCGCCGTCGGATGTGGGGCCCGACCCTTTCATATATTAGAGGTTGTGATTCGATTTATTGGACTGTAATATAAGACCAAAGGCTTAAGGTGGAGGGCGATTGTTAACATAAAGTTGTTGCGATTGTATTAAAAAGTGCCACGTGGTCCGTGGGTTATATATATGCCTCGGCTTAATGGGAGGGAGATTATTAATATAAAACCATTGTGATGAATGTATGTTCCGCTTGCGGAACTTGCCACATCAACAAGACATGTACTATGTACAGAGCGTTGGAATTTGTCCAGATTTACAGTCAGCTGGTATAAAAAGCACAGTTACACGTATGCAACAGTTACACCACAGCAGAGGACAGAAGAGAAAACAGAGCTGAAAAGAGATAAAACACAGTCACAGAAAAGACAGACACAGTCAAAGAAAATACAAATGCACAGCAAGCCAAAAGACTAAATGAGTTGAGCTGGAGTTCTCATTGTGGTTTGAATGTAAAAGTTTTACTTGATTTTTATTGTTTGTGATGCATTGGCAAGTCTCCATAAGAGAGAAAATATCCCACTATAATATTAAAATAAGCACCTACAGTTAATTTATTGAATGAGCAGATAAAAGGAATGAGAAGACAAAAGCCAAAGAGTCATGACTGTTCACTCCAAATTCTTTGTGAAATTCAAACAGTCATGTGAGGAATTATATAAATAATATTAACTGGATATGCATAAGAGAGGTTAGAGAGAGTAAATATAGAGAATGCAGAGTATAGAAGAGTGAGGCAGAGACGATTAAGAAAAGAAGAATAGAAAGAGATGCTACATAATAGAGTTGATATCTGAGGTAAATCAGCAAACATTCTTTTGAAAGAGTAAGGAAGTTGGAGCTTCCCTATCAAGTTGTAGCTTGATAGATGTTAGTTGTAGCTGACTGAGGTAGGATCCTCCTGTAGGTGCCTACATGTTCTGAAGGAAGTTGAGCCTCTTAATGTTTGCTTGATATATGTCACAGAATACCTATGTAGAGCCTCCTAGAAGCAGCCTGAGAAATTTAGCAGTTGAGCTTCCATTTGCTGGAGTTTGATAGATGTCACGCAGAATATCATGTATCTAGGCTGTGCCCCGCATAAATTGAATTGACCAATGGCGACCGTCATTTGAACGAAAGGTTGAGACTCCGTGGCCACATTTGAAAGTGGCAGGGAGCTGGAGTTTCTGCACTACTTCACACAGATGGGCTTCCTTTATGGGTTTCCACTTATATCTGGTGTCTCTGTGCATGATGTTTATGTGTTGATCTTATTTATATCATCTACTTAATACCTGCTGCTCTCATATTAAAGTCTATTGTTATATTATATTGATACTTGCTGCTCACATTCTAAGATTACTCACATATTAAGTTGGACATGAAATGAAGGGTAAATAAGTTTTAATGAGAAGTTTCAAAAATCCATGAACGTGTTAAACTGATTCACCCCCCCCCCCCCCCTCTTATTTTAACTAAGGGTTCAACACTTTGAGCCCTTCATTTATTATATCTAAAAAGATGCTGAGAATGGCCCTCTGAAATGTGGTAGGGGCATTTCATAGACCACAGGGTAAAACCCTATAAGAAAATGTCCCCAAAGGGAAGGTAAAACACAGTCTTATCTTGGTCTTTAGGGACAATCTGAATCTGATTGTATCCACTAAAGCCATCTAAGAAATAAAAGAATTTCTTCCCTGCTAATGTAACTAATACTTGGTCAATGAAGGGAAGGGGAAAGTGGTCTACACCTATCCTCCACTTCCCATTCTTCTTTGGCACCACTACTATTGGAGAGACCCACTTGCTATCAGATATTGGATAAACAAAGTTGACATCCAAAAGTTTTTGTAATTCAGCTTTCACAATATCCTTAAGATGAGGGTTTAATCTTCGTTGGGTTTGGCGAATGGGTCTAGCATATTTTTATGTATAAATGTGGTTCGTACATAATTGGGGATCAATTCCTTTCATGTCTGGGTAATCCCATGCAAAAGCTCCCTTATATTTTTTTAGTAGTTGGACCAATTTTTCTTCTTGTTCAACCATCAGATTTTTGTTAATATTCAAAGTTTTTCCTGGCTCAATTTCTATAGATTTTCTATTGTAAACAGAAGTGGTAGGTATTGATTGTTGTTGGATGTCTTTAAGGGGATCTTCTTCTTCTTCATTATCAAATTTTTCCTTGATCATGTGACATTGCAAATGGGATCTGATTTTTGGTTGGTTGATAAAACTATTAATGATGTCATCCTCTGTTTGGTCTTTAAAATTGAGTGCATCTTCTATGGTTAATGGTGATCTAATGTTTTCTATGAGGTATGATACAGGTTTTTTCTTTGTTTTTATTATTGTTAGGCTTGGCTAGGCTAGAGGGTATAAGGCTAAGTTCTTGACATATCTCCCTCTAGTTATAGTCATGCTTCCTTGCCGGCATCAGCAGTTGCCAGCCAAGGTCTACCTAATATTAAAGGGTGTCCATCTAGCCTGTTTTTGGGGTTGATAATCAGGAAGTCGGCAGGGTATTCCTAGGAGTCTACAGATACCATTACATCATGTAGTGTGCCTTCTAGCTTGACTACCGATCAGTCAGCCAATTCCAATAAGGTTGTTGTTGGTTCTAATGATGTAATGCCAAGTTTTTGGCAAGTGGTGGTTGTTAGGATAATAATTGCAGCTCCCAAATCAACTAAGGCATTTGGAAATGATTTTCCATTGATTTGCACTGTAACTATAGGGTTTCCTGGGTCCTCATACTTTACAGGTGCTTCTCTTCTTGATAGTAAGTCAGATAGAGTGCCGACTACTTGGACAATTGGGTTAGTTGTTGTTCTCCTCTCTGGTTTTCTTATGCATAGTTCCTTGATGGTCTTTGCATAAATGGGAATATCTTGGATAGCTTGGAGGAGTGGGATTTTTATACACAAATTTTTCAGTTCTCGCAAAAGATCAAAATCAGGATGTTCTATTGGACGAGGTATTGTTAATCGTTCTGGGAATGGTGGAGAAGAGGTGGTTTCTTGCTCATGAGTTTGTTGTACAACCACATTCTCCTTTTGCAGTGTTTGTTCTAAAGGTAACGGATTTTCAACTTGAACATTTTTGTCTCCCTCTGATTCTATTATGTGCCCAGACCTTAGTTGAAGGTCCTTTCACTCCCTAAACTCAGTTTCTAGTTCTGGTGCTTCGATTATTTGAACATATTGAACTGGTCTATTATTAGGGTTTGGGTTGGGTTGGGCTGGGAGTTGCGGTCTTAAATTGGTCTGGGGATTTTGTTGCACTGTATATGGTGCTAGCAGTGTAGGTGGAGGGAGAGGAATCGTTCCAGCTGGTTGATTCATAGATCTTTGCCAGTTTGACTTCCAGGTCTGACTCTACGAGGTGGAGGGGGATCATTGTGTTGGATATGTATTATTTTGCCAAAATGGTGGACAGTAAGGAAAATTTGGCCAATTGGTTTGATTTGTTTGATTTGGCCATGGTGGTGTAGGAAATGGCTGTTGTGACCAACTAGGAAAGGGTGGATGATTTTGCCACATTCCATTATATTTTTTAGCATTATACTGAGGAGACTGAAAAGAAGAGGATGGATCAATGGGCATACCTGTTTTTTGTGGCTACCATTGATGGTGCTGATTGAGTACGTATATTATTTCTGTTTCTTCTTCTGCTTCTTTGTAGACTGCTTTCAATCCCGGGAATGAGGGGCAACTTTATGTAGAGTGATCTTTCGTGCAGATGGCATAGACTTGGACTGTATCCAACGGGCACTCTCTATGGCTATGTTTCTTTTTGCATCTAGGGCATTGCTAAATTTTTTTTTTCTGCTTCTGCTTGCTTTTTTTTAGCTTGCACGATATCAAGTTGTGTTGTCAGAGTCCCTAGAATATCAGTTTTGAAATTTTGTAGTAGATTTCCAATTTCTGTGCGGGTTATACCTCCACCGGAGGTCTTACTATCCCTTGTCATCATGTCACGTTCTGCTGGTTTTAGTCTTGTGCTGCCTCTTGAACTCCTGATACATAAATTAATAATGTTAGCAAAATTTTCCTGATATATATCACCTTTGCCCATGATGTTGAATTTTTCAACCCATTGTTCCTTCATCCCTTTAATTAATGTAGTTTTTAACACATTATCAGTTAAGGGTAAATATGCATAGGGTGATCTCTAGAGGTTGTATTGAAATTGTTCTACATATTCCTCCAATGTTTCATTAGGTTTTGCTGTCATCTAAAATATTTCATCTTTTAATTCCCTCCAATAATCCTGATATTTCTTTAGAAAAGCAGCTTTCATCTAATCCCATTCATTTATAACACCTCCACCTAACCCCATAAACCATCGTAGAGTTGCTCCTTTTAATGTGGAGGGGAATAATTTTAACTTTTCGGGATCGGTGGTATAGTCATACCCTCTGCATAATACATCAAATTCAAACAGAAATGCATCTGGATCTTTCGATGTTAAGCCATGGAATGTACGAATATGATAGAGAGGAATGGCCTTCATTGGTGCATTAACTGCAGTGTCCACAATGGGATATTTCAGTGTGGAATTTTGTGGTTGTTGCTGGTTGTGGGCCATTTGATCAAATATGTGCCAATATCCTTCTGGGATTTCTAGGGAATTATTCCTAGATTGACTAGAAGGAGTAGGGATGACCTTAACAGCACTTCCTTGGTCTGGGATAATGAGTGTCCCTTGCTGAACTATTATCCGAGGGGATTTTGGTTCTTCAGGTTCTTCGGCTTTGTTTTGGATGATTTTGATAGCACTTCCCTTATCTAGGCTACTTAGTGTTTGGACTACTTCAAGAGGGGATCCTTGTTTTTCTCTTTCCCCTATTTCTCCTTCCCCTTCGAGGAGATTACTAGAGTTCCCTTCTTGTAAAGACATTGGGAGAGAATTCTCAATTTCTTGAGAATCTTGCTTTGTTGTTTGACTATGCACCTCAGCAAAAGCTACAGATGGTGATTCTATGGCCCGAAGGGAACTAGTAGGTTGTCTAGAAGCAATTTTTCTAGGGCCTACTAATGGCTGAGATTCAGCTCTCTTAATTATGTTGTCGATAAAAGTTGTTCGCCCAAGGGTCACCAGTCCCTTGGGTTTTTCAGGTCTGGGAGGAATTTCGTTTTGTTTAAATTTTATAGTCATTCAAAAAAACGCAAACATTCATTCCTACCTTAAATTTTCACTCAATTCTGTTGTGAAGTGGGAAGATGAACGAGCATGTTCCTCACTCGGTACGCAAGTTCTTACCTTCCATTTTTAATACCCAATTCTTCCCTAACAGAGAAAACCAAATGTACATCACTCTTTTCTAAATAGCTACACTCTCCCCAGCAACGACGCCAAAATTTTGAGGTATATAAGGTGTCTTTTTAACTCATGTTTATCCTACATTAATTATCAATCTAGGTACAACTTTTTATCTCAAGAGTGTACTCAGTCTGAGGCGGCAATTTAATCTAAGAGTGATGTTCTTCAAGGAGTAGTACAGTGTCTTAAATACAAGAGTAAACGGATGCTTGAAAATGAAATCTAATTACAGCAATCTAAAACTCAATGTTATTTCATTCAAACAATCACTCAAAAATCATCACTAAAGGATGCAGTAGTGATAACTCTTTACTCTGTCAACTGATATAAATGAAATCAAATATGAACAAGGTAATCAATCTGAGAACGTAGGCAGTAATAAACAATGTCCTTTACAGTTGATGATCTTTCATTCCACACTAAAGAAATTAAATGGAAGTGGTAACTATGTTAAATCACTAACGCTGCTAGTGAAAATAGAATAAACAAGATTTTTGTAATAACACTCTTAAGAAAAACCAAACTCTTGCAAAAAGGAATAAACAGTAAAGCTAATTAACAGCAAATCTATTCATTGAAAATAAACAGGAAACTCTTCCTAATGGTAATGAACAACAATATATGAATGAAAATGAACAACAAACTATTAATGGAAATGAATAGCAATCCTGAATATCGAAACTCTATATCTACAAAGCATAACAATACAAATTATAAAAGAATAAATACTCTTGTTATGTGGAAAGGGACGAAAACGCAATTCACTGATGCAACACACCAATTTCATAAATCATTAAACTGTAAGTTATAAACTAAGGTAACTGTGAAGCAATGTGGTTTAAAGGAAATGAAAACTAATGCAAACCATCACATGACTGAAATTGGAAATTAAAGGTACAAATAGCAAGTGGATCCAAGTGTATCCACCAGGGCTTGGCCCTTAGCCGCTAATGAAGCACTGTTGAATTAATCCAGTATCAAATAATGGAATGGCAACCAAATTTATGCATTAATCATATGTAGCAGTGTGTACAAGCAATCGTACTCTGTTCTAATTAATGAGAGTCAATGAACAATTCTAAAATTACAAAATGAAATCTAAATAATCATAAGATGTCTCTCTCCTTTCATTTCTACAAGCGTTGTTCTTTTATAACAGCTAGTGGAGGAAACAAGAAGTATACATAACTTTGAGCAGCGATCCCTCAGGATCGAGAGATCTTGAGGGATTCACTCTATCTTCCTTCTCCGGCTATCGTTTTTTCTTCTTGCGCTGGTGTCGTGTTGTTCCTTTCTTTACTTTGACTGTGTGCTCCGATCTTGGTCTTCTGGTCTAGCTACGGCCTTTTGTTGAAGGGACAGCAGTTACATCTGCCTTATTTTTTCCTTCCGAATGGTGGCTTCCCACTTCATTTAGTTCCTATATAGAAGAAAATATAATCTTTAGTTAATTTTGCAATAAGCACTAATCTCCTCAATTATATTGTAATTCTTCAATATATTATCATTCTAGAACATAAAGGAGTCATGATTAAAGGAAAAAGATAAAGAAATACATGGAAAATGCATACCTTTTCCAATGCTCAACACCATGTATCCCTCCATTCACCGACAAGGACTCCTAGGCTCACCGAGGCACACAATCATGGATTTGTTGTAACCCAAAGTCTGGTTTAGGGATAACTAGGCCAATGATTTTACCATGATCCACATTCCTGTTCAGGGACCACTAGGCCATGTGTTTGTAATTTTGAAGTTCCACCTCACTCAGCTTCAAATTCATCCGGTAATCCAGATCAACAAAAACATGAGAACCCATCTCATCAAGGTTATCCGTAGATGGCAAGGTTAGGCTGAAAACATTGTCACACTTGGAAAACCTCATGCCATGACAAAAAATAACCACATGCAATACCATGCATCCCAAATCTAGCAAGGAAATCACACATGCAAACCAATACCTGCAAAGAATATTTTTGTAGTTGCTTGATCATGTTCTTCCTCGATTTCACCTTCCTTATTCTACCTTTTTTTACTTTATTGATCAAATGCCAAAGTGATCCAAGAAAAATCTAAGTGTCAAACAGTGAGAGATAGAGATAGAACAATGAGAGAGCTCCAAAACTAAACTCACAAATGGTACCACTTGATCCTCAGAAGCCTTTTTATTGATTAGGCCTCTATTTTCTTCATTTTCCGTTATTTTCCTTCATTTTCCTCGTCACATGCAATATATGACCTTTCACCTTCCTTTTCTCCTAATTTCAATTATTTCCATAAATAAATGTGCCAAAAAATTCCATTTTTATGTTCTAAAGCCTTTTCCATTTCCTTTGCCAGTTTCCTTAGCCATAATAAACCAAATGACCACCCACTAGTATATTTTTCCTAACATTCATCTTGGAATAAGTGTCCCATAAACCGTGGTTATTATTTTTAACTTTTATTACATGCAATTTTCACCAGGGTTGTTACAGAACCCTCCCCCTTGGACACCGTCCTCAATGTTCAATCACACATATACCTCAGCAAAACCACTTGAAATAAAACATGTTTCTCATGGAGCTTTATATCATATCTCGATGCAGTGTTTACAATGATCACCTAGCTGAAAATAAAACCATCATGATATCATAACAGCATGACAACATACAACATGATAACATACAACATAACAATTATACTAACACAAAACTCATACCACTTATTGGAGCTTTACATGGTGGTATTTACATCTATATACATATATCCACATACCCAAACATCACATCAATACATATATTGAAACATCACCAAAACATATGCCAAACATATACCAACATCACACCAAAATCTCCCATGTATCTTCATTGGGCACAAAGTGCTTCCATTACACTTTAACTTTCTCTATTGCTCGATTCTAGAGCATGAGCACATTTTTCTAAAATATACACTGAGGCTTCGGCTGCAATTCTCCATTTGGCTCCACCTGCAATATGTTGGGGGCGTGTTATATTCTTTCCATAATTAAAGCAAGCGCGAAGCAGTGGGTAAAATGGGGAAGGTAGGTACCCTAATCTTGTGTCAGGTGCATTAGGGGGTCATGGGGGAGAGATTTCCCCCCTATCAGGGGGTCTGCAGGGGGGCAATAGCCCCCTGCATAGGGTCCAGGAAAGTTCCGCGGGAAAACTTTTTTGGACCCTATATTACGTGGGTGGACCTGCCTATGGTTTTGTGCATGGGTTTGCACATGGTTTTGGGCATGATGGTTTTCTCCTCATGGTATTTTGTAGATCCGGCCAAGGTAACTATGGGTATGTTCTAATACAGTCTTAATGGATTGGGGTTTATGAATGCTTTTGCTTGTATATATATGCATTGTAACACTAAAAGGAATATAATGAAAAATCAAGCTGGTAGTCCCGATTTGGGATCCAAGGGAAAATCTCTATGTATATTTGTTTTATGTTTTATGCTCTCGCTATTTTTTATTTTTTGTTTTGTAATAATTCATTTGCAAATAAATTTTTTTTAGGGTTAAAACCTACATTTGGTATCAGATATTCTTTTGTTTCAACGAGATGCCTTTGCGACTGAGGGGTTTTTTTCTAGAGCCTATGGTAGACCTTGTTCAGTGGGAGATCTCCAGGATAGATTCTTATGACAAAAGAATATGGTGAGCAGTGGAAAGATAGAGATTGAGAAATTTAATGGTCAGAGTTTTCAGTTGTGAAAGCTCAAGATGGAGGATTTGTTGGTGGATAAAGATCAGTGGATCGTGGTAGATCTGGGTAATAAACCAACGACAATGTTAGATGAATAATAAGAGAAGTTGGATCAGAAGGAAAAGAGAACAATATGGTTGTGTATCTCAGATTCAGTATCGTTGACTGTGTCTAGGGAAGCTACAACTAATACTTTGTGGGTCAAGTTAGGGAATTTGTACCAATATAATTCTCTGGTGAATAAATCATTTTCCCCGGAAAAAGTTATATAACCTAAGGATGAAGGATGGAGACTCGGTGACAGAGAATCTGAACGCCTTCAATACTGTGGTAAGTTAGTTTTCATATGTTCATATTAAAATCTCAGATGAAGATAAGTGCATCAGTTTGTTGTTTTTTCTACCAGATTTTTGGGATATTCTCGTTATTGCAATAGGTAGCAATACAACTACATTAAATTTTGATAAAATTGTCTCAGCCTTGCTGTAGGAGGAAATGATATGGAAAAATATGGAGGGCCAGAATGGAGATGCCTTATTTGTATGAGGAAGGTCCTAGAACATAAAAAAAATAAGCTTTTAAGTGGGATATCTAAATCTAAAGGAGATATAAATCTCCAGGAAAGCATGTAAAGGTGTGATGGAAATGCAGAAAGGAAGGGCACTTTAAAAAGGACTACAAATCCAAAGCTCCTAATAAAGGAAATGGATTTGATGATGTTCCTTCTGAAGAGGCCAAAACCACCTCATATGAAATTGGGGGTGTGTATTTGGCTTCTTCTTCAAATACACATGTAGATCATGAGGCATGGTTGATTGACTCAGTTGAATCCTTTCACTTCACTCCCCATAGGGAGTGGTTCTATGAAAATGAGAAGTATGATGGTGGTGATGTCTTCTTAGGGGATTACAGGAAGTTCAGAATCATCGGACGTGGAAAATTCAAGTTGAAGCTGCAAGGTGGAAGGATTAGAACACTTCCTGGTGTTCTGCATATTCCTGTAATGGCCAGAAATTTGATTTCTGTTAGCAAGATGGATGATGCGGGTGTAAAACAATGTTTAAGAAAGATACCTACAAGATGGTTTGAGGAGCACCAGTATTGATACAGGGAGTTCAAATTAGAAATCTGTAGAAGCTTCTAGGCACCACTGTTATTGATGGTTGCAACAGTTTTGTGGTTACTAAAATTGGATCAGGAAGCCTAGTGGTCTCTGGAGAAAATATCATTCTATGGAATCAAAGGCTTGGACATATTGGAGAGAAGGGCCTTCAGATACTTAATGTTTATGGTAAGGTAGAAGGTATGTCTAATTTCTCTGTGGATTTTGATTTCTGTGAACATTGTGTATATGGGAAGAAGAAGCGGGTGAGTTTCCCTTCTGCTGCTAAGAGGGCGAATAAGATATTAGAGCTTATGCACAGTGGTGTATTGGGACCTATGTTGGTTCCATCACTGGGTAAGTCTATGTATTGGGTTTCATTCATAGATGAATTCTCAAGGAATACATGGACATATTTCTTGAGGAATAAATCTGAAGTCTTTGACATATTTAAATAATTTAAGGTTCTGTTGGAAAACAAACAGAGAAGAAGATAAAGGTGTTGAGGATAGATAATGGTGGATAGTTTTGCAAGAAGGAATTTGAATAGTTTTGTAAAAATTGTGGTATATAACAATAGAATACTAATCCATACACACCTCAGAAAATCAGAGTTACAAAAATAATGAACAAATCGTTCATGGAAAAGGCAAGAAGCATGCTCAGTGGTACCGGGTTAGGACAGGAATTATGGGAAGAGGCAGTGGAGACTGCATGTTACCTAGTTAACAAATCACCTTCATCAGTGTTGGAGGATAAGACTCCACATGAGGTATGGACTAGTAAGAAACCCTATCTTTCACATATGATCATATTTGGATGTGATGCATATGTACATGTTCCAAAGGAGAAAAGGACCAAGTTGGATAATAAATATGAAAGGTGCATCTTTATTGGGTATAAGGATGGTCTAAAATTTTACAAGTTTTGGAACCCAGAAACAAGGAAGGTTGTGTACAGTCAAAATGTGATGTTTAGAGAGGTGAAAAATGTTGTTAAAAATGAATTCCTACCAAAGGAACCTAAGAAGATAGAGTTTTAGCTAGATGAGGAAGATTCAGACTCTACAACATAAAAAGTTTCAGAAGAGGAAGAGCCATAAACTCGAGTTGTGAGAAGATCAGTTTGAGAAAGAAGGCAGCCAGAAAGGTATAGTCCATCTGCTTTTTGTTCAATTTTTTCTTTAAATATCACTGATGATGATCCTAGAACTATCAGGGAGGAAGTGGATTAAGAGGATGGAAAACTATGGAAGGAGGCTACAGTTGGTGAAATGGCTTCCTTGCACAATTTTGGCTTGAGAGGTCCTAACCCAGGTTCGGATTTATCGTGCAACCAATAAAACCCTCCAACTACTGGCCCTTTCAGCAGTATTCTGCTTACGCATATCCAACTCTCACCTGAAGCAGTATGAGGGTGTGCTGGAACCAGGTTTTTGCACCCTGAGGAAGCTTTTGATGTGGTGGCCCTAATCAGACTTAGTGCAGATAATATAACATATTTGTGCATGCACAGTCAAAATACCTAACCCTTCCACATATTATCATAGAATACTTCAATATATTTTTCCCACAGTAATTAAGTATACTTCATTCAAATCTATTCATCTAACATCAAATAATATTCACGCAAAGGTGAAATTACCCAATAACAGAAGTAAATACGCAACACAGAACATATTTATATCTACAGCAAATAACAGATAATCAAGACAGTCAACCACATAATAATTCAAGTTCGCCAAAAATGTCTTCTTTATTAAGATATATGCAATTCATTACATCCGATATTTATGCACACACAGATCAGGACTTAGGTCTCCGCACACATAGCCAGCAAGAGCCTTTCTACCCAGACAAACCCAGACTTAGATCAAAACAATAATCAAAAACATCCATCATCATGTCATGTCCTTTCTCAACTCAATCCTTACATATTTATACTATCATAGATGTGCACATACCATGGTCTCAAACCGTGGTTTGAGACTCATGGTTTTTCCCTTTGGCCCATTACAATAATTAAGGGACTTTGACCCGCCCCAGAGTCCCTTTAACCATTTGTGCGTAGCACATATAACAAAAACTTGGAAAAAATTAACCCAAAACAGTACCATAGGGGGGCACACTCCAACAAGCCCCCAACACGGTCTCATGACTTGTCTGAGTCACTGTGGGGTGGTCACCTTCATATTCGCTTTCATTGCCTCCACAATTCTCTTGAGTGGCACTATGACTCCACTTCTCTACGTGGTGGCATCTTATTCTTCATAAACCAACTTAGCTATTTTTGGCCCCTCAGCTGCTAAATTGATGCTACACTATGTTTGCTGCAGGTTTTTGAGGGCACTGTCATGGTTCACTTGACTGTAATGGCCATTCATGGAACCTGAATCACTCGGCTATATATGGGGGATGGAAGCATCATGATAATTGGTTATGCACTTGTCTGTCTGAGGTTGGAGGTTGGCACGCTCGCTTGCATTTTTAGTTCCTAGATGCCCGACTATACTCCCTCGAGAACTAAATTGTACTACACTTCCATGTCATTCTAGATATCCTTTGTGGCCAAATTTACCATGTTCTCAATCCTTCCTCTTCTTGCACGGACCCATAGTGGCCTGAGAACCTTTCTTAGTGCCTTTAGCATTCAATGATGTAGTTTCCTTGATTCCATCACCGTCTTTCTCTTCAGCATCCTTCTTTAGATCAATTTTCCCCCCCGTCGTAGTAGGCTTAGGTTCCACCTATGTGTCCTTGCCTTTATTTTATGTATCCTTGGTGGTTCGCGGCTTGGTTGGAGCCTTTAGTACCGACGATGAGGCACCCCCACTGGTGCACATCTCTAACTAGGAAGGCTGCCATTCTATTGTGATGCATACCAGGACTTCATCTACACCCATTTTGTACAGCTGACTGGAAATTAAAGTAAATTTATTTGTGCACATGACCACCTCTTTCTTCTGTTGTAGTGTATATTCCGTGGTTGCACTTCCAGTGGTAAAAAAATGAATAATATCTACAAAATGATCATCAACTAATTTAATGGAAAATTAGTGTGCATCTGGTAATTCATATTCCAAGCTAGTTAGCTCTTCTCCACTTTCAATGTGCGATACGTGGTCTGGCCCAGCATTCAGTCTCTTAGGTTTCACAATTACTTCACAATCATAATCCTGGAATAATAGAAACCATCTGCAGATCCCCCCCCCCCCCAACATAGGCTTGTTCACTAGGTACTTCAGAGCAGAGTGGTCAATTAACATCTTAAAATGGCCTCCCAACAGATAGTGGCAGAATTTCTGTAGTGCGTAGACCATGGCTAATCCTTCCCTTTTCGTGGTTGAGTAATTATGCTCCGCACTCAACAATTTTGTACTTGAAAATGAAATAGGGTGGTCAATTTTCCTATCTCTTGGCTGCGCTAAAATAGCTCCCAACGCGATGCAAGAAGCATCGACGTGTACATGGAATACCGTTGTCCAGTCTGGAAAGACCAATATGGGCGCAATGACCATATTCTCCTTAAGAAATTCAAAACTCTTTTGCAAGTCTTCGTCCCAAAAAAATGTGGCATCCTTCTTTAGCAACTTCTCCATAGGCACAGTGATTAGTGCGTAGCCTTGAATGAACTTCCAATAATACCCTGTATGCCCCAAAATTGAGCACAGTTGTTTCACATTTGTAGGAAATTCCAGGTTAACAATAACAACGATCTTTTTTGGATCGACCAACAATCCTTTTTGACAAATGATATGACCTAGCAAGATCCTAAATGGGACACATAATATAAATTTTTTTAGGTTGAGTGAGATCTGATACTTCCGACAAGTATCTAGCATCAAGCACATACTTGACACATGTTTCTTCAGTAACCCAAATATAGTCCAGTCATAAAATTATACTTTTAATAATTTATGGATGTATTCTTTGAACCCATATACTACCACACATGAAGAGATATTCGGTGCATTCTTTAGACCAAATGAAATGATTGTGTACTGGAAGGATCCCCATTCTTTTGGAAATGTCATCTTGCTTTTGTCTTTTGGCACGATTTTGATCTCATGGTATCCTGAGAAACCATCCATAAATGAATAGGCCTCCTATCCTCCCACATTTTCTAGGATTTCATCAGAAAATGGGGTCGGGAATGGGTCATGTATACAAGCATCATTAAATTTTCCTAGATCCACACAAATCCTTATTTCTCCTTTGGTTTTATTTTCCTGGACCACCATAGGGCTCACCTAATCATATTATTCCACCGGTTCTATGATTCCTACACCAACCATTTTCTCCAATTCCTCTTTGAATTTCTACTTATATTTGGGATTCATCCTATATGGGTGTTTCTTCACAGGTCGTGCATCTAGTTTCAAAGTGATCTTCAATACCGTGAGATCTCCTATTATCCCCTTCAGCTCAAAATTTTTTGTAGGAAACAGGTCCTGATATTTAGTCAACAGCTCAGTGACCACCGTATCATCTTCTCACTAATCCCCTATCTTCACTAATTTCAGATTTTCCTCTGAGCCAATGTTGACTTGTAGAATATTCAGAGGCTTACTTACATCTAGTGACTCAATCATAGGTCCAACAAATGTGAGTTGTCCTTCATATTTTGAGATCGTAATGTTCCTTGGATCTTCCTCATTAGCCTCAACTGATAAATTTCGAAAATTAATGATGTCCTTCATCTGCACATCCCATGCTAGCAAGGCGCACTCAATGTTTGATTTTTTGGTGTCAAAGATCAACTCCTAAATATCCTGCAGTGCCTCATCCAGACATTCGACCCCACTTTCAAAACTAAAGGTCAAGATAAAACTTTCTGTCAGTGCAGGCTATTCATGGGTTCCTCATCATAGCTCGATTTCGAGGTACCAGTCTGTAGGCACCTTCCCCAAAGTGTGGATGAATATGTGTACCCATTCTAGAATTGGTTTTTCACCCCATCCTTCATTCCATCTAGCCAAATGTTTATGTGGATCGCCTTCTCCAAAATAGGTCTCTTCCATTCTGGTATTTGGATGCTCAAATCGCAGACGCATCATGTGGGTGCATTCTTCCCAGTTAGCCAAGTTTCCCTTATGCGTATCCCACCATCGTGATGGGGTTGAGAGCAGTGCTAGATCAAGTGCATGGAACCTTTGTGCTTCTAGAACAACTTTTTTGAGTTCTTCTAAAAATAGTATAACATTAGCCATACCATTATAATAAGGCAATTCTCGTACCTCTAAGGATATGAACTGAAGAGATTTTGTCACACGATTGTAGCGCAGTGCAGATACTTCATGCAACTGGTATTTCCAGTACTCTATTTCCTCATCTGAATCTGAAAATCAAGAGCTACTCGTCTCCCAGTTGAGTCTTCCATCGGTTTTTAGGTTGATCCAATCTTCATCTTGTGCAGTCAACTTATAGATATGATCGACATCATCATTTGTGCGCACCAGCTCGGTATATCTTTCTCCTTCTGCAGGATCTAGGGGGACCACAACCCTGGTTCCATTATTATCAAATACCATACTTATGCGCTTAATATTGATGATGCCGCCCATATCAATAGCTCGATATAAACCCAACAGTGCGGGATAGGGGTCAGTATCATCAAAAATATGTATAACCTCAAAGTCTACGAGCACCTTTACTCCTTCGATATCTACTACAACCTACGAGAGTCTTCATAAGGGGATAATATTTTGTGGATTTTCCATGTGCAGTTGTATAGTAGACCATTCCAACTTAAGTTCTCCCATTCATTTCCAAGTCTGATTTGGTAACACATTTGCATCAGATCCCAAATCCAGAATGACCTAATCCATCTCATATGCATCAATCTGAGAATTCAAGCGCATTTCCCATATTGTTCTTCTTTTATTATTCTAGATATTATTAACAACCTTCTGCTCCATCTAGGGATGTTCTTTCTCTATGTACTTGTCTATCAACGCTTGGAGGTTCTTGACTGCCTTATTATTGCGCAGTAATTTTATACAAGCCTGTAAAAAGGGCTTTATCTCTTCATCTACTCCGACCACGTCCATAGGTTTTCTTGATGTTGAGGTGCCTACTTCTGTGAAACCCTTCTTCGATTCTAAAAAGGTTTCTTTTTCTCGCTGTAAGTTGAATCCATCCTTCTTTTCAGGTTCTTTTTCGATCCAGATATTATTTTCAGGATTTTTCCCTTTGTCTTCACCAATGGTTGCACCACTCTTAGTGACGACATTCACACTTGGTTCTTCTTCATGCATCTCACCTCTTACTATCTGAATATTTTTAGTGGGAGTCTATGTTTTATTTTCCTACATTTTTTCAATCAAAATAGGACAGTCTTCAATACCATGATCAAATTTTCTATGGTACTTGCAATACTATTGTGCTGGATTTGGACAATCACATGCATAATCACCTGCGTCTCCACAATTGTAGTAGATGAGCTTCCCCCTCCCTTAACCATCTCCTCCTCCTCTTCCTCACCCTCTATTTTGGAATCCACCACACCCAAACGGGGATTCTGATGAGGTAGGTTCAGTGTGCATCCTATACAGTTCAGCTCGTTCAATCACCAAATCGAAGATGCGACAGTGTTGCTCGTCAAGTCCCACCGATGAGAAAAAAATTTCAGAAAGGTTGCTTTAGCTCAGGGATATATTTACCAATCCTTTGGAAAAATTATATCGTACACATACCCATTTCTTGACAAATCACGCACCATAACGTGGGATTTCCACTTGGCCATGTCACTTCAGCGGGCTTGGTCCTCTAGCTTACAGATAGTCATTGAATATGGGGCACTGATCCTCGTGATGCTCGGCAACTTTGCAGCATATACACCATACATATGTGCATGCCTCCTTTCCATTATCCTTGCACAGACTCTATATTTCTAAGTGCATTGCCTATAATTGGCTTTGGATCTGCTGGGTTTCGATCTCTGTAGCTGGTACTGGTGAAGCTTCTAGCTTCATTTTGATCTCTATGAGTTCAGCCTGTGTGGCAATATTCTGCTGACGTAGGGGTTGGTGCAGATGCGGTAACAGCATGGAAATAAATCACTCTTTGGGTTTTGTATCATCAATATTAATTCCCCCATCTCTTTTAGTGCGCTTCAACCTTTGATCCACATCCCATATGGATTCGTTCAATTCTTGGAGAATATCCTTCAGCTCAGTTACACATTGCGCAAATGGTTTCGACTTCTTGAATTTTTCCTTTAATGCATCCTTCAAATTATCAATAGTTGCATTAGGGTTTGTTTCCACAAACCTTATGTACCACTTCAGCCCGCATTCTTGAAAATAAATGGCCACTTGTGCTTTCCTAACATCCTAATTATTAACTCGATGTGTTTTCCATACAATGTCAGTAACAAACTAGAATTGATTTGTATCTTCGTTGCCAATACCACAAAAAGTAGGTAACTTCATGGAGGCATCCATCTCAGCATCGGCAGTGGAGGTGGAGTGGATGGCTTGTTAGAGTGATATGATTTTTGGAAGTGGAGTGGATGGGATCTAAACTATGGCCAATGACCCAAGACTATTTTGATCTTGCAATACTTCTTCTCTAGAGTGTGCAGATTCACCAGAGTTACTATTTTTGGATTCCTCGTCACTTTCAGATTTACCTTTGAAAGGACTGTAAAAAAAACCTTCCTCTAGATATATTTTGAAAGTTTTTCCACTGCGTGTAGTTGGGCCTCTTTGGGTCATTCACTTAATATGAATACACAGAGTACCCTGTTCACACAATACAATTTTAATCCACAGCTTCAGAAAGCATAGGAACTTACCTCTAGGGCCCTTAAAAAACCTTCGTTCAGCTTCAGAATATGATATAAATTGATCAATAGATAATTTAGTCACAAATCCTCCAAGAACACTATTGATCCAATGATCTACTGCACGAGTGATGTTGTTGCTAGTCTTCTCTAATTTTTGTACCAACTGTGGGGTCCATAGAGTGATCGTGTCTTCCTTTGCGCGGGTCTAGAACTCAGAAAGTTGAGACAACCACTCATGCAAATCAGTTGCAAAGGAAGCAAAGAAAATTTCATGGAACTCTATTTAGATATACTTTTGTGCCCCATCTTCGACAGATAATTTAGAACTTCTATTTTCTTGGATCGCAAATTCAAGTATCTTCTTGTCAAGCCAATCTTGTAGTTTGTTTTGTGTCAAATGCCAAAACATCAAATATCCCTCAAAATGATCTTGATCCCAGAAATAGAACCATTTGTTGACTTGAGGGGTCTTAATCTAGGTTCGGAGTTATCGCGCAACCAAAAAAACCCTCCAACTACTGGCCATTTCGACAATGATCTGCTTGCGCAAATCAAAGTCTCACTCGAAGCAGTATGGGGGGTGCTCGAACCATGTTTCTGCACCCTAAGGAAGCTTTTGATTTGGTGCCCCTAATCACTTAGTGCAGATAATATAACAGATTTGCACATGCACATTCAACAGACCTAATCCCTCCGCAGATTATCATATAATGCCTCAATATATTTTGCGCACAGTAATTAAGTATACTTCATTCAGATCTATTCATCTAACATCAAATAATATTCGCGCAGAAGTGAAATTACCCAATCACAGAAGTAAATACGCAACACATAATAGATTTAGATCTACAGAAAATAATAGATAATCAAGACAGTCAACCACATAAGAATTCAGGTTCGCCAAAAATTTCTTATTTATTAAGAGATATGCAATTCAGTATATCCAATATTTATGCGCACGTAGCAGTAGAATCCGCACACAGCTCAGGACTTAGGTCTTCGCACACACAGCCAGCAAGAGCCTTTCTACGCAAGAAATCCTAGACTTAGATCAAAACATTAATAAAAAAACATCCATTCATCATGTGATGTCCTTTCTCGACTCAATCCTTACATATTTATACTACCATAGATGCACACATACCATGGTTTGAGACTCATGGTTTTTCCCTTTAGCCCATTACAATAATTAAGGGAATATTACCTACCCAAAAGCCCCTTTGACCATTTGTGTCCAGCGCGTATAACAAAAAATTAGACAAAATTAACCAAAAATAGTACCCCAAGGGGGCGCGCTCCAACACACAAAAATGAGGCATCGGATTTGGTGGATTTGTCGACTAGAAGGAAATACATTGGAAGAAAATGGGAGTTTAAGAAGAAGATAACTACAGAAGGAAAGGTGGAGAAATACAAAGCTTAGTTGGTAGAAAAATGTTATTCCAAGGTGTTGGGAATTGATTTTGGTGATATTTTTTCTCTTGTTTCTAAGGTTACTTCTATTAGATTACTTTTATTTGTTTCTATTGCATTTTATTTTTAGGTAGAACAGGTGGATGTGAAGACACCATTTATTCACGGGGATTTGGAAGGGGAGATCTACATGAAGCAACATGAAGGCTTTGCAGTGAAGGGTAAGAAATAACAAGTATGCAGGTTAAAAAATTCTTTGTATGGGTTAAAATAGTCACCAAGTATGTGGTATCAAAATGTTGATACATATATATGGGGAATTGGCTTCACCAGAAGTAAAGAGGATCATTGTGTGTATTTTAAATTAATTGGTGATCGTGTTATTTATTTGTTCTTGTATGTGGATGATATGTTGCTGGTAGGAAATGACAAAGAAATTATTTAGGATTTGAAGACCCAATTGTTCTCCAAATTTGACATGAAGGATCTTGGTGTTGCAAACTATATCTAGGGCATGGAAATTAAGAGATATCGGGAAAAGAGGAAGCATTGGTTAAACCAAAGGAAGTATATCGAGACAATATTGCAGAGGTTCAATATGCGGGATAGTAAACTGGTGAAGGTTCTTATTCTTGTATGTGTAAAGCTATCTCTTGAATAGTGTCCCAAGACACAAGAAGAAGAGGAGGATATGTCCTGTGTTCCACATGCAAGTGCAGTGGGTATGCTTATGTATGCAATGGTATGTACTAGACCAAAAATTTCACATGCAGTGGGAGTATTGAGCAAGTTTATGCCAAAAATAGGGAAGGATCATTGGACAACAATGAAGTGGGTTTTCATATATTTTCATGGCAGGCTAGTGATTATGGTTTTTGCTACCAAGAAAGCCCAGATTGGACAGATTTTTGGATATTTGTGGCTTTGTTGATACAGACTAGGCTGGAGATATGGATTAAAGAATATCTACAATTGGGTATGTGTTTAGCCTATTTGGAGGTGCAGTCAATTGGATAAGTAAAAGACAGTTTGTAGTGGCTTTTTAAACTACAGAGGCATAATACATGGCAGCCACTCAAGGAAGTAGTTTGGTTGCAGATATTGTGTTCAAGTATGGGTTAGTGCAGCGAGCTATAAGGATAGACTATGATGGCCAAAGTAAAATTTTCTTGGCTAAGAACCCTATTTATCATTCAAAGACAAAGCACATTGATGTTCAGTATCACTTTATGAGAGATATGGATGAGGATAAAAAGGTGTTGTTGGTAAAGGTGGACACTTTGAAGAATGTTGTAGAAGCATTGAAGAATTTTGTGAGCACTGAGAAGTTCTCTTGGTGTATAGAAACAATGGGCATTGTAGGGTTGGACCAATTACTAAGCTCTCATGTGCCCCCATATGGAAAGAAAACAAGTGGGAGAATTTTGGGTGTGTGTTATATTCTTTCCACGATTAGAAGCAAGCGTGAAGCGGGGGGTAAGAGGGGGTCAGTAGCCCCCCTAATCTTGTGCCAGGTGCAGCAGGGGAATCAAAGGGAGGGTGACAATCCCCCCTGTCAGGGAGCATAGGGTCCAGGGCAGGGCCCCGAGAAAAAAAAATGGACCCTATATTAGGTGGGCAGACCCGCGTATGGTTTTTTGCATGGGTTTGCACATGGTTTTGGGCCTGATATTTTTCTGCTCATGGAATTTTGTAGATCCGGTCTAGGGAACTACAGCTA
The DNA here is from genome assembly GCA_034641835.2 of Pinus albicaulis. Taxonomy (NCBI): domain Eukaryota; kingdom Viridiplantae; phylum Streptophyta; class Pinopsida; order Pinales; family Pinaceae; genus Pinus; species Pinus albicaulis. The sequence goes on along the minus strand of CM076575.1, from coordinate 1,189,456,874 downwards.
TGTTCTAATCCAGGGTTAATGGATTGGAGTTTATGAATGCTTCAGCATGTATATATATGTGTTGTAACACTAAAAGGAATATAATGAAAAATCAAGTTGGTAGTCTCAGTTTGGGATCTAGGGCGAAATATATATTTAAATCTATTTTATTTTTTATGCTCTCGCTATTGTTTATTTTCAGTTTTTTAAGAACTCGTTTATAGATAATTTATGTAAAAGGTTAAAACCTACACAATACAGACTAGTCAATCACATGATAAACATCTTTAACATACATCTTAAGCAATGATATATGAAAAATATCATGGACTTACATTGTGAAAGGTAGTGCAATATGATATGATACTGGTCTAATCCTCTTAGTAATATTGAATGGTCCACAAAACTGTGATGCCAGCTTGGCACATGATCCAATCCACAAGGAGCTCTTCTTCAGCTTGATGTGTAAGTACACATGTTCCCCAACCTGAAATTCCTGAAACAACATGTTCCGGTCTGCATAACTCTTTTGCCTATCCTAAGCTACTTTCAAATTCTTCTTGATCACCTACATTTCGTGTTCCATTCCTGCCAACATGACTGGTCCAATAAGTACTATGTTAACCGAATCACTCCAACTGATGGGAGTGTTGCAACTCCGCCCATACAATGCCTCAAAAGGACTCATCCTCAATTATTCCTTGGTACTTGTTGTTGTAGGAAAACTTTAATAGTGGAATAAACTCTTCCCACTTCCATTTTTGATGCATCACATACATCCTCAACATACCCTCCAATATCCTATTGACCCTCTCAGTCTATACATCTATCTGTGGATGATAAGTTGTGTTGAAGGTCAAATCGGTGCCCAAACCTGCAAACAACTCCTTCCAAAACCCTGAAGTAAACTTTGCATCCCTGTTTGACACAATCTTCTTTTGAACACCATGCAATTTGACCACATCTCTGATGAAAACCTATGCAACATCACTAGTGGAATATGTATTCTTCACTAGAATGAAGTGTGCAACCTTTGTAAACCTATCCACCACAACCATGATGGAATCATGTTTTTTAGATGTCCTGGGAAAACTTGTCATGAAATACATGGAAATGACCTCCCATTTCCACTCTGGATTCAAAATATGTTGTATTAGTCCACCGTGATTCATACATTTTTTCTCAACCATCTCACAATCCAAATCTCTAGCTACAAAATTGGCCATATCCTTCTTCAAATTCGGCCAATAATAGAACCTCTTCACTCCAATTAATTTCTTCTGATAGCCTGGGTGACCTGAATATGGTTTTGCATGAAACTCACTAAATACCACCTTCTTGAGCTCACTGTTGTCTAGTAAATATATCCTATCTCTAGACCTGAGCTCACTATTGTCTAGCACATATATCCTATCTCTAGACCTGACCAATCCATCTTCTATGAGATGGTAGTCCACATCTTATACACCTGCACATGTACCTATACCTGTACCCATACCACTATTTGTACCTATACCTGTACTATGTTCCAACCTGTGCACAATCTCCATATACCTGTCATCCTATCGACATGCCTGCAATATCCTATCTTGTAAAGTTTGTCCCATAAGAGCTCCTAGTTGCCATGGGATTTACCTGTACTTGCCTACTAAGAGCATTTTTTACCCTATTCTCTTTACCCTTGATGTACCTTATCTCAAATTCAAACTCACTAATCGTGGCCAACCATATAGCTTGTCTAGAATTTAGATTCAGTTGGTCAAACAAGTATCTCAACCCAATGTGATCACTCATCAGTACAAACCTCTTGCCAATAATATAGTGCCTCCACATCTTCAATGCATGTATGATCACTGCTAGCTCAAGATCATGCATTGCATAGTTCTTCTTGTGCTCATTTAGTTTCTGGGACTCATAGCATACCACACATCCATCATGCATAAGGTCCTTGAAAATTCCTCTCTTGCAAGCATTTGTACATACTACAAAATCCTTGCCTGGATCAACAATCTTTAACACTGGAGCATGTGTCAACAATTGCTTAAGTTTCTCAAAACTAGACTCACACTCCTCTCTTCAATCAAACTTATTGCCTTTCCTCTGCAATGATGTAATAGGATCTAAGCAATCTGTGAGAAGTTCCTGGTCAACCTCCTGTAATACCCTGCCAACCCCATGAAGGATCTCACCTCATATACATTTTTAGGAGCTACCCACTCCATGATGGCCCTTATATTTTTTGGATCTACTGCAATTCCCTCCTTGGATACAACATGTCCCAAGTAATGTACCACAGTCTAGAAGAAACTGCATTTCCTTATCTTAGCATGCAACTGATGCTCTCTCAACAATCTCAACACTGTTGCCAAATGCTCGGCATGCTCTTCCTCATTTTTAGAATATACCAATATGTCATCAATGAACACAATAACAAAATTTTCCAAGTAAGTATGCAAAACATTGTTTATCAAAACAATAAATGTAGCTGGGGAATTAGTCAAACCGAATGGAACTACAAACAACTCGTAATTCCCATACCTAGTCCTGAATGCGGTCTTGTATGTGTCATCTTCTTTGGTACAGACCTCATGGTATCCCAATATCAAGTTTATCTTAGAGAACATTGTTGCTCCATTCAATTAATCAAACAAATCATCAATCCTCGGTAATGGGTACTTGTTCTTGATGGTCACTTTGTTCCACTTCTTTTAATCAATGCATAAACTAAGAGTACCATCCTTTTTCTTCACAAACAACATTGGTGTGCCCCATGGCAAAAACATTGGCCTAATGTATACTTTTTCAATCATATATTTCATCTACAAATTTAATTCTATCAACTCAGGTGTACTCATCATGTAAGGTGCTTTTGATGTTGGAGCTTCCCCTGGTACACACTCAATAGAAAAGTATACCTTCTTGTGAGGTGGAAATTTTGAAATATCTGCAGCAAATACATCCTAAAGCTATTGTAGAACTGGGTACCTTCTCAAAACATCTACATCCTCTACTTTCTTACCCTTGTCACTAGAAATATGTACTGCGAAAAACACACACCTTTTCATGCGACTGTGCTTGGCCTGCATAGTTTTCACCATCCTAACTGATGTAGCTTTCTTCTTTCCCTATAGGATTCTTGGTTCCCCATTTTCATTCAAGCACTCAATGGATTTATCATAACAATCCACCTTGTTCCTATGAAGGTATAGCCATTCCATACCCAATAGCATATTGTATGACCCCAAAGGAAATATTTTCAAGTGCATTACTATAGGCATACCATTTAACTCAAATGAAAAATCCCTTACCCAATGGTGAACTCTTTTCTATGTACCTGTATCCAACTACACTAACAAATATTTTTCATGCATTTATTTATTCAAATCACACTTATCCACCAAGTCAGGAATAACATAGCTATAATTAGATGCAGGGTCAATCAAAATAGAAATAACTTGACCAAAAAGCTTACCGTCCATCTCAATGATAGATTCTTGGTGCTCTTCTTACATGTTTTCCACGGCTGCACCAATACAAGGAATGCTCTACCCAACATCCCCAACAATCTGTGTCTCTTGTGCATTGTATACCTTAGGCCTACCACCTTGATTTTGCATAAAATATCTCCAAAGGTGCTCCTCACCACATTTCCAACACTCTAACCATACAATTTCATTACCACTATGTTGATTTTGTGATCCATGTCCCTGTCTAGATGCACTAAACTTCTTTTGTGGTGCCAAATTTTCTTTCTCTTCTGAATTTTGAGGCCTTTCTCTCTTAAGTTTCCATTTACCTTTACCTTTTTCCTTCCATTTCCATCCTTGTTGAGATTCATTCTTACACTTTGATTGTTCATATGAATGCTTCAATTTCCCAATGACTTCCTCAAGTGATTGAGGCTCATCATACTCAATCCAATCTCTAAATGCTAATGTAAAACCATTAAAAAATCATTGAAATTTAGCCTTCTCATATTTAATATATGGTACATACCTCAATACTTCCATGAACTTGGTCATGTACTCTTCATTTGTCATTGACCCCATCTTTAGCACATAAAATGCTTTGGCCTTACTATCGTAGTGCCTTTTTGACAAGTAATTCTTCCTGAAAAGCCTCTTGAAATCATGCCAACTCAATTCCTCTATCTTGATGTCTCTGATCCACTTTAATGGTAGAAGTGTCCTCAGACACGTAATTTGATTGATATTGGAAAAGAAATTACATAAAAATTTTCAAGAGTTTACAAATGTAAACTTCCACTAAATTTTCAATTAGGAGACTAACCTATTTATAAGCTATATGTCCTAACTTAATTTAGTTATGAATCACTTGAAAAACAACAAGTGTCCATTTACAATAAATGATCTTCTATACAATCTACTATCTTTATTCCTATTTTAGAGCCTAAGATACGACTCAATTCTAGAGTCCTATCTTTGCTAACAATATTCTATTTCTAAGTGTCTCTAATATTTATTAAATATCATGATTTAATAAATATTTTTATCCTAACTTTACATTATTATTTTTGGATCATATAACATTCCCCTTATGATCCAAAGATACATTACAACATATACCAATTTCATCTCTGAACTTAGTAAATTTTATTCTGCCAAGAGGTTTGGTGAAGATATCGGAGGTCTGATCTTCTGAAGGACATTAAATCGGCTTGATGACATCCTTTGTAATGAGTGATTTGATATGATGATACTTGGTGTCCACATGCTTTTTCTTTGAATGAAAAATTGGATTCTTGGCAAGCTTTATTGTTGACTAGTTGTCGATGAATAACGAAGTAGCTTCTGCTGGAGGAATTCCAAAGTCCTGTAAAACTCTATGCAACCAAACAATCTCACATGTTGCTTCCCATGCTGAAATGTACTCTACTTCCATTGAAGAAGTGGCCATTGTAGCTTGCTTCTTTCAACTCCAGGAAACTGAAACTGACCCCATGTTCATTAAATAACCTGAGGTTGATGCCCTATCATCAATACCGGCAGCAAAGTCAGCATCTGAAAATCCACCAAGTACAAAAATTTTAGTCTTTTTGTAAAGAAGACCAAAATATTTTGTTTCTTGGATATAACGAAGAAATATTTTAGCTGCATTCTAGTGGTTGTCTCGTGGTTCCTGCATAAAGCGGGAAATAATACTGATGGCATAAGAAATATCTGGTCAAGTAGTTGTCAGATAAATCAGGCTATTAATCAACTTTCAATAAGTAGTGCTATCCACCATTTCGCCCCCTTCAAATTTTGAAAGTTTCAAGTTTTGTTCCATAGGGGTAAGAACAATCTTGCAATCCTGTATTCCAAATCACTGAAGAATTTCTGTTGCATACTTACTCTATGAAATGAAGATATGATGTGGACGTTGGAATACTTCAACTCCAAGATAGTAGTGAAGTAGTCCCAAATATGTCATCTTAAAACCTGCATGTAACTCCTTTTTCACCTGTTCAATGTGATCATCATTATTTCCAGTGATAATTAAATCATCTACATACATAACCAGAATCACCAGAATTTTACCTCGTTGGCGCACATATAAGGTATCATCAAATTCACTTCGTTGAAAACCAAATTTCCGAAGGTATTCATCCATTTTAGCATACCAAGCTCGGGGAGCTTGTTTTAACCCATATAAATCTTTTATCAATTTGCAGATTTTATGTTCTTGTCCTTCAATTTCAAAACCTAGTGGTTGTGTCATGTACACTTCTTCCTGTAAATCACTGTTGAGGAAAGCACTTTTTACATCCATCTGATGAACTTTTCATCCTTGTTGAGCTGCTAAGGCAAGTGTGAGTCGAATGGTGTTCCATTTAGCTATAGGAGAAAAATTTTCCTCGTAATCTATCCCTTCCTGCTATGCAAAACCTTTAGCAACAAGTCTTGCTTTATACTTGTCAATTTCACCATTTTGCTTGTACTTAATTCGGAAACCCATTTGCATCCAATGGGTTTAAAATTCTGAGGACAATCAACAAGTTTCCAAGCGTTATTGTCTTGAACTTCCTGATATTCATCAACCATAGCTTGTTTCCATTCTTTATGTTTTACTGCCTCTCAGTATGTAGAAGGTTCAGTAAAATCATTTGCTATCAAGGCTCCTTCATTTCTTTGTGATCCCCTTGTTCCTGTTTTATTCTATTCATTAGGCCTTACATCTTTCAAAAGTTAAACTGCCCATTTTGGAAATTGATCTTCACTGGTTTGAGATTGTGAAAAATCACCATGATTTTAAAGAGGGTTGATATAAACTGATGTTTGTTGATCAACCGCAGGTTCTGGGGGCGGAGAGTCATTGTCAAAAGAACTGTTGCTGCTAGGAGAGTTGGATGAACTGCTAGAAGACCCAGATGGCGCTGATGAAGAAGATGGACTGGATGAATCCTTTTCAGATGAAGGAAACTCAAGTTCATACCAATTTTTTGAATTTGGTTGACTTTGTAAATTTCCATTTCTTTTATCATTTTTTGTTTCTAACTTTTGAAGAAGACTTTCAACTTCTTCAACACTCTTACTCTCATTTTCATCAAAAATCACATCTCTGCTTACAATAAATTTCCCATTCGACAAAATTTGGTACCCTTTCTTCTCATCAAAATACCCGATAATTTTGCACTTCAAGATGCGTGCATCAAGCTTAGTTCGTTTTTCCTTCAAAACTAAGGCATAACAAACTGATCCAAAAAATCTGAGATGTTTAACCTGAGGTTTGAAGCCAAACCATGCTTCATAAGGTGTGATTCCGTCTAAAGAAGTAGTGGGAGATTTGTTCCTCCAGTAGACAACAGTATGAATTGCTTCGGCCCAATATAAAGGACTTAAATTTTTGAAAGTTAACATAGATCGCGCCATTCCTAACAAGGTACGATTCATTCTTTCTACTACTCCATTTTGCTACGGAGTGTAGACATTGGTAAGATTTCGTTTTATGCTATTATCCATGCAATACTTTTTGAATTCATTTGAAGTGAATTATCCGCCTTTGTCAGTTCTAAGAGTGCCAATCTTCTCCTTTACTTCATTTTCAATAAGCTGACGAAAAGTTTGAAATTTTCAAATGCTTCTGACTTTTGCTTCAAAAAATATACCCAAGTCAACCTGCTAAAATCATCAACAAAGAGTAAGAAATATATGCAACCTCCAAGCGAAGTTGGTAAGGGTCCAAAAACATCACTATGAACCAACTGCAAATGCATGTTTGTGCACCATGAACTTGTAGGAAAAGTCTCTCAATGTTGTTTCCCAAAAATGCAAGATTCACACTTTGCATTTTCCTTTTTGAAGGTTGGAAGACCTTTAACCATTCCCTTTTTTTGTAACTGAGAGAGACTGTCAAAGTTGAGATGGCCATATCTTACATGCCATAATATGATCGGTGAAATATTTGTACTTGCTGCTCCTGCAAAGTCAGAATTTCTTGGAATAATTGTCCCTTTCATCCTTAACAGTTTTCCATATTCATAACCTGTCATTATTGTTTTCATGTTTTGTTTGACTGAGTTAATTTTAACTAATCCATATTCCATAATCACCATGTGTCATGCTTGTCGAATCGTGACTAAAGATAACAAATTTTGCTTAAATGTTGGGACATACCATACATTTGAAACCATTCTTTCTCCAATGCCTGGTAAAAAAAATTTAACTACACCTTTTCCTAAAGGAGTATGTTTTGTTTTATCAGCAAGATAGATTGAATTCAGATGACATTCTTTGAAACTCCAAAAGAAGTCACGTCAAAAATTCATGTGTTGAGTTGCACCTGTATCCATAATCCATGCATCTTCATAATCAATTCTAAAAAATATTAAAACATGTAAAGTTATTGATTCTGTGTTGGTAAAGACATATTTGGAACCATCAGGATCATCTTCATCATTTTCAAACTGTGCAGAGTTTAGATGAAACTTGGGAATCTTCTCAATAGAAGTTCTACAATTTTCCACATAGTGGCCAACTTTGTTACATCTCCTGCAAACAATTTGACTGAAATCATTGCCTCTGCCTTGAGACTGTCCTCTCCCTTGATATTGTCCTTGTCCTCTGCTTTGGCCTCTATTTTGAGTTTGTCCTCTGCTTGGACTTTGTCCTCTACCTTGATGATATCCTCTGTTTTGATTGTTGCCTCTTCCTTGAAAATTTCTTCTGCCTAAATTGTAGCCTCTGTTGAAATTGTTTCCTCTACTTTGACTGCGACCACGACCTTGGGCTGCTTGAGTTTGATTGAAATTTCCTTTTCCTCTGTTTGTTGAACTATCAGCTGAGGAGTTACTTGAGCTGGCTTCGGTGAAGAAGACAACTTCTCCAATCTGTTTCTTCTTCCCAAAAAATTTATCATGTTGGGTTAACATGTCACTCAATTCATCAAAATTTATCTTCTCTAACTTTCTAGTGACTTGCAAAGTTTCCAAAAAATGTGTATATGATGATGGCAATCCAGCAATTAAAATCGTAGTTAAGAAACTTTCATCAATAGCTTGAAAACCAGCATTTACGATTTCTTGCTTGATGTTTTTAAGCCGTGAAATATACTCAAGGACATCACCACCTTCAGTTAATTTCTGTTGAAGAAATTTTAATTGAAGATCAACCTTATTTGATTCAGGTTGTGTATCAAAGAGATATTTGAATGTATGTAAAGCATTCCATCTGAGGAATTTCAATGTGTTTGTACATTTCATTACTAACTGAAGCTTTTATAAGAGCTAATGCCTCGGCATTTTTTACTTCCCATTTTACAAGTGAAGCTGCATCTTTTGGTTTATTTGGCTTAATGTTGCCATCTCAAATTTCATGCCACAATTCATTATATATGAGAGTGCTTTCAATTAAACGTTTCCATGTCTTATAAGATTTCACTCCTTCTAGCTTATCAGATTCAGAGAACAGATTGATTAACTTCGACATTGTAGTGTTGAAGTAGTGCACCAAAAGAATCAAGCACAAAAAATGAGCAACTCATCACACGAAACATGCCACGCTAAAAACAACACACGCCACACAAAGAAAAAATGATCTATCGGGGCTTGGCCTTGACCCTTGTATAGTTTTTCAAAAAAGGAGAAAAATGATTGAGCTTTGCACTTGGCTCTATTCAAATTCTCGTTGAGTGTTTTACAATGAAATCTTTGCAAAATTTAACCGCTTGACAATTCCCATACAAATTACTTCTTAAAAGAAATCTACCCCCCTCAAAGTAAAAGGTACTTTGAGTTACACATAATAACCCTTATTTCTCCAAGAAAAAATACAATTGTCTCCCTTATAACTCCAATTACAAAATATTACAATTCTCTAAGAAAAAATAACATGAAATATATTCCTTATCGCTCCAAAAGCTCTCTTGTTTTAGCCCTAGAAAATAAGTTTCAAGATTGGAAATTTTGTTGGCTTTCTTCTACCATTTCTTTTATGGAAGACACCCTTTCCAACTCCTTTGAGGTTACTTTTTATTTGTGGGGGTGGAAGTTTGCTGGAACAGATATCCTTCAATTGCAACTTCGTCTTTTATATTGCTCATCTTCCATTCAACAATTTTGTGGGAACTCTGAATTGCACCTGCACATTAATACAAAAATATATGCCAAGAAAGGACAAACACATCTAAATTTAAAGCAAGACAAGTGCAGGTTATAGATAATAATCGTGGAGACTAAAATCCCATGCAAGGAATGATGGACTTTTCGTAAATATTATGTAAGGATAAAAAAGAGTCTGCTAACAGAAAGAGTAAAAGATCTGCATCAAAGAACATTATTTTCAAGTTATTTGAACGATTTTTATGAAAAAAGGAAACAATTATGAAGACTGATGCAGTGAGTGGTTCATAGGAAACAATTTTGCATGCACACTACGCTGCCAACAACACAGGGCTCCCTTTCTTTACTGTGATCAACACTTTACTATTGCACAACGAATAGGGCAATGGCTCTATTCTCGCCATAAACTTGAATCTGCAATCACCCAAACCGTCCATAACAGTTTAATCATCTATCAGAGCTTCACACCGAACGCACAATCCACCATACATAAAAAATTATGCGAAAATTCAATGGTTGTTATTGCAACTAATCTAGAGCATGAAATATTATAGCGTTGAATAAGCTTCAACTCATACAAGATGTCGTGAGGCCTTGCAGGATCATGTGGTTACATAACATGATAACAAGGTTTTAAAATAGTGGCATTTGAATCCCGACAAACCAATTTTGTAAAACATAAAATCTATCCTCTGCAAATCCTATCAGTGGGGAACTGATGGTTCACTTTGCAAGAGACCCAATTATGAATTCATTAAAAAACATAGTCCTCTCTTGGTTGAGACAGCTGGTCTCTCCATCATGGCATTCATCAACATATGTATCACATTAATGCATGAAAGATAAATCGCTTTTCGATGGAACCTGTAGGTTATGGAATGTCGTGGAAACTGGATCGTTAGCTTTCCGTTTCAATGGGTATTTACTGTCAACCCCAATCCGTTATCTACCGTTGTATGTTACAGCTCTTAATCATTACTTGAATATTGTGGGTGGAATTTCGATTTTCAACAGTGGACTTCACCACAGTCCGTTCAATGCATTCTTTAACAATTGCTTCAATGTTGTACATGCAACACCACAGTCCATTCAACATGGCCTCTACCAATGCATTCAATGCAATCGTTGAATTTCTTTCCTCTGCTTACAAATTTACCATGCCTCCGTTGGTCGTTCCTGCGATCAAAAATCCCAATTAAATTGTTTGGTAGAATTTCAAAAGCCTGCATAGTTGAAATCTCCACCTTCACGTCATCTGAATTACTGGTGGCTCTGATACCACAATAATGGAAGAAGTGTCCTTAGACACGTAATTTTATTGATATTGGAAAAAAAATTACATAAAAAGTTGCAGGAGTTTACAAACATAAACTTCCACTAAATTTGCAATTAGGAGACTAACCTATTTATAAGCTATATGTCCTAACTTAATTTAGTTATGGATCACTTGAAAAAAAAACAAGTGTCCATTTACAATAAATGATCTTCTATCCAATCTACTAACGTTATTCCTATTTTAGAGCCTAAGATACGACTCAGTTCTAGAGTCTTATCTTTGCTAACAATATTCTATTTCTAAGTGTCTCTAATATTTATTAAATATCATAATTTAATAAATATTTTTATCCTAACTTTACATTATTATATTTGGATCATCTAACACGCTTCACATCTTCCCACCAAATGTTTTCTTTACATTTCAGGCTGAAGGTAACAATTATGGCCTTCATATTATCTGTGTACTCATGTAGCTCAAATAATTTGTTCATCCCAATTATCCAAACTTTTGTATCTTCTGGCTTCTTCAAGTCCCCATCAAAATTAGGTGGCTTTGCTTTCTTAAATTCATCAAGAAAGTATCCCCTATCACTCTTCCTATAAGGATGATAACGATGACGATCATGATGTCTATCCTAACTAGAACTAGAATAGTACTTGTACTCATCACCCATCCTATCTAGAGTGACCAACAATTTGTCATCTTTCACCGTGTCAGCTTTATCCGACATGTGCCTACCAGGATACCTACTACCATATGCCCCATTATTTTTTTCCTCTTTCCCATGGCTGATCCAAAGTTCCCCTTGCCGCTGCAATTTTGACAAGATCTGAAGAACTATTGCATTAACCTCTTCTTGTTTCTCTTGTGCCTGTATGATCATGTCATTGCCTTCCTTACAACTCCTTATTTATTCCTTTAAGCTTCTCAATGTGACTGCTAAATAATAAGAGTGTCCACCATGATGCTTGATGGGTGATTTAATGGTTAGTTAAATTCATGTCATTTAATTATCAAACAGGGGTTTCGTAAACTGACGAGGTATACCTGTACTATTATATGTACTAGGTGATTATTTATCAGATTAGATTAATCTAAATTCAATTAACACTAATTACAAAACAAATTAAATCAATCTAATTCAAACTAAATAGAATAAAACATAAATAGATTGAAATCATACTTGCATAAGGGAAATCACACTTGCATAAATAAAATCACTCTTGCAGAATTGAAATCACACCACACTTGCATAAATGAAATGTTGAATTAAAATCACACCACACTTGAATAAATGAAATGCTGAATTGAAATCACTCTCACACCTTCTGAAAAGTAAATCACACTTTTCTGAAAGGAAAAACGCAATTGCATAAAATAAAAACACACTTGCTGAAAAGAAATGAAATAAAAAAACTATACTATGTTACCAATATGTACAAATATATGCAAACTGGGGTTGATGAAGGCCCTCCATTCCTTAGAAAGCACACCAAACAGCTATCACATCTTGGAGATCAAAGTGGCAATATGTATTTCGCAAAATTATTACAATATATTACAAGAATTCTCTCTCCTTACTTTACAAATCACATCTTGAATGGAACTTGGAACCTCCAACTATCAACTAGCCACTAGCTACCTCTAATCTCTAGCAATTTACAACCCTTAATTGTATGAAGGGTGCACTCCTATTTATACAAAAATTGAAGATAACTATAGATCCTCAAATCTCTCCTAAATCCACACTTATCTCATGTGGTTACAACCATTCTCCTAAAAATATAAGATACAAATTCTCTCATAGTTTTGTTAAAGACACATATCAAAACATCCATGATCCTTCTCCTTTGAATGTGCTTAGCTTAATGATCCACATCTTCTTCAAATATTCTACAAATCCTCATGAGTTGGAATTTGAAATTCGAATTTGTAGTTAGGAGGCCAAGTAGAACCCTTCTAGAATCTCCAAGTGGACCTACAATATCACAAAACTTATACCACTTTTATGTGTATATGAAAACATGTTTTATAATATTTAATCACAAATTCACTTAAAATACTTAAAATAAATGACTTTGGAAAATATAATGCTAAATCCATATGATCATGAAAATGGTTACTTAATGTAGGGTTATGTATCTACGAAATGAGGGATGAGCTATAGAATGAGGGTGAAATGATGGAAATGTGGGTAGAAGTGGATGACATTTTGGAGACTCAACATACCCCCCAACTTAAGATGTCGCATGTCCTCATGCAACTATTGCATTTATTCCCTTATTCAGAAGTTAATATTCTTGAAATTTTTTTCTTTCTTTATTAAATTTAGCTTTGTATTGATTCTCTTTTAACTTTGCATAAACATATCATTTGACAATTTTATTCTTTATGCAAAGTGTACTTTGAAATAATTTGATTGCAACATATTTTTTATGGTTGGTTCTTGTGTGACAACGGAATTTTTATGAGTATTGGTTCTTGTGTAACAATACTTCTTGTTATTTTTTCGTTGCATCAAAATACTTGAAAATTTTGATTTTTTTTAAGTCCCTTAGTGACTGTCAGACATTTAATGTGCTCATAAATTGATCATTTCAAAACACAATCTTTTAGAATCAAAATGAAATAATATTTGGTTGGGAAAAATATCCTGGTTAGGGTGAAATGAAATTTGGCATGTGGCATGAAATGTGAATATCCCTTCCCCCCAACTTAAGGTGTTTTCAATTTTCTTGCAAATGAGAAAGGGAATATGAATGTAGTGAGGGATTTTCCAAAATAAAAATTTTAGCAGTTAAGGAATTAGTGATTAAAGATTAGAAAACAACATACCTTCACTTACCTAAAAATTGGACAAGGTATGTATATAGAAGAGTGTGGTTGTTTCTGCTGGATCGTGGAATATGAAGTAAAATTGTATGTGCTTATTCTTTCTCTTGGTTGTATGAATAGAGGATGAAATTGGAATATTTATTGCTACGGATGTTGAATTGAGTCCTACTGCAAACTGATGAAATCGTCTAGTCTTCATTTCTTCCTGCTCATTGGCATAATTCTTATCTATGTGAATAAATTTGTCGATGTCGAACATAGAAAATAAATTTTTGGATTACCAGCCATTAATGTATGCCATTAACCAACATGAGACTACTCACCTTTGATGTCAATGAGAGTCAACATGCCTAAGTACATCTTACTAGGTATGAATAGATGTGTCGAAGTCGAGTCACCTAGAAGATCTGAAAAACAAGGGACATTGATGTATTCCCGCTATTTATTGGCGAGAGAACTTGCCATTAAGGCATGCAAGCATCAAGGTACTTGAAAGATCTCTATTTTTTATCCCAGATGATGTGTCGGAGTCGATGGGTCAAAACTTGTTAGAAGGAAGGCCTTAATGAATCATCTATCATCTAACGCAAGTATACAATAATATTTTGAAGGACTATGGATGAAAAATTTACATTGAAGTGGGATTCATTTGACAAAAATGAAAATGAAAATGGGGTGACTCAGCTTTGTAAGGGAGCTAAATGACTTTATTTTTGGGAAAGATGAGTGAAAATGATGCAGGAAAGTATGACGATTGTGAAGGAAAATGAGTTTTTGGTAGTAGGGTGATGGACAATTATGGATTTATCAGAGGCTTAGAATGAGTAGCGTTGGTAAAATTGGTATTTTGTTTAGTAGTAATGGTGTAATGGATCTGATTTGGCATGAAATGATCATGCTCATCTGAAAGAAACTTGGTCTTGTCATGCATATAGTGATATTCTTTCATCGTATCATGGAACCTGAAAAAACTTAGCACTTTTTTCTATAATATAATTTAAGTCTATCGAGAGAGAGAGGTGTTAACACTCTCTTCATCTTGATATATACACAAAAAGAACTCAGAAATAGTACTAATAAAAAAAATTCAATAAAAATTAAATGAATTTTTACCTGTTTCTTACCAATTTTGAGCTTCAGACCTCTTCTGTAATGCTTCAACAATAGATCATAAACCAATTTTACATAAGCTACTGAATTGTATCGATTTTACAGCTACCAAAAACATGGATCGATGTACTGCCTTGCCACTTTACAACTTGCAATTTAGACTTGGATGGTGGTTTTTTCAACTATCACAGTTGGGTTTTTAATATTTACAGGGTTTTTATGCAGTTCTAAGAATGTAACTACTTTTTCCTTTTTATTGAGCACTACACTCTTGTCCATGATCCCATGGATCAAGAAAATTCTCAAAATTCAAAATTCTTGGATTAGCTTGCAACCAGCACCAAATCATAGATCTCATTGTTCTGAATCCAACACACTTTATTTCACTACAATATGATTTCATATGCTCCCAAAATCGTGTATTGATTGTTTTATGAAACAACTAAACAATTGAATTTTTGAGTTTTAGGTACGCCCAGTCAGCAGTCCGTACACTGACTAGGTCATGACACATGGCATTGTTTGACTGGTCCATCATTATCCAATGTGTGATTGACACTTGCCATCATTTCATTGGTTGATGTGTGTTTTTTTTTCATTGGTTCATGGTTTGTAGTGGTGAGCCAATGTGGGAGTGTCACATGGGCCAACCATTGGCTGCCACATGGCCTCCTCATCATGGGCTAAAATTTTTATGAAGTCAAATGACCTCCACAAAATTTGAACCTAAGACATCCTTTCAACCACCAAAGCGCCTTACTAATCAAGTTACATCAATTCTTATTAAAATAACCCTCCAAAACGCATTTTAAATGTTTATGCATGCCATTTTTTGGAAGGGGTCGGGGCTAAGCCCTAGCCCCTAGCCATTTGACTCCCCATATGACCACGGTCACGGACCTGGGGGGCTTATCTTAATGATCCTCCAAATTATCCCATCGGGCAGGAAGGCCATATTTTCACATTGTTCTCAATTTCTGGGTGCACCACCCAGTTTTGGTTCGAATTGTGGGCTTATTAACAGCAAAATTGGGCAGAAACTTAAAACAATCATATCTTTCTCAATTTTTGGCCAAAGGAGGTGAAAAATAGTCAAAACAGGGGTTTTCAACAATGTTGGATCCATTGGAGACATTAGTTTTTCTTCTTGAGCTTTCTAAAGGTATGTAACTATACTTTTGATTGCGAATTTAGATTTCTTATCCATTTTTTATTCAAAAAATTTAAAAGTAACTTGGTTCAATTTACTTTTATGATCTTCCATATTGCAGGGAGCGCAAGAAGAGAGCATACCTTGAAAGATTGAAGCTCTTTATTCAATTGGAATGTGAAAACTAAAAGACAAAACACAAGGATTTGATCTCTAAATTCATATTGTGCCTCTCAAAACTCTATTTGTTCTCCTCTTTTATCAACTATTTCCTATCTTTCTACATCCTCCAGCAAATCATTAGTGAGTTGGGTGGCTCTTACTACACCACCAAATAAAATAAAATTTCAAACAACGTGAAATCTAAAATAAAACTTGATTTTATTCATTACCTGCTCTACTCTACTGGAAATAGAAGAATTGATCAAGTGTGTGCATATTTCTAGTGTAAACATGTGCGTAACAGAATTAAAATGATATTCATGCTAAGATTAAAAAAATATTCATTAAAAATCATTAAAGCATGAAAAAGCAATTGTTTAGATAATACAATTAAAATGTAAAGAAGGAAGATCATTCTTCAATTTGTTAATTACCTGTGAATTACTCCGACTGGTTGATTTTTCCTGTTGCACACACAGATTAGTACAATGTTTTTTGAAATTTTTTAAATTTAAAATACAAAATGATTGTAATATGATTTTAACTATGCATCTAAAAATGAATGCAACTATAATGATTTTTCTAAACTTCAAAATAAACACCTATGTATACCTCCTCGACAACAGCGCCAAAATTTTGGGTGATTTAATGGTTAGTTAAATCCCTATCATTTAATTGTCAACCCGGGGTTTCGTAAACTGGCGAGGTGTACCTGTACTATATGTACTAGGTGATTATTTATCATATTGGGTTAATCTAAATTCAATTAGCACTAATTACAAAACAAATTAAATCAATCTAATTCTAACTAAATTAAATCAAACATAAAGAAATTGAAATCATACTTTCATAAGGGAAATCACACTTTCATAAATAAAATCACTCTTGCATAATTGAAATCACACCACACATAGATAAATGAAATGTTGAATTAAAATTACACCACACTTGCATAAACGAAATGTTGAATTGAAATCACACTCACACCTTCCGAATAGTAAATCACACTTTGCTGAAAGGAAAAACACACTTGCATAAAATAAAAACACACTTGCTGAAAAGAAATGGAATAAAAAAATTATACTATGTTACCAATATGTACAAAGGTATGCAAACTGGGGTTAATGGGGGCCCTTCATTCCTCAGCAAGCACAACGAACAGCTATCACATCTTGGAGATCAAAGTGACATTATGTATTTCATAAAATGATTACAATATATTACAATAATTCTCTCTCCTCACTTTCCAAATCACATCTTGAATGGAACATGGAACTTCCAACTATCAACTAGCCATTAGCTACCTCTAATCTCTAAGAATTTACAACCAACCATTTACAACCCTTTGCATGAAAGGTGCACTCCTATTTATACAAAAATTGAAGATAACTATAGATCCTCAAATCTCTCCTAAATCCACATATATCTCATGTGGTTACAACCAATCTCCTAAAAATATAAGATAGAAACCCTCTCCAAGTTCTCTCATAGTTTTTATAAGGGCACATATCAAAACATCCATGATTCTTCTTCTTTGAATGTGCTTAGCTTAATGATCCATATCTTATTCAAATATTCTACAAATCCTTATGAGTTGAAATTTGAAATTCGAATTTGTAGTTAGGAAGCCAAGGAGGACCCTTCTAGAATCTCCAAGTGGACCTACAATATCACAAAACTTATAGCACTTTTATGTATATATGAAAAAATGTTAATTTTATAATATTTAATCACAAATTCACTTAAAATACTTAAAATAAATTACCTTGGAAAATAGAATGTTAAACCCATATGATCATGAAAATGGTTACTTAATGTAAGATCATGTAGCTATAGAATGAGGGATGAGCTACAGAATGAGTGTGAAATGTTGGAAATGTGGGTAGAATGGGATGAAATTTTGGAGAGTCAACACTGCCCATCGAACTCATAGGGAGAGTCTTTTTAGTCTACAATCTTGCTATTCATTTTGATATTTCTCCTACAAAGCATAATATGTCAGCTAAACCAAATCATAATAAACTAGCGTACCTAAGTATAATTTGGGGAGGATACCTCATCTGCAAGATCATCCAAAACAACATGATACATGTATAAACATAATCATAACATCATATAAACATATAGTAACGAAGTGTTCCAACACATAATATCATTCTAGTGAGAGTCCAATCATCACTGCATGACCATATCACTACACATACTATGACCTCATGCATGACGACATCAACCATACCAGTGTACATGGATGATACACAATCATAAACATAGACGATACACAAATGTATATAGGGACAATACAAAAGCATAAACATGGACAATACACAAGCATAAATATGGACAATACACACGCATAAACACATTTAATCAAGCATAAACGAACAATACTTGTAACAATAGGTAGCAACATGTAATGAAGCATGCAAGGATGATACATTTAGTAGCATATAACAACATGTAACCAAGCGTACACTCATGATGACACACTTCCCAACAACAACATGCTCTTTCACAAGGTGACATCACTCCAACCATGACTGACACCTTACAGGTTCAACAAGCACATAGACCACAAGGATGAAAACACATGTGCAAACGACATGAATGAATTACCAAAACACCGCCCATCTAGTCCAGGGGGTGAACCATGCTCTAAAACCACTCTGTAACATTTCCATCCCACATCTAACCAAGTAACCGACCAACCAAGGTAAATATGTGACGATAGGCTACTATGATCAGATTTGACCTCCTAGGTGACTTAAGGAAGTGGAACCAATGAAAACACATCATACAAACCTTCCACATCAGTAAGAAGACTCCTAGGAACCATCCCAATCACTCAGGTAACTATCCCTTGGGTTCCATTAAGGTGTTAACCCACTTAACCCTCGAACACTTCCACAGTATGGTCATTAGTGTGTTTTGGAGGCTCTCGATGCATGCACAAGCTTGCATTCCTGTATGTAGGGACTAAATTTCCCTTACATGTGCCTACGTCTGTGGGATTTAAGGAAAAATTTCAGGCCCAAAGCCTAGGCCACTTCCCAAAACTCAATGACAATTTCATAAATTAAATAAAACAGTGAAACAATGTTGTATTGGAAAAATTCATGACAAGACCACTAGAGCCCTACTAGCCATGAAATAAATTTTGTCAAACATATCATAAATATGTAATATACAAGTGTAAGCAACATATCTGAACATAGAGATCTCATACTTATATGTGAATTTCTACGAAGCATTGTTCTCTTACATCATTAGCTGTAGTATCATCTATTAGGTCATAGTACATGCTCATAACCAACATAATAACAACATAAATATCATGGATGCATCAGCCATAGAATCCACATATAAACCAGTACATTTACACATAAATATCCAAGGAAATGAATTTATCATTAATGAATGTAGAAACCAATCAGGGATGGGACTACCACATTCCACCCGGCCATATATTTGTTGAGACAAATATCTCTTCATCCAAACACCCATGTTCCATATTCCAAGCATGAATGTGGGACTCATAACCAACCAAAAAGAACCAAACAAGCATGGATGCTACCGGAGTTCTCTGCCTACACCATGAGAAATTTTACTTCCTCCTAGTCTCTTAGGATTTACTATAATCCACAGTTTGATACAGGGATCACTAGGCCCTACACTGAGACCACTCTCCAGGTTTTATTGTACATCACATCTCGGGAATACTAGGCCCAACGAAGAGAAATCCACCTCTTGGCTTTACCGTATATCCTTCCATTCACTAGAAAGTATTCCTAGGCCCACCGAGGTACACAATATTGGCTTTACAAAACTCACAGTCTGATTCAAGGGTTACTAGGCCAATGGATTTACCGTGCTCCACAAGTTCAGGGACCACTAAGCCATGTGTTTGTCATTTCGGAGATCCACCTCACTTAGCTTTGAATCCATCCAGAAATCTGGCTCAACCAAAGCATGAGAACCCATCTCATCAAGGCTATCTAGAAATGGCAAGGCTAGGCTGAAAACATTGTCATGCCTGGAAAAACCCATGCCATGAGAGAAAGAACCACATACAATACCATGCATGCCAAATATAGCAATTAAATCACACATGCAAATCAATACCTGCAAAGAATCTTGTTGTAGCTTCTTGATTCTGTTCTTCCTTGCTTGCTCCTTCCTTCTACTTCCTTCTTTCCCTTTCTTGATCCAATGCCAAAGTGCTCCAAGAAAACTCTAAGTTTCCTAGAGTGAGAGAGAGAAAGAGAGAGAGAGAGAGAGAATAATGAGAGAGCTCCAAAACTAAATTAGCAAAAGGTATCAATTGATCCTCATAAGCCTTTTTATTGATTGGGCCTCTATTTTCTTCATTTTCCTCCTCACATGCAACATGTGACCTTTCACCTCCCTTTTCTTCTAATTTCCAGTATTTTCAAAAGTAAATGTGCCAAAAAAATGCCATTTTTCCTTTCCAAATCCTTTGCCATTTCCTTCTCCAATTTTCTTAGCCATAATAAACCAAATGAACACCCACTGGGATGTTTTTTCACAACATTCATCTTGGAATAAGTGTCCCATGAACCATGGTTATTATTTTTAGCTTTTATTACATGGAATTTTTACCAAGGTTGTTACACTTGCAATCAAGAGAGTATAAAGAAGAGTAAGTAGAAAAAAAATGGAAATAAGGAACAAGATCATAACAAGTAAAATCAAAGTCGACTAAGCAATTTTCAAATTCCAAGGGAGTAAATTCTAAGAACTATAAAAAAATTAAACCTATTGTAACAAAGGATTTAATGGTGCATTCTTATTGTAACAAAGTATATGTATTAAGAAAACCAATGACCTCATGGTGTAGTCTATTCAATATCATCAACTTGAGGACTGCATTCTAGATAACACTAATAATAATCCAATAAACAAGTCATCAACATATATAGGTAAATTTGATGATTTAATTATCATTACTTCCTCTCCTAGAACTTGGATTTTTTATTCAAGAGCCACTCACCATATGAATTCATTACATCATTATTTTTCATCCTTGGATTCTTGTATCAAACCACCTATTTTAATGGAAGATGGCTCTCCTATTGAAGTTTGTAGGTAAGGGAGAGGGGACGTTGATTATGGGATATTTTAGAATGTGTTACATTTTCCAAAACTCTCCATAAACCTACTTTTCCTCTACCATATTACACACTTTAATATATATAAGCGAGTTGAGTCCATTCCAAAATTAGTGTTAACCTTGAGTTGATAGATATTTCCAAATTTATAGTTGGTGAGGTGGATCACCATTCTAGATTGTATACATTCTCTCGTTTCATTCCAAAAATCAAATTATTTTTCAACCCATGCCAATAAAAAGACTAGATTTTGGGATGAGATATTTGGACATATAAACTAAAATTATTTTGAGTAACTAAAAAATGATGCAATTTTTGAAGGTATACCACAAATTCATTTTACAGATGGATTTTATCAAGGTTACATACTTAGAAAATATACTACAAAGAATTTTGATACAAGTAAAGCATGAAGATCATCATCACCCTTAGAGCTATTGTAGAGAAATGCCACATCCTTTCCCTCACCCATATATTAATAATATAAGAATGTACTCACTTTTATTGATGATTATTTAAGATATACATGTGTTTATTTTCTCAAGTTTAAATATTAATTCTTAAGGATTTCAAACAACTTGTAGAAAAACAAGCAAGGAAAAAGATCAAGATACTTTGCACAGGTAGTGGAGGATAGTATGCTAATTAATATGTGGATCATATTCATTCACAAGCATGTATATAGTTGCAACATACAATACTACATACTCTATAGTTGAATGGAGTAGCAGAGAGAAAGATCAAGACCTTAAAAGAGACGGCTAACTATATGTTGCAAAATGGACCACTTCCTCCAAAGTTGTGGGTTGATGCCATAAACAGTGTACTAATATAGTTCCTTATAAATATTTGAAGGGAATCACACCTTAAAAATCTTGGAGTGGTGAGAAACCAAATACCACACACTTTAGGATTTTTGGTTCTCATGAATGGGCTCACATCCCTTTTGACAGGAAGAAGGCTATGGGACCTCATAGTAAGGATTGTATATTTGTTGGATATTAAGATGCAGTGAAGGGAAATAGGTTATTACATTCTTATACACATACTTTATTCATGCATAGGATTGTCAATTTTGAACAATTACCTTTTCATGCACTTCAGCGAGACCCTATTACATCTCCTTCATTTGCAGTTTTCGATCCTAGAGATACTTTTTGGATCAGATTTTATGATCTTATTTAGAATATTAATGGCATTATATTGAATATTTGGAGCATAGATCATTATGGGCACAATAGATTCTTCAAGAAACTATTGATCTAATTGATCATCCTCTCGATCCAGAGAGAACCAAATCTTGGTTTGTGGATTTTCTCCAAGCTCTTACTACCATGGAACCTTTACTTTATATTCATTATTATATGGTACTTGATAAAATCCTTAGACCTGTGCAAAAGCTAAAGTAAAGCCTTATTATGAGGAAGTGATGAAAGAATAATATAGTTCCATCATTGAGAACAACATATGGCATTTAGTTCTTCTTCCCCCCAACAAGAAACTTTCTCAATGTAAGTGGATTTTTAGAACAAAAAGGGATGCATATGGCCTTGTTATAAAATAAAAACCTTGGTTAGTGGCTAAGGGATTCTCATAGGTACATGACATTGACTATCAGGATATTTTTGAACTAATGGCCAAAATGGAATCCATTTAGTTAGTTCTAACTATTTTAGTAACTAGAAAATGGGAGGTGCACCATATAGCTATAAGAATGGTTTTCTATATGGAGATATATATGGAGCATACATAGGGGTATTAAACATCCATTACTAGTATGTAGATTGGAAAATTCATTATATGGAATTAACCAAGAAAATCATGCTTGGTACGGAAAAATGGATTCTTACCTTCTCTCTTAAGGTTCCTTTATTGCAAATCAGATCCTAATTTGTATATCTTAAGGCATACTAATACTATCTTTTTTATAGTACTATATGTCAATGACTTACTCATTACAAGGAGTTCAGTATCGGTCCTTTATTATGGTAGGATTGCACAAGATGTTTTATATGATATATTTGGGACTATTACATTATTTCCTTGTCGTTGAAATTAGAAAATTTGGTTCAAAAGTCAAGATGGCTCATCCCGAGTATTACAAAGATCTCCTTGACAGGTTTTAGATGACAAGTTACAAGCCAGTTCTATTTCCCTTACTATCTTGGGTCAAGCTATAAGATGGCAAAGCTACATCTTTGGTTGACTTTATGAGGTACTAAAAGTTGGTTGAGAGTTTTCTCTAATTAACCATTCTCATATTGACATATCCTATGTAGTTGGAATAAATTCTAGGTACATGAAGAAGCCACATGAACTTCATTCGAAGGAATCTAAGCAGATACTTAAATAGGTCAAGAGGACCATTAGCATTGGTATAGATTATGAAATATGGTATTTTTTATATCTTTTTGGTTACACATTCACGTTGGGTTAGTGATAACACTGATCACAAGTCCACCCAAGGTTATGTCCTCAACCTTAGATCTGTTCCCATATGTTAATCTAATAAAAGGAAATCAATCATTGGTTTATCATTCACAAATGTTGAGTACATAGGTGAAATTAATGCTACTACATAGGTTATATGGTAAGTTGGATGTTCAATTTCATTTTCTAAGTTTTATCTAGTGTGATAATCGAAGTACATTGAAGTTATACATGGATATAATACAATGAAAGAGAACTAAGTGCATAGAGGTACACATGCACTTCAACCAAGGATAGATCCATGGCAGGGTCAATGATTTGAAATATTATTCATCTTTAGAGCAGGTTGCATACATCTTCACTAAGACCTTCACTAAGAAAATTTTTATTTATTTTCAAGATATCTTGATGGTGAAGGACATAGCTAATAGCAATGGATTCTTTTTGCATTACATTATATTTTGGTGTGTGTGTGTGTGCAGAGGGGGGAGGGCGGGGGGTGTGCAAAGGATGTGGGGTGGGGTTCTTCCCATCGGTTTTTCCCTTTTTAAATCACTTTTTTCATAGTTTTTTTGCATGTTGTTTGTATATAAGTACTTAACATCGCTAAAAATTGTTAGGATTCATTTATTGTGCACATCCTAGTTGTGGTTTATGGGGTTTATTGGATTACATGCACATTTCCTACTATTTAGAAGGAATTGTATTTATAACATTTTTTATTTTTAGTTGGTGTCTCCATGTAGGATGAAATGTGGCAATGACTAGGCACTAACGAGGGAGTGACATGGTGCTAAGAGTGCACTTCCTTATCCTTATCCTTCTCCTACACACTTCCTTTATTTTATTTTTTATATAACCTTATCCACTTATTCTTTTATTATTGGAAACCTTATCTCCTGAGTTTTAGTCCTAACTTTGGCATTTATATGTGTTTACAGAGTTATAATTTGCATGTGTGAGTCATTTCTTTAGTTCTCACTTTTTTATGGCTCATCCTATCATTAGTCAACTCTTTTATTGACCCCAACTCCATTTTTTACTAGCTAACTCCATTGTTAGGATAGTTAACTAAACTAAGAGGGAGTTGTTCTTTTGTTATTTGTGCATACATAAGGAACCCAAACCTAGGGTGCATTATTCCCCTCTCAAGGGTTTTTTAAATATGTACTCAAATTAAGCAATGCAATACAAATGAATTTGAACTAATATTTTAGTCTCATAATCTAAAATGTGGTCTTTTATTCTCTTTTCTATATTTGTATCTTGTAAATTATTATTATATTGTTTTTACATAACTAGATTCTTGTGCGTGTGCTCCCAATTCTATTGTGTGTGTGGGGGGGGGAGGGGGTAGGAGTGGGGTTAATTTTACATGTTTGAGTAACAAAAGCTAATGTAGCTTCCACTTGGCACTAGAATGGTCAAAGAAACAACCAAATTATCAAGAACATCAATTTTTCATATGAATTTTGTTTCAAGAGTATGAAACAACATTGAAAATCTCTCAATAAAATCTATATTGTGAGAAAAAAAATTATTCATTTTTCACAATTTGAAATGCTAAATGATTAAGTACCAAATTGGCCTTCAATTTCAAATTTATCTTAAAATGGTCTTGGAAATACCATAATTCTAAATTTCTTGTCGATAATTTTTAGAAACTTTTATCTCTAAAATATTTATTCTATAAAAGATATTGAAATTTTTCTTCAATTTTTTTCTAAACTATTTTATAGAAAATAAATTATAATCAGTCATACTTCTTCATGGTAATTATTTTAATAATTTTGAAAGTGATTTTTTTGAACAACTACAAGGAAAAATAAATTATATCATAATTATCCCTTTATAATTATTTTAATAATATCAAAATTTATGTTTTGAAGGAAAGATCAATGGAGCTCTACGAAGCTTGATTTGTTGGGGACATTTTTTCCCTAACTGTCTGAACCCTTAGTGCCACTATGCTTAGAGAAAGCCTGTTGCACTTAAGATCTGGGTCTTATCATTTGTCTTCATTGGATATGCAGTTGTGTGTTGGGTTGCAGGGGTAAAACAAGAAGGAGTTTTGTGCAATGGCATCCACCATGGGGGGATCCATCCCTCCGCCGTCCTGCTTAGAATCTCCTCATCCATGCACCTCATCCTCTCCTGCAATAGTTTCATTCAACACATTGGTTCAAAATGCATTGAACTGGGTTAAAATCAAGAATTATAAATTTGTGAAGAGAATGGAAAGTATTCCAAAGGTTCATACAAATCCCAGTAGATCTAAAGTTACAAATCTCAATATCTTTAAAGGGGTTTGGTAGGGAAATTTATGGGAATATGGCCACCCCTAAATCCCTCAGGAAATGGGTGGAAAAGAACTAGAAGCCCTTGGTTAAGGGACAAATCATGTGTGATTTTTGTGGGAAAGGCTTCTTCACTTTCCTTTTTGAGCACAAAGAAGATATGGATTTGATATTCAAAAATGGACTTTATTTTATGGGAACTCAAGGGTATTTGGAAACATGGGCATTGAATTTTAACCTGAAGACCATGTCTCATTTGTTGTTCTAGTTTGGGTCAAATTATCTAATATCCCTCTTCATTGTTGGGACAAAGATACCCTAAGAAACGTTGGAAATTCATTGGGAAAATATATAGATTTCAAAAACGTTAAATTTTCAATATATGCCTATGCTAGGATTTGTGTTGAAGTTGATTTAAAGAAAGGTATTCTTGAAGCAATCCAACTCTCTGTAGATAATTGGCCATCTATCCAACATATAAATTATGATCATATCATGTTCAAGTGTAGGCATTGTCATGATTATGGTTACTTCACAAGAAATTTCCCAAAAAGAAGTGAAACAAAAGATATCCAAGAAGATTAATGACAACGGAAGACTTGGAGGAAGAGAAAGGGCATGAATTGACAAGAATCTCATAAAGGTCAGGCCTTGGAGTCTTGAGATCCTCATGCCTCCTCATGCAAGAATCCAGTGGATCCAATCCAACGAGAAAGAGAAGCAAATTCTGATAAAATCTACAGATCACCAAACCCATTCACCTCTTTGGAGGTGATCTCGACTAAGGAGATACAACTCAAGAAGTAGCAAAGTAAAATGTTCATATTAGGCAAGAATATGTAGATCAACTGGAATCAAAAGGACCCCCAAATATGGGAGAGGACCCTACGCTCCAAGCTATAGAGGAGGAACAAAGATCTAAAGAAGGGGAGATTTTCATGTCTTCAAAAGAAAGAACTATTCTACAAGAACATTTTATTTCAGGAGAGGATTATTCATAAAATGAGGTGGAAAGAGATGTTGAGGGGCTGAGAAAAGATTTTTTTCACTCTCCTAGAAACATAAGGGATATTCGATTTTTTGATTCACAGACAAAAAATCAGAGGGTGAAAAGGTAATCCATGAAAAACCACATAAGAAAGCAGGTTGTTGCGCAAATAAAGATGTTAGAAGTGCACATGCAGAGAAGGATAAAGAATTAGGTTCTCAAAGGCCTTTTGAATAAGTCTTTTATACATACCCTAAAGAAAGTGAAGGCAAGGAATTGGGGACAGAAAAGGAAGCCACTTTTGGAAAAAAGGAGAGCAAGATGAATGGTGATTTTGAACTTACAAAGAAGGATGAAGAAGGTAATGATTCCTCCTCTCCATCCTTTTCAGAAGTGTTAAAGAAAAATTCAGGTCCCTCCCCCCTCCTTTTGACAAGAGGTAGGAAAGACCACAAAGAATTAAATTCCAACTCCTAGAAAGCTCCAAGCTTCATTCATTTAATAGGAATGTCTTCTAAATCTTGGGTAATTGGTGAGAATCAGGATCAACAAACAGAAGATATTTTTAATTGACTAAAGAAAATGAATCAATATGCTGAATAGATTTTTCTATTTGTTAGACCAATTTTGACATATCAACAAGTAGAATAGTCTTAAAGGAAATAGGTGGAAAAAAGTGTTGATAGATGAGCAACTTTGTTTATTCAGACCCAACTCATGGATTGTATTGTCATATCTTTGTATAATATAATCACTCTAAACATTTAGCTCAACAAAATGTAATACAAAATATATTCTCAATTCTTATTAATATAATATAATTTAATTTATTACTCTTAATTTTTGTATCTCTTACTTTATATAAATAAAGTTAAATTTCATCGCATTTCCTCTTTAAACTAGTTATTTTAATAATATTGAAAGCGGTTTTTTTTATTTTTTATTTCTTCCTTCAAATATTTTATATAAATGAAGTTAAATTCCATCATATTTCTTCCTTGTGTTAGTTATTTTTTTATTGCTGCTTCAAATATTTTATATAAATAAAGTTAAATTCCATTATATCTCCTTGTGTAAGTTATTTTAATGATCTTGAAAGAAATTTCTTTGAAATTTTATAAGGAAAGTTAAATTCCATCCTACTTCTTTGTTTTGCTGGATATCTTAATAATCTGGAAATTGGTGTGTTTGAAAATTTATACAGGAAATTAAACTCCATCCTACTTCCCTTTTTCTCGTGATTATTTTAATCATTTTAAAGGGGTTTCTTTGAAAACGTGTTGCTCTCCAATTTTTTATCTCAAAAGTCAAAGTTACCTTAAAATAAAACTAAATTCCATGTTTCAGTGTATTTCGCTATTCCATAAAGGAGTTATGCATATTTCTTGTAGATTCTAGTAACATACCCCTTCTAAATTCTTCTTATCCAATGCATTGATTATATGAGAGTTTTTCATATGCCTTCCTTATCCTCTGTGTGGTCAAATCACTGATATTTCAATATCTAATAGAAATACATTATAAAGAATATTTTAGAACATATATATGGAGTGGGTGTTTTGGTAGAGTAAATATGCCGTATTTGGTCAGGACTGCATTTTTCATTATTAAATAACTGGTTGGAAACTTACTTTATAGCCATTATAGTTTAGTTAAATTAATAATTAACATTTTATTTAGTTAAATTTTATTTAAATTATTAATAAGATGAAGAATGATGAGACAAATTTTTTAAACAAATGTCAGGAAGATATTAAAAAATGCACAAAATTTCAACGCAAATACTTATAGTTTAGTTAAATTATTAATTAACATTTTATTTAGTTAAATTATTAATTAGATGATGAATGGTGAGACCAACTTTTTAAACAAAAGTCAGGAAGATATTAAAAAATGCACAAAATGTCAACACAAACACTATGAGGTCGATCTGCATAGCCTAAATATTTCAAAAAAAGCCACAAAATTTCAACTTATTTATGATCATAGCCTTGGATTCAAGTGCTTTAAGTAAGTTATTCATTTATGATCATTTTCATGTGAGGTATAACTAATTTCTCATTATTTTTGAATAGTTTATTTAGCACTCCATGTGAGGTATGACTAACTTCTCATGATTTTTGAATAGTCCATTTAGCACTCATTGCATCTGGTGACGTTTATAGGGGTGAAGAAGCGGGATTGAAACTAATGAAATGAATCACATAGCATCAATCATCACTTTCTCATATGAGTGAAGAAGTGGGATTGAAACTAGTGAAATGAATCATATAGCATCAATCATCACTTTTTGGGCTTGCACTCGGTAACTAGGACTTCCCTGGAGGTCACCCATTCCAAATCGTCTCTGGCTCAAGCGCGCTTAACTGCGGAGTTTTCCCCACAATCAAGCCCACTTAACTTGCTACCCCATTTGCATATGTGACTTCAATATATTTTTCTTATTTAAGTTTTTACATAAAATTTGTTCTTTTCAATATGTATTTTTTATTCAAAATTTTAAATTTTATTTTATAGAAAAAATGAATTAATTTAAATATGAAATAATATATTGAAGTCATTTTATTTTACATTGAACATCACATTATAGTTTATTGCAATTGGTTAAAAAATGATTCAAAAAATCTTTATTGTAACTAGTTCAAAAATATTATTCTTGGATTCTGGTAAAAATCTTATTGCTCAATAGGTGGCCATATAGATGGTGGGATCATAATCTATAATAATAACTTAGCTAATAATTGTGCATTCTTTGTTCTCATCAAATTGAGAACATGAACTCCTACTTGTTAGCCTCATAAAGAAAATTTAACACTTTTTCATTGTGATTTATCCTATTTACCTTGGTGTTGATCTATCATGTTCGACATTCCGCTTGCCAAAATCTTATCGTTTCTTGTCTCTACCTTACTGCCTTTCCATCTTCCCATATCTATGCATATTTCCTCATCATCTTCCCACAACTTTGCCTACACAATGATATTTACCTCACTACCTCATCATCTTCCCACAACTATGCACAATTTCTTGCCATCTTCCCATAGTTGTGTTTTCACAATGATAAATATTATTCCAATTGCTTTGGTGTGAGAATCGAAGTGATTCTAAATGGAGGCAATGCTTCATCTTCTTCCCACTATGGCTACTACCTCATTTTCTTTCCATATTCATGTATGCACAATGATTAATATTATTCCAATTTCTTTGGTGTGAGAGTCAAAGTGAGTGCAAATCAAAGCAATACTTCATCGTCTTCTCACAATTATGCTTACCGCCTCATATCTTCCCACATCTATGTCTGCACAATTATAAATATTACTTATTAATATTATTCCAATTTCTTTGGTGTGAGATTCAAAGTGAATGTAGATTTAACAGTAGAGTAGCACCAATTTAAGCAGCACAAGTAGTATATAATTTGATAGTTGAGGTAGTTTAATAGTCTTCTCTACCTTAGCATATTGACCCTACATATCACAAGCAAGAAAGATTCAAGCTATTTTTGGATATATAAATGTAAATAGCCCATGGCATCACTTCACTGAATGAATAATCATCAAAACTACTTGAAGAGAATGATAGTGATTTCGACTAGTCATGCCAACCATATGATATTCTTTTATTGAAATCACATTATTCATGAATAGATCGTAACGGGAAAAGGAAGGAACACCTTAACTTGATCAAGTGGGTAACATCTGGACCAACATACCTTCCATCTACATCTATATATAGTGATCAAGGTGTAGGGCCAGTAGGTTACCCAACACCAGTAGTAGCCCCACCAATGGCATCTATAGTAGGATCAGCAGCAAAGTAAACAAGGATAGGTGCATAGCAAGCCAATCCAGTAATATTAATTCAATATTGGTTCCTTTTAAGACATGTTTATGTCTCTTTCATCTACTCATTAATGCTTCTATTTTTTTAGATATGAACATATCCATCACACATTTGTCTTCTAGTATGTTGAAGAAAATTGTGAGACGCTTATCATTGAGGAATCATTTTGTAATCATTGTGTTAGAAGAGCACAACCATATTGATGGAAATGAAGCAAATGGAAAGACACATATAGCTGAGGAACCATATTGATGTTGTAAATCTCTCTCTCTCTCTCTCTCTCTCTCTCTCTCTCTCTCTCTCTCCTTTTTGCTTCTATTTTAGGCCAACACCAAGCCCTTGCTTTTTAAAAATAGTGAATGAAAAATCTAAAGAGCCAAACCAAAGGTTGAATCATTGATTTTTTTTAGCACCCCTCCCATATTTATAAGAAACTAACACAAAAAAAACATAGGGATAACATGACATATAAAGGAGAATTGAACAGGAAACGAGATTACCAAAAAATTATTATAGATATAAACAATCCTTGATCTATAAAAAGACCGTAAACTTATAAATATGTAGGCTAGAGGATTCCCCACATTCACTTTCATTGACAAGTGAGACACCAATGTTGGAACACTTTATGCTACATAAGTTGTTATGCACCTCCACACTAACAAAGCACATGAAATTTGTAGCACGCCCTCCTAACCCCAGAACCCAACCAGAGTTAGAAGAGGGTAGTCACTACACAAATCCAACTCCCAAAGTACAATTATGGGAAGGAGATCTAAACATTTTGACTTTTCTCATCTTCCTTGGACCTTCCAATAGATAACATTGTTTTTTCTGCCTCGTTGAGAAAATTCCAAGGATATAATTTTTTCCTCAATCTGACTTTAGGATTTAGGGTTAGGCCCTCTTAAAGATAGGTAGTTGTTTACCTTGCCACATCACCTTGGCCTCCATGTGGCAACCTCTCAATGGCCCATGTGGTAAGTGAGAAGAAAGTGTATCCACTGCAGAAAGACTACGTGACAGGAAGAATATGTGAATAATCGAAAGTCAATCCTTTCCATTATTGTAAGTATCATATTTCCCTTTCAGGGCCTAACCCCCGACTTCCGACCAAGTTGAGGTTTTCCCTCCTCCTTAGCGCGATGAAACGTTGGTTCGGTTTCAGCCCCGACCCCCGACCTATCTGACCTCCCAACTTCACCTACAACCCAACCCTCCCTAAGCTCCTGACCCCACCAATTGTGTAGTCGACCCACCCTAGGTTGGGGCGAAGACCTGTCGAGGTCTGGCCCACCTAGACGACCTCTCGAGCTCCAACCTGTGGGGTCACAATTTTAAATTTTTTACCATTTGTAGAATTTTTAATAGATTTATAGAGGTTGTTTTCCTTCATGATTTTTTTGGGTTCCCTAAAGCTTTTCAAGTGTTGGTTCCAGCACTTACTTGGAAATAACCTTCAGGGAATTCAAATGCATATCTTGTCCAACAATACACCTTAGCATGAAGTAAAAACAACAACACTTCCAAGCACAATCATTTCCTAAGGACAGTGAGTAGGAACAACTCTTTAAAAAACAAGAAACTTACTTTCCTTGACTTTATCATTCTCACCAGTTGAAGGCTTCAACTTGACCTGTATATACCCACATTCAATAAGAAAGAATGCAACCATAAGGGTTGAAAATAACAAGTTTAAAACAACCCATGATGAGACTTATTCATTCTTTCAACTTTCAATCATCACAATATGACAAGCATTCCACAGTGACCATTGACTTCACTATGCAATCATTTCATGAGTGCAACCCAAGTACTATCATAGGTAAATAAATATCTACAACAAGATGTTGGTATAAGGCCATTCATCCCATGAAATCATTCATGCTCATCAACACATCCTTATATGGATTACAACCAGTAATTCAACACATGTACACAAGTGAACCAAGACTTGTCATGCAAACAATCAGAATATCAGTCATCCTCACTTTATCATAAAATCCATGCAATATTATGCACAAGAATAACTTATCT
This sequence comes from Pinus albicaulis, assembly GCA_034641835.2. Classification (NCBI taxonomy): domain Eukaryota; kingdom Viridiplantae; phylum Streptophyta; class Pinopsida; order Pinales; family Pinaceae; genus Pinus; species Pinus albicaulis. The sequence goes on along the minus strand of CM076575.1, from coordinate 1,189,424,079 downwards.
TGGATTTGTATTGAATATGGGAAACTAAGTTTGAGACTACAAATCTCCACCCAACCATAGACAAACTACATCCAAGCTACTTGTATTTTTTACCCCCGAGCCAGATTCCAAAGACTGAGAGGGTCTTGGTCAAGGAAATAATCACAAATTGCCAACTGCAACAAGGACTCTAGATGTCCACCTACCTCCACCCGCTAGCTTCTCTGTATTCAACCAATGCATAGGTAATCTAGAGGCATGTTGCCTCCATCCTCTAGTAATCAAATAATCACACACTCTCCAGGGAATCGAGAGGCTTCACCTCCACCCTAGCAGCATGAAACACAGTGATTCCACACAATGAAGAGATTCTAGAACTCACTGCCAAAACTCAATAAAAAATCATAGGAGACTCCAAAATTTCCTCACCAGGATCATAAGGGCTAAACCTCTACCCCAAATTGTTAAGGGAATCTATAAAACTCCATCTCCACCCTCAAAACCCCTAAGGTATCCTTAGATTTACCGTCACCTAAAGGAAAATTCCTCTCGTACTCCTAATTCTCAACCAAAGGCATGATAGTATTATGAGAGTGATGAAATAAACCAATATACTCCACTGTGTTGTAGATTTCATTGTCTGCTTACTAATCTTAGGCACATTATTTCCTTTGATTTGCAACACAAGGAATCTTATGTGTTTTTTGTATATATGTATCTCACCACCAATGATTTTCATTGGTGTATCTTTTACACACCCAGCAGAGGGTATTTTCGCAAACTCTTTAACATTCTTTATATGTATATCCTTCACACTACTCTGGAGAATGATCACCCAACTCCCTTTTTCGACTCTATGTGTGTGTGTTTTCTTCTGCATGAAACTCTACTCCTTCATGTGAGTGTCCCCTCTCCCACACTATTCTCTCTCACTATGACCATGAACCCCCCCCCCCCCAAAATCCTTCTCGAGGTTTACTTCTTGGCTATTTCCCAACTGCACACACAGCTGCTACGTATTAATTTTTTTCCCCTTTTTTGTGTAGTGCAGATCAGCAAGCACGGGTTTTGTCCCTTTCTTGTATTTTTTTATTCACAACAGCAATCCCCCTCATTAAAACTCCATACATGTTCATTAAGTCTCAACAACCAGCCTTCAATGGATATCCCAAATAGTCCATTTCCTTCCTTCAATAATTAAGTTGAATTTCCCAAGCAATTGGCCTCCCTCGGTCCCTTGAAATTTGTGTCCCTTACACACCCCTTTTAAATTTTTAAATTCAAATACAGAAATAAATATTTACATGGAAAGCATAATCCAAATATGATTTGGGTTGTTACAAACCCCTCCCTTTTGGGGGAATATTGTCCTTAGTGTTCTTTGTCCATATACATAGAGAAAAAATGTTGAAGTAATAAAACAAACAACATATTGCCCTTGGAGTTTCATATTTACAACTCTATATATATATATATTATTCAATCGGAAAATAAAAATGGATGAGTTGTCTTCATGGAATCGGTCATTTCCCAAGTGGCTTCCTCATGCCCAAAGTACCTCCACTGCACTTTGACTTGCTCTATGACTCGATGTCGAGGCATGAGACTCCTTTGGTCTAGAATTCACAATGGCTCTAGCTGGAACTCTTCCTCTATTTCCACTTGTAGCACATACCAATCAATAACATTGTTAGAATCCTATACATATCTTTAAGCAAAGAAACATGGAAAACATCATGTATTTTAACTAAAGGAGTTAAGTTCAGCCTACAGGCCATGGGTCCAATCCTCTCAAGGATTTCGAAAGATCCGTAAAACCGTAGTTCCAACTTAGCACATGACCTAATATTCAAGGACCATTTCTTGGGTATAATTCTCAAGTAAACATGCTCCCTAACCTAGAACTCTTTATGCACCCTATGTTGATATGCATAAAAATTTTTCATATCATGTGTAACCTTTATATTTTTCCTAATAACTTGCATTTGCTTCTCCATATATTTTAACCTATTAGGTTTGATAAGGACCCTATTCACTAGATCACTCCAACTGATAGGAGTATTACACCTCTTTCTATACAGGGCCTCAAATGGGCTCATCTTTAAAGACTCTTGGTACTCTTTATTATATGCAAACTCTACAAGTGTAATATATTCTTCCCACTTCTTTTCTGGTGCATTCACAACAAGGAAAAGACCCTCTAGCGAAGGTTATAATGGAGGTTTTTAGTGTTATAAAATTGGCCAAAATTGTCAAAAAAACATTTGCTACAACATCTATTTTCGGTAACAGAGGTTTTGGACGAGCTTCTAATGGAATTTCAACACAGCTAAAAAAAATTGGGTGGCCGGAGGTTGTTACGGATTTTTTTCTCATCGTTGAGCTAATCAGGTGTCAACGCACTGGTACTATAAACCTACCAATAAATGGGACGAAAAATAAATTTAGGACACCCAGGGGCATTTAGCAACATCCCAATGCGTGCTAGCTAGACAGTCGCACCGAGGCGGTCTAAGGTGCATGCACCGGGCCATTAAGGTGTAAAACTGCACCAGGCGCACTATAGGGGATACAACACATCGGGTCGTTCTAATTGGTATTGGAATTTGTGCAGTGCCCATAGGTCATATAAACACACCAGTGCGTAGTATTATACAAATGCATCAACGCACAGTATCACACTAACTCGTCGAGCATTCTAATTGGTATTGGTATTTGTGTGGTGCCCATAAGTCGTAGAAACGCACCAATGCACAGTATTATACAACACACCGGTGTGCAGTATCACACAAACATACCGAGCATTCTAATTGGTATTGGTATTTGTGTGGTGCCCATAGGTCATAAAAACGCATTGGTGTGCATTAGCATACAAACACGCAGGTGCGCATTAGAATACAAATGCACCGGTGCACTGTAACTAACATGCACTAGTGTTCATTTTGTATTTTTTAGAAACAACGACCTATGACGATGCAATTATTGTGATTTTTTTAAATTCATTATTCATCAAAAGTCGACACATATATTATTACATTATTCATATCAATTAAATTTTTATTAGTGCATTTGAACGTGATATTTGGATTAATTTGTTATATCATATCATCAGATTTCACATCTCTTCATTATAATATTTAATCATCCATATATTTAATCAGTGGTGTAACATTTCACAACAACAATGAAGAACGCAATAGAATACATTAAAATGTATATATATATATATATATATATATATATATATATATATATATATATATATATATATATATATGAATAAGACAATCTTTGTCATACAAAATGGGAAAGTTATTGGTATCCCTATGTCTTTCAATTGGGACACTATGTCCATTACATTAAACAAAATGTCTGATTTCAAAGACAAATACTTCAAAAAATACAACACCTTGCTTTGATATCCAAACATATTGATCATCATTCTTCGCTTGAATTGTTGTCACTGCTCAAGCTACTTCCATGACTTGGGTTATTTTGAGGAATGTTTTGTTCACGGTGTTGATTGTTTTCTTCTTCTTCAACTTCCATCTACAAACATAAAAATAAACTATAATGAGTGTATATACATTGGTGAGAATAATGAAAATTGAAATATTAAATAATATACATCAATGTAAATCGAAAAGAAATGACATACCATAGAAACAATTGAATCATGAACTATACACATTCTTTCAAAACCAAATTTCATGTCATATTTCAACATTTAATTTGTTGGCGCAATTCCATGCTTTGTTTCCTGCAAGTTTTATACCCCGTAACAAATCATATATTTAATATAAAAGATTTTTTTGTTCTATTAATTATAGAAGGATCTAAGTAAAACAAGATCGATAGATGCTTACAAATTCCATAATTAATTTCTCATATGCCAACATATATTAACAACCCATATTTAACCTAATGTCAATCAATTCGTTTGATCACTCTTCTTTGTATGTTAGCACCTATTTGAAAACATTCAATGATGATTGTTGTAAAACAACTTAAAAAATACAAAAATGAAATCTAGTTAAGTTGTAATAAGGAAGCAACAGTTACTCACAAACTTAGATATCAACACTTTTCTTCCTTGTCGTTCTGTTTTATGTGTTGAATGGGTTCCATTTTCTTTTCTTTTCTGCAAGAAAATAGTTTAAAATTAATATTTAATGCTAAATTATTTATTTATTGTACCTAATCGAAAAATTCAATGATTACATATTACATTTGAAGAACGTTGTTGTTGAGATGGCTCCTCGTGCAATGCAATTATGTCCATTTCTTTCTTTTTGGACATTCCAACTAACATATTTATGATATCATCTCGTTCATCCTTTGAGATTTTCATAATCTTCCTGAAAATGTAATATGACAATAAACTATTTAATTTTTATATTGATATATTAAAAGTAAATATAACAAAAGTGATATTTATAAATGATTCCTTTCTAGTAATATATATACATATAATTCTAGAAAAACATTTAAAGGAATATTACTTTTTCATTCCTTCTTTTTTTTGTACATTTTTTCTATTACAATTATGACATGTCTCATTGATCAATTCTCTAGAAACTCATCCTGTAGTTTAGATAAAATTTGGTTCTTGGAATCATTGGATTTACTTTTGTATTATAAGTGGAAATAACATTTATACATTTGTTCCACTAGATCCCTCAAAGTTTTGTAAAAAATTTCCCCCTTTTGTTAACCTCCAGCACCACTCCAAATGAGCTAAGGAGCAATTCATTTTCATTTGCATGTTCTATTTTTTTTCTTTTCTTAGAACAACATTATTTTTCTGAGTTGCTGGTCCATGTAGAACATTAAACATATGTGAATAAATAGATTATTTGAAACATGTTATCTAATATTTTTAAGTATATTATTAATGAAAATTAAAAAAAGAAACTCATATTGGATCGATAGTATTTTTTCATTCACCTGATTCATCCTTCTGCAATTTTTCCATCAAGCTTTTACACTCTTCTGGTCGTAGATCGTAAATAATCTTATCGAGCTTCATCATTTTGTGGCTCTGCAAGATACACAGTAAACAATACATATTATTTAAACTTACATATAGTTAAAAAATAATAATTTTTGTAAAGAATTTACAAAGAATTTTCCTTTTTTGCTTTTCTCGATGTGCTATTAGTATTTTTGTTACTTGACCTCTTGTTAGCCATTTCTTTATCAATATGAAACCTGTACCATACCATTCATTGATATATTTTATAAATAAATTTCAAACTTTTCATGTAAAAAAAATCAAGAAAATGATGCGCCTTTCAATAAGTACGCATCGATGTTGGTGCGGCCTATTCTTATAAAGTCACCGCCAAAATAGGAGAAACACCGTACGATGCTCTCTGCCAACAAGGAGACCCAATGTGTTATATGTTAACCAGTGCATCGATTAACACAGACAAATTAATAAAAACCCTCTAGTGTTAGTTTTTGTAGCATAAGATTTCGTGGAGGAGGCGGTGCAACATGTTCTTATAAACGCACCGAGAAAACAAGGGACCACCATACAGTGCTCTTTGTCAACAAGGAGACCCATTGCATTATATGTTAACAGGTGCACTGATTAGCACAGACATAAAATAAAAAATTATTTTTATCAATCAGTACGTGCGCGGTGCACTATAATGCGATAGCGCACCGGTGCACTAATTTACACAAGGCGCACAGATTAAGAAAAATATGTCAGTACGTGCACGGTGTGCTATAATAAAATAGTGCACTGATGCGTTATTTTACACAGGGCGTGTGTATATATATATATTATTTATTTATTTAATTTTTTTATCAAATAGTATGTGTGCGGTGCATTGTAATAAAATAGCGCACTGGTATGCTATTTTACACAGGGCACACCGATTAAAAAAATTGTGTTTTTTAAAAATTCATGCAAGGGTCGACATGGATTGTGATTTGACTCTGCAATTCATCCTGCAGGTTAGATTTCATAGGCCTATATATATAGCAATACAAACCCTATAAATCTAAAATGAAAATCCCTAATTTTGAAGTCACGGAAACGGGAAGAAGAAAGGGAAGAAACAAAAAGAATCACTGGTTTAGTGTAAGAATGGAAGTTTTTGTTTTATTCTGAAAATGAACAGCAAAATTTCAAATTTTTACTTACCATGTATTAAATCAAACAGAAACTACAAAAAAAAAAAATGATTCGAGTAAAATTTAATCACTAGATGGTTTGAAATTCTATACTACAAGTTTTCAATCATTAGATGTTTGAAATTCTGATTCTCTGAATAGTTTTGTTCGAAATTATTTCGCTACTCCATAGTGCTCTCGTGCTCTCTTGCTCTAGGTATGTCTCTCGTGCAAATATCTCTCTAAAAAATTTTGCAAAAATAATGAAATAATGAAAATTTTTTACTATTTAAAGAATTTTTTTATGGAATTAGATTTTCGAAAATAATTTTCCGCCCATTACCATTTTTTTTCACTTAAAAAAAATAAATTTGCACTTTTGTGATTTGCAACTATTCGGTGTGTTTGTTATCTAACCACACTAGTGTGTCAAATAATAATACAACACTGGTGTGCAGTAACTAAAACGCATTGGTGCGGTTAATTTTACATTAGCACCAATAACAATAAGTCCATTTTTAAGGCACCGAAATTACTTTTAGGTATGTACACCAAAATTTATTGTTGATTTTTCTCAAATGCAGGGATAAAATATCATAACTATATCGAATGGAAAATTCTTTAAAATCTAGCTTGTTCCATAATACTTCTCAAATTTCATCGTGGAGTTCTCCCTATCCATCTCGAGACGTAATATTTACTTCATATTTTATTTATATTTTCATTATCTAATTGAATTTGTTTTTTTTATCCATGTCAATCAGCTGAATAAAATTAATGTATACAAATTTTCAAATTCATGCAGATTCAGAATCGAGTTCAGATGCACAAAATATTCAAACAACTCCAAAACATCGAAAGCTCTTATCAGGAGCAGCATACTACAAGGCGCATTTGGTAGATGAAAATGGAAAGCCGCTTCACTCTACTATTTGTAACATTGCATCTTCTAGCCACAATCCTGGGAAAATTATGGTAATAATAATTTTTTGGTATATTAATGTAATTATTTCAATGTCAGACCAATTAATCATGCATTGTCAACGTGCTTACCAATTGATATCATATATTTTGTACTAATCATGTTCAAATATATTTTTTGAAATTATTAATATTCTACTGATGATGAGCGACCAACCTACCATCTTCCGTTGCACCCCACGACAATGTCAAATCGAGAGAAGGTTGAATTAAGAGAAAAACTTGGAGAGGAACGATACCAAGAGTGGTTGAATCAACCACCTATTCAATTCCCACTACGTCCAGATTCACCAATTAGGAATTACTATAACAATAGTAGTTCTTCACAAGCTGGCAATGGAGGAAATCAAACAGAGGGTGGTATGGATGATTACTTAAGGGATACGACTGCCATGGAGACAATGTTGTTATATGCATTCCAGAATGATGATTAGCTAGGGGATGATACTCATATCTTTAATACCTTTTTCGAAAGCCTTAAATTTGAATCCACCACCCCTCTCTTTGGACCTGGAGGTCAGTCAAAGTCTACCCAGTTGATGACAACAATGTTACTATACAAATTGAACGCAAAGTTTGGCTTTTCAAATGCATGTTTCTCAGAAATTTTGAGGTAATTGACCATCATTTCCTCCATTATATTTTGAGAAATATAAACACACAATGAACATTACAAATGGTCAATTTTCAGCATTAATATACATTAAATATTTTCCATGATCACCACCTACAGGTTATTCAAAGATAAGGTTCTTATGAGTGTTAATGTATTTCCAGATAGTTGTGAAGAGGCAAAGAAATTGTTCAAAATGTTGGATGTTGAGTACATATCATATCATGCATGTCCAAATGATTGTATTCTATATAGAGGAGAATATGCAGAGAAAGAGATATGTCCAAAATGTGGGCATGATAGGAATGATAAATCAAAAAGAAGGGTAATTTATCACATGGTCCTCCTTTTAAGATACTGAGGCACATGCCTATAATCCCAAGGATTCAAAGGATCTTTCGTTGCAAATAATTAGCTATGTTGCAGGATGGCATGCCTCACGAAGAAGTGAGTTGGGAGTTATGAGAATCCCAATGGATTCAATAGCCATGAAGCATATAGAGGATATAACATGGCCCGAAAAATTCAAGGATGAAGTATGAAGTCTACGACTCAGCATAGCCACGGATGGCGTCAACCCATATTCCCTCCAGAACACCAACTATTCTATTTGGTTTGTAGTAGTGATCAATAACAATATCCCCCCATGGTTTTCTGTGAATAACGAACATCTTATGTTGGCTCTCATAGTCCCTGGTAGAAGACAAGTGAAGAATATGGATGTTGTAAATTTTTGTAGATGTTCTATGCTTGGAGCAACTTTACTTCTTTCACAGCAATCATACAAATAGTTAAGTAAAATGCAGATAGAACATATAAGTGGATCTTATAGAAGACAAATCAGAAACAGGAAAAATGTGGTGGTGCGTTACGGCGGTCAACAGGATGCTTCAACCAGCAAAGTCTCCTTGGTCAGCCAACCCAGAATGTGTCACAACAGTCCTCCAATCAGCAAATGAGTCAACCCAAGTCAACTCCAAAAAGTCAACGATGTCCTGAAAAAGTCAACGCAGGGCAGCAAGCTAAAAGTCAACGCAGCAGCAGATTGGTCAACCCTTTGACCTCGATTTCTGTGCCAAATAGTACGGCCTTCCAAAATCGAACTTCCCACAAATTTTCAACCCAATTGGACCATGCGTTGACCAAAGTCAACGCTGGTCAAACTTTCTGCAAAACCCTAACTGCAGAAAATCGTCCTTCAACTCAGCCGTACTGTTTTGTCCTTCTTCTCCTTCACACGTGTGGCTGAACTCGTCCTCCAAGGAGCTCGTACTAACTCAGATGAGAGAAGATGTTGTGAGTTGTGTTGTGTTGAAATGCTCTCCAACTTTGCCTGTATTTATATCCATCATTTGGGGCGTGTGACACATCTGCTGGGGGTGTGAAACCTTAAGGCCGACCTGCACATATAATTTATTATGAATAATAAATTCAAAATAAATGTTCTGCTCATCGGATTAAGACATATTATATATGGATTTTACACCTCTCCGAAAGAGGAATCCAACTAAAATATTAGCCTCTTAATCTGAGCATCATAACATGGAGTTTGGACCTAGTTGTCCAAATTTAACACTCCCTCTCAACTAGGGAGAACTCCATCCATCAGTGCAATCAAACATCGTGCGTCATCCCGCCGTAACTTGCTTTGCTGGCCTCTTTATTTCAGAACAGAAGTGGGTCAGTCACAAAGACATCATCCCCCGACTGACATATTCAGTCCAGAGGTTTGAAACCTCTATCAAACTCATAAAGAGTATCCAACCAACCCAAAGTTGGTTCATCTGACCCGAAGTCAGGCAGAGGTCCCAAACCTCACTAAACTTGATCCCAGATCAAGTGGTTGGACCGTGCCATCCTAGATAGAGAGTACGGCAATCTCTGATGCGTCCATCAGTCTTTGCTAATAGTCTCTAGCTCTTCCCACCTCATTGGCCAAATGAGAGGTACTTCCCATGAGCCCTGAACTCAATGGGTAGGATGCATACGGGGCACAGATAAATGAGAGGTGAACCAGCTCAATAATCACAAGGGTGGGGCAGAAGCATTATGAGTGCTTATAGCTTCGAGAAGCTATCCCCAAAGCCCCCCAGAGCTCCCAGAGCTCATCGTCCAACAGGACCCACATCATAGGGTCTTTCCACGACACCAAGACTCTCACGGAAGGTTAGGACCTTGACCTTCCCCGGGGGCTTAGTGAGAATATCCGCGACCTGCTCATCAGTTCCTATATGATCGAGCCTTACGGCGCCTCGCTGTACCATATCCCGGATAAAGTGGTACCTGATATCAATATGCTTGGATCGGTCATGGAACACAGGATTCTCAGTCATACGAATCCCACTCTGATTATCACAGAGTATCACAGTGCTATCTAGCACATGTCCAAACAGCTCACTAAAGAGCTTCCGCAACCAAACTGCTTCACAACAGGCCATACTAGCAGCAATGTATTCGGCCTCCGCGGTGCTCAAAGCCACCGACTTCTGCTTCCTGCTCATCCATGAGATCAAAGCAGAACCAAGATTGAAGCAGCATCCCGATGTGCTCTTACGATCCACCACACTGCCAGCCCAATCGGCATCAGTATATCCACGGAGTATCACACTCCCGGCAGTGTATCTCAGCCCATGGTTTATCGTGCCCTGAAGATATCTTAGAAGATTCTTGGCACCAACCCAGTGAAAGTGATGAGGCTCAACCATCTGTTGACTCAAAGTGTTCACTGCAAAACATATATCCGGTCGGGTGTTCACTAAGAACATCAAAGCTCCTATGAGTTGACGATACTCAGTAGGATTGGCCAAGATAGGCCCAGCAGCGCTGCCACTCAACTTCTTAAAGTTGAGTTCCATCGATGTCGACACGGACTTACAGTCCACCATCCCAAATCTTTCCAGAAGCTTCACAATGTATTTTCCTTGAGAAAGGAAAATCTCTCCAGGTCTCTGCCAGACCTCCAGGCCTAGGAAGTAGTGCATCGGTCCTAGGTCCTTCATCTCGAACTCAGCAGCGAGCTCCCTCTTACATTGATGAATGAGAGGGTCAGCACCTGTCAGGAAGAGGTCGTCCACATACAGCACTAGAATGAGAGGCTTCCCCTGCACAACCTTGAAGTAAAGGTTCGGATTAGCATTACTTCGAGTGAAGCCCAACTTCATCAAGTAACTATCCATCCTCTCGTACCAAGCTCTGGGTGCTTGCTTTAACCCATAGAGGGCTTTCTTCAACCTGCAGACATGAGTGTCTCGATCCTGAACTTCAAATCCCAGAGGTTGTTCCACATACACCTCTTCCTTTATTGCACCATGCAGAAAAGCGGTCTTGACATCCATCTGATGAAGACTCCATCCTTGAGTAGCAGCAAGGGCTATGATTGATCGAATGGTGGTATATCGTGCCACAGGTGCAAATATGTCATCATAGTCAATTCCTTCCTTTTGAGAGAAGCCACGGGCAACAAACCTTGCCTTGAACTTTTTAGCACTCCCATCAGATCCATGTTTGATCTTGTAGAGCCATTTCGCGGTGACAACAGATTTGTCTTTCGGTCTCGGGACCACATCCCAGACATCATTCTTCATTATGGACTCATATTCTTCGTGCATAGCATCCTTCCAAACTTGATGCTTTACAGCTTCCTCAAAAGATCCAGGTTCAGATTGTACAATAGTACTCATGGTAGCTAGATACCCTTGGTATCTACATGGCTTCTTGTTTTCTCAGAATGTCCCCCTTGGGGGAGCATGACCCTCAGCATCTTTGAGGGTGTCCCTGAGCCATGATGGTCTCTTTCCCAGTGAAGGAGATGGATCAATAGGGTCCATTGGTCCTTCAATATCAGGCATTGTCTCATCCTGCGGTTCTTCCAGATTTTCAGGCCTTTCTTCATGATTTTCTCCAGATCTTGGAAGATCTACTACTTTCTTCAGGGAAGCATCTTCGTCAAAGGTGACATCATGGCTTATCTCTACTTCCCTTTGACCAAGTACATAGACTCTATAGGCCTTAGAAGTCTCACTGTAGCCCACAAACATTCCTTTCTTCCCAGTAGCATCCAGCTTACTTCTCTTTTCTTTCGGCACATGAAAATAGACGGGACATCCAAAAATTCTAAAATGTGAGACATCAGGTTTCTTACCAGAGAAAACCTCTTCGGGAGTTTTGGAGTCCAGAGCGGAATGAGGGCATCGGTTTTGAATGTACACAGCAGTATTTGCAGCTTCTCCCCACAGAAACTTCGGTAGACCTGGTCACATAGCATGGCACGGGCAGCTTCCACAATAGTCCTATTCTTGCGTTCAGCAACACCATTCTGCTCAGGAGTATATGCAGTGGTAGTCTCCCTCTTAATGCCAGCTGCTCTGCAAAAGTCTTTGAACTCATTTGACTCATATTCGGTGCCATTGTCAGTCCTCAAAATCTTGATCTTCTTTCCGGTCATATTTTCCACCAAGGCTTTGAAGGTACGGAACCACATGAAAGCCTCATCCTTCTTCTTCCAGAAGTATATCCAGGTTTTGCGAGAGAAGTCATCAGTAAATGTCATGTAGTAAGAACATCCCCCCAGGGATGTCACGGGCAACATACCAGATAGATCAGAATGGACCAGTTGCAATATATCAGATGTCTTTGTGACACTAGAGGGGAAAGGTCCCCTTGTGTGTTTTCCTTCAGCACAGCCCTTACATACACCTTCATGATTATTTCCAAAGTCAGGCATCCCTGTCACCACCTTCCTTGCTTCGGGAAGGGCCTTGTAATGAAGGTGTCCAAATCTTCGGTGCCATAGTTCGGTTTGTTGGATAGTATCACAAGTCATAGCTCCCAGCGGACTCCCTCCAACCTGGTAGAGTGTGCCAACTCTAAAACCAATCGAGATAGCTTCCTTGAAGCTCTTCTTCCACATGAGCACCTTTCCATCAGAGAATGTTACATTGAATCCTTTGTCTTCCATGGCTGATACAGACACAAGGTTCTTCTTCAATTTAGGTACATAGAGTACATCTTGCAAACGTAGGACTTGTCCTTGAGACAAGTGGAGGGTCACAGTCCCTGTCCCTTTCACGGGATATGTGGCATTATCCCCAAGGATAATTTCTAGATTAGTATCCCTTTCAACCATGTCAGAAAGTGCGTCCTTGAATACGGTGATGTGCCTTGAGGCACCACTATCGATTAGCCAGACATCCATAGTGTCGGGCGGAGATGCAGCTGAGAGAGAAAATACAAGAATATACTCATTTCTTTTATCAACAACATTAGACTCCTCATACCTGGTATTTCTGGCCCTTTTAGAAGGTTGATTGTTTCCACCAAAGTGAGCCTTCCTCTTTCCTTTGGATTTGTCATTTCTTTGATTCCCATTCCTTCGGTTGTTGTTGTTATCATCACTATCGGGAGAATCCTTCTTGAAGGGGCATTCTATAGCATAGTGACCAGGCCTATGGCAGGTGAAACATTTACCCTTCTTCTCTTAAGTTCTCGATCTTCCTTTGTCCTTAGAACCACCAGAGTTCTTCTTTCGGGAATGAGCACCATAGGCAGCATTTCTGTCATTATCGAATTCCTTCATCCTTGTTTCTTCTTGCATACATCTAGACAGAAGCTCATCAAAGTTAGGAATGGTATTGTTGTTGAGAATGGTAGTTGTGAATACTTGCCATTCATATGGGAGTCCTCCAAGTGCGGTGAGAACCATCTCACGATCAGCTATTGTCTCCCCAATAGCTAGCAGATTGTTCCTTGTTTCGGTCAATTTCAGAAAGAAAGTTTGAATAGACTCATCCCGACCCTTCTTCATATTCTTCAACTTGTTCTTGAGGAATAGCACTTGGTTCACATTGTTTACCTTGAACATAAGGATCAATTTTTCATACATCTCCTTGGATGTGCCTAGTTCAGATACATAGGCAACCAGACTCTTATGTATGGATTCCCTGATCAGCAACTTTGCTCTGATTTCTCCCTTCTTATACTTGTTTCTAACAGCCGCAGTAGCATTGGATGGAGGTTCTTGAATCTTACCTGTCACATGATCCAAGAGATCATGATCTTCCAATTTGAGGTCTAATATCATCTTCCAGGCATGGAAGTCATCCCTTCTAGTCAGCTTGTCATTCTCCTTGAATTCAAGACTAGTGGAACCCATTTCTTCCGGTGGTGATTGCTAAAGATAGAGTTTGTCTTCACCTCAGCTCCGATACCATGTAAATTTTTGTAGATGTTCTATGCTAGGAGCAACTTTACTTTTCTCACAACAATCATACAAATAGTTAAGTAAAATGCAGATAGAACATATAAGTGGATCTTACAGAAGACAAATCAGAAACAGGAAAAATGTGGTGGTGCGTTATGGCGGTCAACAGGATGCTTCAACCAGCAAAGTCTCCTTGGTCAGCCAACCCAGAATGTGTCACAACAGTCCTCCAATCAGCAAACGAGTCAACCCAAGTCAACTCCAAAAAGTCAATGCTGTCCTGAAAAAGTCAACGCAGGGCAGCAAGCTAAAAGTCAACACAGCAGCAAATTGGTCAACCCTTTGACCTCGATTTCTGTGCCAAATAGTACGGCCTTCCAAAATCGAACTTCCCACAAATTTTCAGCTCAATTGGACCATGCGTTGACCAAAGTCAACGCTGGTCAAACTTTCTGCAAAACCCTAACTGCAGAAAATCGTCCTTCAACTCAGCCGTACTGTTTTTGTCCTTCTTCTCCTTCACACGTGTGGCTGAACTCGTCCTCCAAGGAGCTCGTACTAAATCAGATGAGAGAAGATGTTGTGAGTTGTGTTGTGTTTGAAATGCTCTCCAACTTTGCCTGTATTTATATCCATCATTGGGGCGTGTGACACATCTGTTGGGGGTGTGAAACCTTAAGGCCGACCTGCACATATAATTTATTATGAATAATAAATTCAAAATAAATGTTCTGCTCATCGGATTAAGACATATTATATATGGATTTTACACCTCTCCGAAAGAGGAATCCAAAAAAAATATTAGCCTCTTAATCTGAGCATCATAACATGGAGTTTGGACCTAGTTGTCCAAATTTAACAGATGTCTACTTACAACCAAATTGAATGAATTATGGGATGGGATGAATGTATATGATGTATCAAGACACATCGCAGCGGAGAGGATTTTTACGTTGTATGGCATATGTCCTTACACGACACATGATTATCCAAGCTTATGATTTTTCTCTAGTAAATTACATGTTTATTGATTTCTTTATATACGCAACAATATTCTTTTGCATATTAGTTATTTAATTCATTGTAATTGTTCTAATCTTCATGATATTCTTTAATGTTCCATGCATATATATTGTATACAATAATTTCGCAGGTCTTGTAACAAAAGGGTATTTTGAATGTAAATTTTGTGGACCTTCTCTGAAAGCTAGATGGTCCAATGACCTACAAAAGACAGTGTATGGCTGCTCCAGGGTATTCCTCCCAAAATAACACCCTTACAGAAGAGCAGCATCCGCTTTCAATGGTAATCGAGAGAGAACCCAAAGGCTTCCAATAATGACACCAATTGAATGGCGTAGAGCATATGAGAGAGGGAAGGAGGAGTTCATAAAAATGTTCGATTCAAATGGGGAGCCTATGTTTGATAATCCAAACTTCTTCGACACCTATGTTGAGAAATTACCCATTGGGATGAAAAGGAAATCTATCTTTTATAACCTCCCATATTGGGAGAATATTAAGATTGCCCACTTATTAGATCCCATGCATATATTTAATAATGTTTCATCTTCTTTATGGAGGCACGTATCATCGAAACAAAGTGACACATTGGCTGTTAGGAAAGATCTTATTACTTCAAAAACTAAAAATAAACATTGGCCAAGACAATTAGAAAGTACAGTATCAGAGGCAGACGTTGGTCCCTCTAATTCATGGTATTTGAAATAAGGTGATGTCCCATGGATTTAAAAAAATATTATCTTTCTTTGGCAAAGGAATTTATAATGGGTGTGAGGGTGTCATCTTCACTACGGTGTTGCTTCACCGTGGATGACCATTTGTTGGGGTTGAAATCTCATGACCATTTGAATCTTCTAAGAGTACATATAATGTCAAAAGCATGATTTTATCATTTGTTATATTAATAAATTTTATCCCATGCAGGGATCATAAAACATAACTAATTTTGTATATTATTTCATGTGTTTATAACTTTTCAGTGCCATTATCCTTTGTTCATGTGTGGGTGTGTGAAACATGAATTCCCCCAAGACCTAGGATGTGCCATATATAAATTATCTGTATTTGTAAGTTGGATCAAGTCAAAGGAGATTCATGTGGCTAGTGTTCAACAGTGGCGTCAAGAGATAGTTGAGATTATTTGTAGGTTTGAGAAGGAACTGCCAACGAGTTTCATGGACTTGCAGGTTCATCTTCTAATCCACCTAGTAGATGAGGTTGAATTATTTGGGGTGGTTTCTTGTCGTTGGATGTTCTTCTCAGAGAGGTACATGAAGAAATAGAAAGGTTTTGTTCGACAATGTTGAATATTGCAACAAGAAACAATGAAGGACGCATCCTGAAACATCATTCCTAATCCTATTTGGAAAGTGATCACCTAAATTAGGTGGGGCCCACACAGGTGATTTTTGTCGCAAATTCTATTTTTAGACTATGTCTATTTTTAGACATGTCGATCATATTATATGAATTGCAGGATGTTATTTGTGGATGGTTGGTCAAGTTGGAAAAATAGATGGACTTCTATTTTTAGACATATTGGGTGGAATCTATTTTTAGATTGCCAGTCTAAAAATAGATATGTCGAATATTATTAGCTCTTAATAATATTTGGACTATAAAAATTATCTTATTCTCTTGGAGCACTTCAGTTAAGTGCACAGATGTGGCACAGGAGCTGACAGAAGGAATTACGCTATTCCTGAGAGTTAAGTGGAGCTATTGCATGGATACTTCAGTTAGAACTCATGTGACAGAGTTTGGTGGAGTTATTAAGGTAGTTGATGGAGTTGTGTTCAGTTTAACTGAGTTAAACATAGTTGAGCTAGTTGTATCTAGTCTAACTGATTGATACACTAGTGAGAGTGGTGTGAATTAATTATTAATTAATTCACTAATTATTAACTCATTAATCAACTAAAAAATACATTAGTTAACTACAGTGCATGGACAGTTTCATTGGAGACCAGTGGAGAAATAGGTGAAAGAGCAGGTTGACTATCAGTTGTGACTATACTATTGCATGATTTTCAACAACTAGTGATTGGAGATGCCAATTAGGATTATGTGGTCAATATAGGATGGATTCGAATTCATTATGAGCCATTCTTCAGCAGTGATTGAGCAGTAGAGGCAAGCTAAAGGATGGCAAAGATCGGTGCATGGATTTGCAAGATCAGGGCCTGATTAGTGTGTAGCAATTGGAGATTGTACTGAGAGCTTGTGAGGAGCTTTGTATGATGATTGTTACATGATCTCTATGATAATATACAGATAGTTGGGGGTTTTCAGCTTTAATCTTTCCCATAAATTACTGTGTTCATATGTGTGAATTTTTATGGTTTTAATGTGTGCATGCAATTGATTTTATTTCCGCAATTACTGATCAATGGTAGAAGAGATTCTGTATTGTGCATGAAGTCAAATAGTGTGTGATCAGGAGAATATCGGAGGTATAACATATCATTTATATCATTTTCTACATGGTATCGGAGCGATATTGATCATTGGAGCAATTGCAAAGCATTGAAGCGGTTGAGTTTTGTGCTGGTGGAATTCGAAATTGCTGCAGTGTGTTCTTGGTGTCGAAGTTGAGCATTCATTGAAATTTCTTTCAGCGGATTGTGATTGGAGTATTCCCTTGAGGGAAGCTCGAAATATATTGCATGGAAGGACAGGATGGAGGCGGTGCTGGAGGATAATGGGTTGAAGGAGTTCATAGATGTTGATATTCCTAAACCGGGTTCTAGCGATGCAGCCGCACTTGACGCGTGGAAAAAGAAGGTAGCAAGGTGTCGAAGGATTCTATTGGAAGGTGTGAAGGATCACATAGTGTCCAGCCTTCATGGTAAAGCTTCTCCATTCTTGATGTGGAAAGCTTTGACAAAAATTTTCCAAAGAAAGAGCGACCAGAGGAAGTTGGCGCTCAAGGATAAACTCAGGAAAATAAAAATGGAGAAGAATGACACTATTCCGGTATACTTGAAAAACAATTTCCACTGTAGGGATGAGCTTGGGAGTGTAGGAGTTAGTGTGGATGAAGTAGATGGGATTTCTACGGAGCTTCCTATTGTTGGGAAGTGTGAGAAAGCCATGAAATTGAAGCTTGAGAGGGAGCAAGATTTTCATGCAGGTAAGAGTGAACCTCGGGATGTGGAGCAGCCACAAGATGAGGATCATGGAATGGGAGCCACCACTCATGCAGATAAATTCCGTGCCAGATGGGAAGAGGGAGTGCATGCAGCTATACCACCAGGTGAGAGGTGGGGCGACATGCATGAGTAATCCCAAGAGGAGATTTCTGGGCAGGATTCATGGAGATGGTGTGGATCTCATGAATTGAACTTGGCTACGAGGTGCCCACAAAGAAGCAGTAGCATGATCAGTTGGATTGATGCAGGCAGATCAAAGTGACAGTGTCGGATACTGGAGCATGGATCAGAGTTGAAAGCAAGTGCAGAGTGCATGGGTGCAGAGTTCAACAGCACAGTGGTTCCTGAAGACATGTGTAGTAGCTAAGCAGAAGTTGAAGACTTTTATGATAGATGCATCAGACTGATTGAGTTGTTTGGAGCCTATTCAGTTTCAGAGGAGTTGCAGAGCAGATGCATGGAGTTGCATGGCGCTTGTAAAGGTTTCAGGGCAAATGCATGGAGTTGCATATCGCATGCAAAGACAGTCCTTTCTTGTTGAGAGGGAGCGTTGAAAATTGCAACAAGAAACAATGAAGGAGGCATTCTGAAACATCATTCCTGATCCTATTTGGAAAGTGATCACCTAAACTAGGTGGCGCCCACACAGGTGATTTTTGTCGCAAAGTATATTTTTAGACATGTCAATCATATTCTATGAGTTGCAGGATGCTATTTTTGGATGGTTGGTCAAGTTGGAAAAATAGATGGACTTATATTTTTAGACATATTTGGCGGAATCTATTTTTATATTGTCAGTCTAAAAATAGATATGTCGAATATTATTAGCTCTTAATAATATCTGGACTATAAACATTATCTTATTCTCTTGGAGTACTTCAGTTAAGTGCACAGATGTGGCACAGAAGCTGACAGAAGGAATTACACTATTCCTGAGGGTTAAGTGGAGCTATTGCATGAATACTTCAGTTAGAACTCATGTGACGGAGTTTGGTGGAGTTATTAAGGTAGTTGATGGAGTTGTGTTCAGTTTAACTGAGTTAAACATAGTTGAGCTAGTTGTATCTAGTCTAACTGATTGATACACTAGTGAGAGTGGTGTGAATTAATTATTAATTAATTCACTAATTGTTAACTCATTAATAAACTAAAGAATACATCAGTTAACTACAGTGCATGGACAGTTTCAGTGGAGACCAGTGGAGACATAGGTGAAAGAGCAAGTTGACTATCAGTTGTGACTATACTGTTGCATGATTTGCAACAACCAGTGATTGGAGATGCCAATTAGGATTGCGTGGTCAATATAGGATGGATTCGAGTTCATTATGAGCCATTCTTCAGCAGTGATTGCGCAGTAGAGGCAAGCTAAAGGCTGGCAAAGATCAGTGCATGGATTTGCAAGATCAGGGCCTGATTAGTGTGTAGCAATTGGAGATTGTACTGAGAGCTTGTGAGGAGATTTGTATGATGATTGTTACATGATGTCATGACCCTTATAATATACGAGATAGTTGGGGGTTTTTAGCTTTCGCTTTCCATAAATTATTGTGTTCATATGTGTGAATTTTTATGGTTTTAATGTGTGCATGCAATTGATTTTATTTCCGCAATTAATGATCAATGGTAGAAGAGATTTTGTATTGTGCATGAAGTCAAATAGTGTGTGATCAGGAGAATCTAGAAGGTATAACATATCAATTATATCATTTTCTACAGACAAAGGGAAAAATCCAAGGGTTCTATGGCAGAGGGGTACATATCATATGAGTCTTTATATTATTCCAGTGAGTACATCAAGAAGATCGAAAAAAGACCAGGTGCAGTGATTTGGGACGCTGAAAGGGATGAAGACAAATGAGAAAGGGAGTTGCTCCAAACAAATGGAAAAAGGCGTTTGATAAAGAGTAAATGACTTATAATTTCTCAAATTTACACAAAGTAAATATTCATGTTGAACTTCGATATAATGTATATTTTGATCTCATATGTATTATATGTCATTTTGATTTCATCAGTGAATGCAGAAATTGAAGCAATCAATACATTCATTCTTTACAATTCTGAAGCGACACAATCGTGGATCACATTGTACGAAAAAAGAGGATGAAATGGGATAGTGATAGGAAAGAATTCAGATAGTTGAATGGTACAAGTGTGCCTTATCCCGATCATTTAAAAGAAAATATGCCAAAAATACACCCCAACAGTTGCATTGTTGACCAAGTCATAGATAAATACGGTGCAACCAGTTGTTACCGTGTTGAAGAGGATGCGCTAAACGTAGGGATTGGGTGCACCCACTCGGTAATAATTTATTTATGTACATTTTAAACTTAATAATGCACCTTTGAAATGTAATTACATCTATATTTCATATTTTAACTGCCTGGTTATTATAAGACACATGGCACTATGATTTTTTAACTTTTTTATAGGTGCATTTGTTCCCATCTATGTGGGCATCTGGACACCATTTTCACACAGAAAATTCCGATGATGGACACATGACACAAGGCTGTGGAGTGGAAGTCAAGTTCGATCAATCTAGTCGATCTAGCCACCGTGATCAAAACCTAGTACGAGGGACGTTAGGTTACGTCGGAAAGATACAAGATATAATTGAAGTGGATTTCTCTTCTTTCCAATGTGTTGTTTTTAGGTGCAAGTGGTGGGACACCTTTGATCAGAATAATGTAAGGGAAGAACGCAATAGTAGGTTGATATGTATCAACTCTAGAAAGGTGTGGGATGAAGCTAATGAGACCTATGTTTTCCCCAAACACTGCAACCAAATGTTTTTTCACCCAGATGTGTTGGATATGGATTGGTGGTTCATATTGAGACAATACCCTAGATCAAAACATATTTTTGAGAACAATAGTGTTATCATGCCAAGCGAGCTAGAAGATAATGAGGGTGATCATGAGAACCGAGAGAGATATGGTACATGTGTTATTTCATCATTTATAATTTTTAAGATGGGATTTTATAAATAAGAGGACTTAATTACCTTATAACTAAGACTTGTTTTTTTCGAAACATTATAATGTGTATTTTGAATTAATTAGTAATTTTCATTGTGTTAATGTTAAAATCATTTCACTTGATAATTTTCAATTTTGTTGATCTCGAAAATAATGGCGTACTGTATAAAGTTTTTTTTTTATAATGTGAATTCCTAAAATAACACAACTACATGATTGGTTTAAATGTGTGTGAATGATATCTTCATAATGTATATTGTTATTTTTGGTATGTAAGATAATATTAAAATAATGATAATTCTATAGTACATGAATTTATTTTCATTATTTTCTAAACTTTATTATGTTATAAAAAATCATATTTGTCTAGATTTATTATTTTACAATTATTTATATTCATACAAATTTACAATTTTACAATTATAGTAATTTAACAATATTTATGGTATACATTTTACTTATGGTAGTTATGATTCAAAATTGACAATTAATTTACAATTTTACAAATTTAAAAATTTAATAAAATTGAATGATGACAATAGATACAATTACAATTACAATTCTACAATTTCACAATACAATTACGATTTTACAAATATTTTACGACATACAATTAAAATTAAAATTACAATTACAATTTTACAATTTTACATACATTTACAATTACAGTTACAATTAAAATTTTACAATTTCACATACAATTACAATTTTACAATTTTGCATACAATTACAATTAAAATTTTACAATTTCACATACAATTACAATTACAATTTTAGAATTTTACAAACATTTGAAATTTAAATTACAATTACAATCATTTCGCATTAATACAATTAAAATTTTACAAATATTTTATATACAATTACAATTAGAATTATAATTATAATTACAATTACAATTACAATTTTACAATTTCACATACAATTACAATTTTAGAATTTTTCATACAATCACAATTTTACAATTTTACATATAAAAACTTACAATTACAATGATTTCACATTAATACAATTAAAATTTTACAAATATTTTACATAAAATAACAATTACAATCATTTCACATTAATACAATTAAAAGTTTACAAATATTTTACATACAATTACCATTACAATTACAATTTTACAATTTCACATACAATTACAATTACAATTTTAGAATTTTACATACAATTACAATTTTACATATATACAATTACAATTACGATCATTTCACATTAATACAATTAAAAAATTACAAATATTTTACATACAATTACAATTAAAATTAAAATTACAATTACAATTACGATTTTAGAATTTTACATACAATTACAATTTTACAATTTTACATATATACAATTACAATTACTATTGTTTCACAATAAATTAAATATTACAATTACAATTAAAATTTTACATATGTTTTACATACAATTACAATTAAAATCACAAATAGAAATATAATTAAAATTTAAAATTTTACATAAAATTAAAATTAAAATTACAATTACAATCACGACATAATATTTAATAAAAATCATGATTTAATATTAAAAATAAACATCACGATCATAATGACCATCATACAAACATCATATTCGACTAAAAAACACATTCAAATTCGCTATCATATAATCATCGAGATCATGATCATCTAACAAAACACAAGCATTGTATAACATCATCACAACACAAACATCAAATATACATCTCATGTCAAATAATTGATATCACATACACATCTATTTGTAAGCTGCACATTAAATGAACATATCTAACATGACCTAACAATATACACATCATGATGAACACCAAAATGTAAATTAAGTACATCTGCAACATGAACATAAAATACATGGACTATATATATATATATATATATATATATATATAATGTCAAAAATATACAACTGTAATATAATTGCATATAAATGTCAAATATCAGCTAGTGGTAGATCAACAGTAGTACTAGTCGAGTCCTGCTCAGTCGATGGTGCGACCTCGACATGCTTAGATAGATGATGATCACATGCCTAGTGATTTGGAGGTGCCTCAACCTGATCAGGAACTGCCTGCTCATGATGACTCATGGATGGTCCAACCTGTTAGAGTCTATTTTTCAGTGATCAAAGATAGCTCTTTTTTATAGTTTTCCATCAAGTCATTAGTCAATTTCTTCTTCTTTTTTCCAGTTATTATTCAGCAATAATTTTTGTCATTGAATGAGTCCTATCATGATAGGTTTCTCCTTCACACTATTTCATCTCCACTCAGAGATCTAAAATCATTTCATTTCATCACATATAGGTCAGGTCTAAGATCTAAACTACCATGAAAATTCTTCAATTTTTTATTATTAAAAAGGGCAGTTAAATTTCCATCTCATCCATTAAGGTTTAATTGAAGGAGCAAGTTAGTTTTCATAAGTATGAAATAAAATTTGTGTCATGAGAATTCTATACTCTGTCAATAAACCTGAGAGGAAGTGCATATTTTTGCAGAAGAAAGATATTTTCTAAATCATATACTTCTCAAAGTTTTATATTTGATATTTCGAAAAATTTAATCTTCAAAACCATAGGTTATAAATCCTATGCGTTGTACTTTGCCATCGTCATCCTCCACTATCGTTACTCTCCATTGCCCATGCAACACGATGCATTCACGTATTCGCCTATCATTCATATCACATCACTCTCGTCATACCCCTACCCCAGCAATCACTAAAGTTTGTCGTACATTAAATCCCTTCCACCTCTCCTATCATCCATCACATCTCCATTTCATCCAACGACCTTTATTATAATTCTGCCCCCCCCCCCTCATCGTCTGAGACTTAACGTCGAGTGGTGAGGGGAGGGGGTCCAAAATGAAGGGCGGCCCCACTGCTACTTGTCACAAGCAGGTCATTTCTCACCCCCCCCCCCCACACGAAACCACTTACCGCTCTAACACCCCTCCAAAATCCCGCTTACCCTCTAATATTAAACCATTTCTTCCTCTCTCCAATCATGTCATTGCTAATGTGGATTGTGAACCATCCAATGAACGTAATTCCCACCTTTTCTTAACCGTTAGCTAATTAATTCAATGCCTAATTGTTAGGTAATGTACCCGTGCCCCTTTTCAAATGGGAAATAATCCAATTGCCCATAAATTCACCATTAAACGCCTGTTTGAACTTTTACTGATTTTCAATCTATTTTGCACAAAATTACGAATTTAAAGCTACTACCAGAGTCCCAGAGATCAATTTTACCAGTGTTTGAAGCCTTCTATTGCATCTGTTGATTTTCTTCCAACCTGCAAAGCTTTTCCTTGAGTATCGGTCTGTGTTTTCTATCAGAGAATTCTTGTTTTCCGCTATTACAACAAAGCCAACCATGCCTCTAAAAAACAAAGGACCTGAGAAACTAGTAAGTCTATTATTGCATCCTCTAGTTTATTTTCATCACATTCCCTTAGCAGACAAAGATCGCAAAATACATGAAACGTTGTTTGACATTGAGTTTTTTGAGTTATATTTCTGGTTAGAATACAAATACTTGGATAAATCAAATGACATAGGATTATGGGATTCCAATCTTCCTTATTTTATTTTTCCTCGCACCCATAGTGCCATAGAGTTCCTTAGAAGATTTCAAGCTTGGTATATGCCAAACCAGAGATCAATTATCATTCCTACAAGAGAGATTCTAGTGACTATAAATGCTCGAACTATTGAACAAATGATGCGAGCCACAACCACAGAAAATGTCACATCATTTTCCCAAGGAGCCTTAATAGAAATATACCAAAATTTATATTTTGCAAAGTGATCTGAAAATGGGTTGGATAACTTGTTATTCTTTTCAAGAACCTTCCACTTAGTTAAAAAAATAAAATATCTAACTTATACTTGACATTTGCATAATTTTGTACTTGAAATAGGTGTATGTTTTTTAACTATTTAAGTGTCTTAAGTCCATTTGTTTTTTTATGAAATTAAACATGTGTAACATCAATATAATGCAGCAAATAAAAATCCACACATAACAGCAAAATTAATCTAGGAGTTCACCCGAATATCATGGGCTACACCTCCTTGAGCTCTTGTTATCTTGACTTGGCTCTTTGGGATTATGGAAAATTTTCTTATAAAAGCTCCACACTTAATGTTGGCTCGAGGGGTCCTGACCTAGGTTCGTAGGTTAAGGTTTGGCAACAAACCCCTATACTACTAGCTCTTTCGGTAGTGACCTGCTTACGCAGGCCAAAGTCTCACCCGAAGCATTATGGGAGGGTGCTGGAACCACGTTTCCACACCCTGAGAGAGAGAGAGTAGGTAAGTCAAGCAGGTCTGCGTTCCCAGCCTATCGATTTCGTACTTAAATAGATCTATTCGCAGGCTTATAGAGCCATTATCATGCATAGATTAAAGAAATACCTTCACATCCACGTGCATAATACCAATTATCAGCATAGAACACTACAATCGCAGTAATTAATAAATCACAGATACATATACCAAAAACATAAATACGTTCACAGTTCGTAGTAATTAAACAGATACTTTCGTAAATTAATAATATAACCCGGGTTCGCATCAATCATAACAAATCAGATCCAGATAACATTAGATGTCCAACAATACTCCGCATATATATTAATATCAAAATCCACTTACAATCCCAAAATACTGCCTGCGCACACAGCCAGCAGGGTTCACACCAGTAGGACTGAGGATCTTCGCGCACACAGCCAGTAGGAGTCCTTACCCTAACAACCTGACAACAGATCTAACAAGTCATGCTTAGCATAAATCTCAATTATTTCCTACCCTAAGACTCAAAAAGGTTCATCTATTTATATCGATTTAGCCTACGCATACAATGGTCTGCAAACCATGGTTTTCGGACTCTTGGTCTACCCTTGAACCATTATAATGCATTCGGGGCTTTGACCCACCCCAAAACCCCTGCGTTAGACTAAATAATACCAAAAATATACAAAAATGGATGAAATTCACAGCTTTAGGAGACCCTGTTCCAACAGTCCCCCAACACAATCTTGTGACTCGTCGCGAGTCATTGTGATGGTGGGGTCTCCACCTGCACCTGCAGCAGTCTGATTGCTTCGGCCAATGGGGGCAGCACACTTTCACTCTGAGCAGCAACATTTTGCACAATTTCTACCAACTTCTATGAAATCAGGCCTTTCGTCGCAGCAGTGACGCTCTCCAGAGTCTGGTTTAGCTACTCAATAGTGACATCAACATCATGCGAGAGCTTAAGGGCTTCGAAAGCCCAAGGCTTCAGGCAATCGCTAAGAACTTTCTTCTTATGTCGGAGCTCATTAATATCGTTTTAGAGGGCATGGTTGGTTTTCAGTCGTGCCAAGTGTTGAGCAGGAGCCAAAGTGGGCAATGTGGCCTCTATCTTCTCAAATGCTTCTTCCTTCTAATGCAGGTCCTGGTTTATTTCTTGTAGGATCGGATCGCGTTGGACCTTGGCCCATAACTACATGGTTGTTTCCAGTAATTGGGTGCCCTGAGCGATCTGCCCTGTAATGACATTTGTAGTCGTGGTAACCAGTGCAGCTCGTTGGTCTCGTACCTCCGGAGGTGTTTCAAGTTGCAACTTAGCCTGCAAATCTGTGATCTGCTGCTCCATATGTGTTTTGACCACCTGAAATTTCGTCCTGGAGGCCTTCAATGCTGCAACCAACCCCTCAATATTAGCCTGGGGGGTGCCTGTGGCTGGTATTTCTTTTGTAACATCTGCGCAGAGTTTGTGAATTAAGTGTTCTAGCTCCATTTGCTGTGCGGTGGCGAGGGACACTCTAGCATTATTTTCTGCGATGGTCTATTCATTCACACTGAGCTTTTGGTGCACTTGTTGGTCTCGATGGTGAATTTCCTGAAACAAGGAAGTGTGGAGAACCAGCAATGCCTCATGTGGCAGCCTGGCTAAATCTAGCTAATCCTCTGCACCGGCCTAGACTTGCATTCCCAGGTCGGGTGGACTGATCACAAGGGTTGCGCCAGGTAAGGAACAAAGGTGGATTTCTGTTGTAGCGAGCACTACATTGCTAGTTACCGAGGGCGGTCGTACCTAAGTCACACTAGTCTGCAGCGTGTCTATCTTCAGTTGGAGAGCACGGAACATAGCCTGAATTGTGTCAATCGCAGCTCTCTACTTTTCTTCTAGGGCTAACCATCTATCTTCTGCGACCAAAGTGGCCGTGTCAGCAATTTATTCAAGGTCCCCTTCGGTCAGTGTGACTGTCTCATCTTGTTCTGTTCGCTGAGAGTGCTACTTATTTCAGGGCCATTTGACAGGCTTGCTTGTTCACTTTGTGCCTCGGGGGGAGGCAAGTCCTCCTGCATCCAGTCCTTCTGTACCCAGGTCTAGAGAAGAATCTAGCTGAGTCTCTACTTCTGCGTCCTTCTCAGTGGTCTATTTCTGTTGCGCATCCTTTTGTGCTTATATGCCCGTATCCTTCCTAGTTCTCTTGCTTGGTCCTCTGATATCATTGATGATCACAAGTGGGATTACTTTCATTGTGTTGATTCCGTCAGTGCCCTTCGCGTCAGTTTTAAATCATATCTTCTAGTTAGGAGGCCAGAGCGCAATTACATTGTCAATTTCTTTGTCCGCTAACATATAAGGGAGCGAAGTCTAGGCTTTATCCTTGCGTGCTCTGATATGGACGTTGTGCATGGTGACCTGGAATGCCACAATGCCCTTTTATCTATCATATACTACTGGAGACAACCGTGGGCGGGAATTAATGGTTTCTGCCAAGCTACTCTAAAAGAGGACCCAGAAGACTTGGTTGTCCTCGAGACGCTGCGTATCCTTAAAATCCCATAAGTTTGTATATCGGGCCCCCTCACACATGTCTAGGGTGAGCTCCAGGAGGACTAATTCCTCAGGTGCTTCCCAGGCTATCAAGGCGATGAGAAGTAGCAACCAGGAATAGCAAAATGCCCATCCCTGCTCCTAGGATTCGCGGACATTGGCCAAAAACTCATTGCACAAATATTGTGACCAGTTGAAACAGACCCCTTTATCGCACTGGCCTGTTAATTGAATTATGTGTGTGGGGATGGAGGCCACCTGGAATTTTTTCATTATCTTACATGCCAATAACATGGTCCCCAGTTGCGTAGCAGGATCACTGATGGTTTTTATCATGAAGCCACGATAATTCTGTGCCACATGGTATTTTTTTCGCACATATTCAGCATTATCGGCATCATATTTCTTCCCAACACATGGCAGAGGGTCCAACCCTTCCATAGGAAGACTAATGATGCGATGGATGAGCGAAACTTCGATAAGGATTCGGTCCTTGATCCACAAACTCCCATCATGGAATGGGGCAAGCAATTGACGCACCAGATGGTCCGTGACATTGTAGTGGCCAAAATGCGACATCCTGAGTAGGTTGAGGAGCCCAGATCATTCCACTTTGCGTACCAATATTACGGGGACAATTTCTATCCCATCATCCTCCTGAATTCGTTCAAGATATAACTCGAGCGCCAACTCAGGGAAGGCCTCCAAATATGAAAATTCATGATCATCAAATTTGATCTCGTGGAGCCTTCCAAAAGGTTCACCAATCACGGGGACCTCTCCCGAGGTCAGTGGCATCTGCAGGTAGGAGATCATGCCATCTAAGTTCTTTGCGTGTGCGTCGAGGGCCTGTGTGGCCAAATGAAAGGAGGTAACCAATTGATCGGTTTTGCAGCCTGAGATTCTTCCCGAGCAACACGTTTTTGGGGCGTCGCTTGAAGGGACGTCTATCAGGGCATCGCTCGCGGGCATTTTACATTTTTCGGGGAAGCACGGGGCTTCCCTCCAGCCCATTTCATAGGTTTCGGGGTATTCCCTGAGCCATGTGATTTTTCCTTTCCCTTCTTTGTGACCGGGCTCGGCGTGGAGATAACTTCTTCGGCCTCGGACTCAATCTCCAACACTTCCTCGATTTCTGGCTCTACCGAGGTCGCTGATGCTGAGGATTCAGCAAGATTAGTGGCCGTCATCCTGGTGCAAAAAATGAATCCCAACCTCGAGTGGTTATAGTTAGAAGGAGTAGGTTGCTCAGACATGAAAGGGACACTAAAGGCACAAAAATTCTTACAGCACAAATTCGTCAAGGACAAGCTTGCCAAGTACAAGTTATTCAGGCGATCGACCAACGATAGGGTAAACTTCACTTGGAACTTACCATCAAGTAAACGGTAAAAAATCTCCAGAAATCGACTCATTAAATGCCAGCCGCCTGCTCCTTCCAACGATAATTTTTTCTTTCTACCCAATTTGACTGTTCCAATGGCTAGTTTTCGCACCATTGGTGCGCTCAACGCACCTTGCACTCCCAACGTAGCCATACGCTTTTAGCATACCTCCTGTGCTCCCAGCGCACCTGCTCCATTCTAAGTTTATTCCTATGCCTTCGGTGCACTCCCCCAGGCTTCCCACCATGCGGTTGCCCCCTGTGCAGAGCATGGTACCTGCTGCTCTTACCTTCCTTAGTGGGTCTATCCCTCTTCATACAGCTACTCTGGCCATATATTCATTTGATATGATACGGTTTGAGCTGACTGCCATTGATATATCCGGGTAGCATATCGTCATGCAGGGTAGCTAATCAAACAACTCTACCATCCATGATTTCTTTAACTATATAGGGCCCAAGCCAGTGATATCAGAACTTCCCTAGGTGTTTCAAAAATTGGCTATCATATAGTAGGACTAAATCATCCTCTGCAAAGGTCTTTTCACGAATATTTCGATCGTTCCATGCCTTGTCACGTGCCTTCTGAACCTACTGATGAAATTTAGTAATGAAACGATCTTCCTCCAAAGCCACAAGTTGCATTAACCGCTCCTCCATGATAACTCTGCCATATTTTTAAAGGATGTGATGCACAGGATAGGAACAATATATTCCATGGGCATGACGGCCTCCTTGCCATAGACCATCCTAAACGGTGTTTTCCCTATCAAATTCTTACAAGTGGTTCAGTAGGCCCATAGAATAGATGGAATGCACGTGTCCCAATCACTACGATCGGCATTACAGACCTTGGTAAATGTGTGCTCCAAGACCTTATTAAAAAATTTGACTACTCTGTTTTCCTGAGGATGATATGGAGTGATTTTTGCATGATGAATCCAAAATTATTCCGTCAAGGCCTGTATCGCTTCATTTAAAAAGTGCGTACCTCAATCGCTCATCAGGATTTTTGGACATCCAAATCTAGTCAAAATCTGGTCAAAGAGGAAGTGCGCAGTGGTATCCGCAGTGCAGTCCTTCACCACTTGTGCCTCGGCCCACCTAGTTACATAATTAGTAGCATTCATAATGTAGCACGCACCTGTATTCTTTCCAAGTGGGTTGATAGGTCCGACAAAATCAATGGCCCACTTGTCAAATGCTTGCAGGGCCATTTGCGGTTGAAGGGCCATTTCATCCCTGTGGGATGGTCTTCCAATGCATTGGCATGTCTTGCAGGCCTTATAATAGTTGTGAGAGTCACTATGCAGGGTAGGCCACTATAATCCAACTCTTAAGATCTTCCATGTCGTTGTGTTCCCTGCATAGTGACCTCCTGCTACCCATCGTGGGCTTTTGTCAAGATAGCATGTCGTTCATGTTCCAATACATACCTTCGCAGCACTTCATTGGCTCCCATATTATAGAGGTGACCTGTGATGATGGTAAAATCTGAAGTGGGGGTTACCAACTCTTTCTTTTGTTGCACCGAATACTCCACAAGTGCCATGCCTGTAGTCAGGAACAAAATGATGTCAGCGAAGTGCGAATAAAATATCTTAATAGCAAACAGTTGTGCATCCAGAAATCCTTCTTCCAGGTTGATTGGTTTCTTGCCAGTCTCAATTCGGGACAAGTGATCTGGCCCAACATTTAACTTCCATGGTTTGACAATGATTTCAAAATCGTATTCCTAGAACAGCAGAGGCCATCGGCAGATTTTCCCCCCAACACAAGCTTATTCACCAGGTACTTCAAAGCCAAATGATCTTTAAACATTTTGAAGTGTCCTCCTAACAGATAGTGTCATACTTCTATAATGCATAGACCATGGTCAATCCCTCCCACTCTGTGGTGGAATAATTTCGCTCCGCACCAGAGAGTTTTCGACTAGCAAATGCAAATGGGTGATCGATGTCTCCATCTCCAAGCTGCGTAAGGATTTCCCTTAGGGTGATTTCAGAAGCATCAATGTGAACATGAAATACATTTTCCCAATCAGGAAAGATAAGGATAGGCGCAAAGACCATCTTTTCCTTGAGTAGCTCAAAGCTCTTTTGACACTCGTCATCCCAAAAAAATGAAACATCTTTCTTAAGCAGCTTTTCCAGAGGCACTGTGATCAGCGCATATCCCTAAATAAACTTTCTATGGTAGCCCATATGTCTGAGGATCGAACGCAGATGTTTCTCAGTCATAGGTACGGCCATATTGATGATAACTGCAACTTTAGCAAGATCAACCATCAACCCTTATCAAAAAGCTATATGTCTAAGCAAGATTCCAAAGGGTACGCAAAAGATACACTTCTTGATATTTAGGGAAATATGGTGCTTCTGAAAGGCATCCAACATCATGCACAGGTTTGAAACGTGCGTCTTTACTAAGCCGAAGACAGTCCAATCATCAAAGTATACCTCCAGAAATTTATGAATGAACTCTTTGAACATTGCGACTACTACCCGCGAGAATATGGCAAGGGCATTTTTCAGTCCAAACGGCATCACCATATACTGAAAGGATCCCCATTCGGTAGCGAATGTAGTTTTACTGCGATCTTTCGGTGCGATTCTAACTTGATGGTACCCGAAGAACCCATCAGTGAACAATTATGCTTCTTGGCCTCCTACGCTATCCAGGATATCATCAGAGAACTGTGTTGGAAAAGGATCATGTATACAGGCATCATTCAACTTGAGCAAGTCCACACAGATGTGGAATTCCCCCTTTGTCTTCTTTTCCTGAACCACAATGGGAATCACCTAGTCCGACTGTTCGACTGGTTCGATGATACCTGCGGTGAGAATTTTATCAATTTCCTCCCTAACCTTATGCTTATACTTAGGGTTCAGCCGATAAGGGTGCTGCTTCATAGGGCACGCATCTGGTTTCAATGTGATGCGCATAACCCCTAAATCCCCCGTGATCCCCTTAAGCTCTAAAAAAAATTTCGGAAATAAGTCTTGCTATTCCGTGAGTAATTCAGCAACCTTTCCTACTGTCTCATCATCCCAGTAATTCCCAATTTTAGCCAACTTGAGTTGTTCTTCCGTGCCAATGTTAACTTCTCATAGCTTCAGAGGCTTCGTAACATCCATAGTGTGTAACGAAGGTCCTGCAACTGCATGCTCCCCTTCTGATTCTGGGATCGAAACATTGCGCGGATCCTCATCACATTCTTCTATGGTGATATTGCGGTAGTTGTCAATATCATGCATCTGTGTTTCCCATGTTGGTATCTTCAATGCTGCGCAGGGGCTAGATTCACCAAATATAAAGGTATCTATATCCTGCAGAGCTTTGTCAAGCGCCTCTAATCCTCCTGTTAACCCGAATGTCCCCAAAAAATCATCCTTTAAGGTTTCCCAGTGGCGAGTGCGTTGATGTAGCTCCGCATCTAAGTACCATGCGGTGGTAATTGGTCCCCAAGGCACAAATAAACAAGTGAACCCATTCTTTTGTAGTGTGATCCCACCATTTCTCCATCTAGGCGAAAAAATGTTCACGCGGATCCCCTGGGCCAAGAAATATCTTGATGTGCACGTCAGTCGGTGGCTCAAATCGTAGGGTCATCATATCCCTACATTCCTCCTAATCGTGGAATGCCCCCTTATGCATGTCCCACCATCTTGCTAGTGTTGCGCGCATAGCTAGGTTAAGGGCCCATAGCCTTCATTCCCTTGGAACCTCAGCTTCAATTGTTCGCAAAAAATCCTTTATGCACTTTGGAGGATCAGTGGCCCGAGGCAGAGGAGGCCGAGGAGGAAGCACAGGCTGAGGACGGGGTTAGCTGATCTGTTATAATTGTGGATAAATATGGTACTTTGCCATAGAATTCCCTAATCCCACCCGACCATTATGTAAATACTGAAAACAGCTGGACCATGAGGTAGAAGACTGCTCGATCTTGATAGCCAGAATGCAGGAAAAGCAGCCTATCCCTACGCAGAACGTACAAAGGGTTAAAAATGAACTAAGAGAAGTAGATCCAAGTGTATAGGTCATAACACGTAGTGGGATAGACACTAAGGGAAGCAAATAGGTACCCTGCGAAGAATAGGCACTACCAGCAACCGCTGTGCAGTCTCAAAGCGAGGAAGAAATTGATACCTTTTTGAAGGCATGTCTGAAATTACTCAGGAACCCGCAGGTAGTAAGAAACCTCCTAGCTTTAATGAAAACTTGTGCAGCTCAGCCCACCTTGATCCCTGAGACCAAGGATGTGCATAAATTTTACAGCTCTAAGAAACGCACAGGGAAAGAAATGTGGCTAATTGCACAAATCGAGGACTATGAAATGGATCAGGTTATCTTAGATCTTGGGTCTGATGCCAAAGTTTTACCTAAGAAAACCTAGCAACGAATGGGGAAGCCCAAATTAGAATGGTCCACTATCCAGCTGTGCATGGTGAACCAATAGAAAATCATTCCCTTGGGTAGGTTACCAAAGGTTATGGTTGACATTGCAGGGGCAAGGGTCCTAGCTAACTTTGAAGTAATTGAGATAGTTGAAGATGCGGACCCCTACCCTATGCTCCTCGGACTAGATTGGGCAATGGACTTGGGAGGCATTATTAACCTAAAGAAACAAAGCATGGTGTTTGAAAGCGGAAGTACACATGTCATAGTACCCCTGGATCTCGCGGAAGGTGCCCAGTATACTGAGCCTATCCACACGAAGGAAGAATTAGATCATATCTATAAGATCACTATGCAAGATGAAGACTGGGTTAACCCCACAGATGAAGGGTTTCTCCGTTGGGAAAAGGACAATGAATTCTTTTCTGACTCTGATGAGGAGCTGGAGAATTGGAAGAGCCGGCTGCATGAGGTTTCGGCACTTCACAGCATTCAAACCATTAAAAGCTTCCGTCACTTCTCTACCATGGAACGAACCTTGCCTTACCAAGAGGCCACAGATGACACGCCGAAGCCTGCGAAGCCTAAGGGATCCACAGAATGTAGGTCCGAGGCACTACCACTAACTCGGTATGAAGCACCTAGGTAGGGACCTGTCTCCCCTGCTCGGATGAAATACTAGAGTGGGGTAATCCTATGTATAGATACCCCCTTAGCCAGATGGGCCCCAAAATCGGTCGACCCACGTGCTGACCTGCTCGCTCAAGGGTGCACTCGGCCCTTGCCCAATGATATTACAGAGCTGTCTACAATCATGAGTATCCGGGAGAATTTACGGACGGCTGAAGAATTAAATCACCTGCGGAAGTATGATGCAGTTGTCCTGCACAAAATTGATCCTTCCACGATAAACATAACTCCCTCGAAAAGACTCCCGATCAATTTAAAGGCTCACCATGTGTCAACCGTTTGTCGAAGTACGAAAGGACCTCCAACACATCAGCCACACCCTGACATCACGAGGACGCGACCTTGGATACAAAGGAAGAATATCATCTCATCCAGAGTTAATGCGAAAAGACACTTACAAACATAGGAAAAGGGTGGTAGATTATCAATATCACCATTTATGATTGAGGGAACGTGCCACATACAAGCTACCTTGCCACTAAGTAGCTTTTATTGGGGCACGGATGGCTGGAAGATGATGGCTCGGGCTATTTATTCAACTTTCATGTGGTATTGGATACCTACATTATGGTTTTTTCTACTTATTTCTACCATTCATACCTCTGTTATGGATCCCAACGCATAGGAGGAACTGATAAGAGGGCCAAAAGAAGCTGAGTGCAGTAATAGGAGTGCACGTAGGCCGACTGGAAGGATTAGCTACGACCTGAGTTTAGCAGGAACTCTGCAGTACCGAAACCTACTACGACATCTCCGCCATTTCCAGGCCTCGCCTGCTAGAAGCAACATATGTTTACTCCCCCGCATTGTCACTTCTGAATCGAGTTTTGGGGACATACAAGTCGACTTAGCACAGCACTCTACTATAGAACTAAGAGGCCTATCTGCCAGCGTACTACAAGAAGTACACCATCGTGGCCAAGAAAGACGCAAGCAGTATGACCTGACCCCGGAAGAACGCGCCCAGCGAATTTCCATGGTCACTGACGCCACACGTACTATTCAGGAACAAATGGTGCAGGGAACCCAATTGTTTGAAGAGGCTATGCAGCTATGGATGAAAGCACTGCACCACCCCACGCTTCAGCATGCCCAAAGGGAGTTGACACAGGCAGAAGATGATCTAGATCAACTTCCAGCCTCCACACCTCCCCCTGGCCATGCACAACGCCTTGTCATTATGCACCAAATTGAGGACCTTCGTCACTCCAAGAATATTACGTGCAAAAATTTGAAACCATGGACTGATGCTGCACTCCAGCTTGCACATGATGCACAGTATGCCATTGCACGCCTCCACCGGTTGTTGGAACGCGTTGGTTCGGATCTCGATGGGTCTGCTTCTCTCAAAATGATCAACATTGTGCAACACATAGCAGCCGAAGCAAGGAATTGCTTCCACCCCTCCTCCGCTCCCTGGCTACCTTATGCGTGCAGATTGAAGGCGTGCCACCAAAGTGACTCGGGACAAGTCACAAGATTGTGTTGGGGGACTGTTGGAATGGGGTCTCCTTGCAAGCTACAAAACTAGTCCATTTTGGGTATTTTTGTTATATTTAGTATAGCGCAGGGGTTTTGGGGTGGGTCAAAGCCCCGAAAAGCATTGTAATGGGGTTAAAGGGTAAACTAGGGATCCGAAAACCATGGGTTGCGGACCATAGGAATGTTAAAGTTGGATTGTTATAAATAGAGAGGCATTTCGGATTGTAAGAGGTAAGAATTGGCTAAGCTATTGATGCGATCTATTGTGTAAGCGATCTGTTGGGGTTTTTGGGGAACGGACTTCTGTTGGTTGTGTGCGTGGAGATCCTAGTCCAGTTGTGTGCGGACCCTGCTACTGTGTGCGCTGGTTGGGAAGGGAATTGTAAGGGTAACAAATGAATGAATATGCAATATTTTTGGATCTAAATCTATGAGTAATATTGAATGGATTTCTGCTAATTACTGTGTTATGCAATTCTCTGTCTTTGCGCTGCATATTGAATGATTGAATCTATTCTACTTTGGTTATATCTTTCTGCGAAAGTCTGTGTATTGAAATAAGTCTAGATCTGTTCTGTTCAGATATATAATGATGTGTTAAGGTTATGCAAAGCATATAATTGTAGATCTAGTGCATGTGGATGCAGTTGGACATATACTTGATCCTACGCAGATATAATCTGAACAGAACGTAGCCCTGCTTGCCTTACCCTTCCTTTATCAGGGTGCGGAAACCTGGTTCCACCACCCACCCATACTACTTCGGGTGAAACTGTGACCTGCACAAGCAGGTCACTGCTTAAAGGGCCAGTAGTATAGGGGTTTGTTGGAAAACCTTGCACACCAAACCTGGGTCAGGGCCCCTCAAGCCAACAAGCACATCGCAGAGACATCATGTAACTGGTTTTTCCAGTTTTCCATTTCTTCATCGAAGTCGGAAAATCATTCGCTATCCTTTTCCCAGCAAAGCACACCATCAACCATAGGATTGATGCAGTCTTTGTCCCTCACAGTTAACTTATAGATGTGATCCACCTCCTCTTCCTCCCGTACTGGTTCTGTATACCTTTCTCCTTTTGCGGGGTCTAGTGGTACTACCACCCATGCGCCTTCACTTTCAAACACCATGCTTCTCTTCTTCAAATTGATAATACCGCCCATATCTTTGGCCCAATCCAATCCTAGGAGCATAGGATAGGGGCATATTCTACAATCCGAATGACCTCAAAGTCGGCCCGAACCTTAACTCCTGCGATATCTACCACGATATTTGATAATCTCCCCAAAGTTATGATCTTTTGCTGATTATCCATGTGCAGATGGATAGTGGACCATTCCAACTTAGGTTCCCCCATTCGCTGCCAATTTTCCTTGGGTAGTACATTCGAATCTGAGCCTAAGTCTATAATAACCTGATACATCTCATAATCACCAATCTACACGGTTAACCGTACCTCTCTACCAGTGCGTCTCTTATGCTTATATAGTTTGTGCACATCCTTAATTTCCATGGCTGGAGTTGTTCTTTCTGCGTAGCTTTCTATCAAAGCTTGGAGTTTTTCTATGCCCCTTTGGTTGCGCAGCAGCTTCATACATGCATGTAGGAATGTTTTGAAATCATCATCTTCTTTGAGGTTTGTAGGGGCTTGAGGAGTAGATGCCACAACCTGAGCAAAGTCTTGGTGAGCTGCAACAAAGGTTTCCTTTTCCTTCTATAAGTCCAAACCATATTGTTTGATGGTTGCTTTACAGATGAGAGGCTCCGCCTCAAATTTCTCCACAGCTCCTCTGGTGGCCATGCCGCTGCGTGTTATAACATTAACACTTGGTCCTTCATCTCAAGGTTCTGACTTGACCCTTTGCACATTCTGCATAGGTGCCTGCTGCTTCTCCTGCATCTTGGCTATCAGAATCAGGCAATCTTCGATAACATGATCCAGCTGTCTATAGTATCTTCAGGATTGTCTCGCAGGGTTCGTGTAG
This sequence comes from Pinus albicaulis, assembly GCA_034641835.2. NCBI lineage: Eukaryota > Viridiplantae > Streptophyta > Pinopsida > Pinales > Pinaceae > Pinus > Pinus albicaulis. The sequence continues at coordinate 1,189,386,257 of CM076575.1, read as the reverse complement.
TCCCTTGCAAAGTGCCTTATTTCTCCACAGTTATATCAAATTAATTGTCCTCTCCCCCTACCTGCGCTTCCACCTCAGCCCCCTCCCCTATCCAAGCTGGGGATCCACCCAAACCGGAGGGGAATCTTCGTGAAGAAGGGTTTGATTTTACCCTATATAGGTTTCCTCTGTATATCATCAGATCATAGGTCCATTAGTTTTGCTCATCATGTCCTACAGATCTGTAAAAGGTGCACCATTGTTCCTTCACTTCTGGGACATATCATTCAAGGCGGGGGCAATGGTTGGTATCATGCAGCCTAGCCACACGACAATTATCGCACCATAGCACTAGACAACTTGGCCCCACAGCTTCCCTAGGACACAACGGCTTGGGTCCCCTAGCCTGCATGTAGTCTGCTAGCAGCAGACAGTTATCCTTGGTGTGTCCATTCACCCTACATCGTATGCACCACCTGTCAGGTCTAGCCTTTGTTCCTCGTACCTTTCGCAAATTCTGGATCTCCATATGCATTGCCTCTAACTGGCCTTGTATTTGTTGTACTCCTAACTGTGTATCGTCTCTTGGCACAGCTTCCATCTTCATCACAATCTCCAAGGAATTTTCCTAAGATTCAATGGCTTGATTACCCATTAGTACGCGCAGGTGGGGAAGCAACATAGCAATGAACCACTTAGTGTGTTGCCTTTCATCATACAAGAATCCTCCTTCTCTAATTACCTTTCTTAACCATTGTTCATCTTCTCATACAGACTCGGATGGTCCCTGATTGAAATCTTTCAAATTTTTCACTATCTCAGAGTAGGACGTAGGCTTCTTGAAATGTTGCTTCAAGGCATTCTTAATCTCTTCAATGGTCGCATTCGCATGCTGAGCTATGTATCCCATATACCAGTCCAAGGCTCTTCCTTCAAAGGAAAGGGATGGCTGTGCCCTTTTCACAGCATCAGTGACCACATTATGCATAGCCCATACTGATCCTGCAACAAACCAGAACCAGCCCATGTCTTCATCCCCTACACCTTTGAAGGTAGGTAGCTTCATGTGCGAGGCCATATTGTCTTCTGGTGGGGGAGGAGGTACGGGTGAGTTCGTACCCCTGTGTTGGCTCGACGATGGTGTCGTTGGAGGTTCTTGCACATTTGAATCCCTTACTGGACTATAGACATATCTATCTCCTTCTTGGTTAGTTCTGTAGTACTTACCATTGCGCGTTGTACCCTCACTTTGATCAAAGCTCATTCACTTTGTATGGCTGCACAAAATGCTATTTTCACATAATAAGATCTTAATCATTAATGGCAGATTTTTCAGAAAATTACCCCGAAAACCCTTGAAGAACCTTCTTTCCGCCTTGAAGTAGGACACAAATTGATCAATTGCAAATTCTTTCACAAATCCTCCTATCATACTTTCCACCCAGTTATCTACCATGCGAGTGATGGTGTTATCAGTTCTTTCTAACTGTTGAATCAGCTCTGGGGTCCACTGCATGACCCATTCTTCCTTCCAACAATTCTGGAAATCTATGAGCCACTTCTGAAGCTCAGTCAAAAATGTCACAAAGAAAATTTCATATATCTCTATGAAAATGTACTTATTCTTCCACTTCTTTGTGGTCAGCTTTGCACTGCAATTCTCCCTCGCTGCGAATTCCTGAATTTTCTTTTTGAACCATTCTTCGATCTCTTTCTTCTCAAGTCTCCAGTTTGTTCTTGGAATTACCTAATCTCTCTCTCAAAATGCTCCCGTTCCTGGCAACGGAACCATTTGTTGGCTCGAGGGGTCCTGACCCAGGTTCAGAGGTTAAGGTTTTCCAACAAACCCCTTTACTACTAGCCCTTGTTGGCTCGAGGGGTCCTGACCTAGGTTCAGAGGTTAAGGTTTTCCAACAAACCCCTATACTACTAGCCCTTTCGACAATGACCTGCATGCGCAGGCCAAAGTCTCACCCGAAGTGGTGAGGGAAGGTGCTGGAACTAGGTTTCCCCACCATGAGAGAGAGATTAGGTAAGTAAAGCAAGTCTGTGTTCCCAGCCTATCGAGTTCATACTTAAACAGATCTAATCGCAAGCTTACAGATGTTTTATCATGCATAGAATGAATAAACACCTCTGCATCCACATGTGTAATACCAATTACCAACACATAACACTACAATCAAAATAATTAATAGATATCAGATACATATACCAGAAACATAGATACGTTCACAGTTCGTAGTATTTAAACAGATACTTTCGCAACTTAATCATATAACTCAAGTTCGCATCAATCATAACAAAGCATATCCAGATAACATCAAATCTCCAACAGTACTTCGCATATATTATAATATCAAAATCCACTTACAATCCCAAAATATTGACTGCGCACACAGCCAACAGGGTCTACACACAGCAAGACTGAGGATCTCCGCACACACAACCAGCAGGAGTCCTTACCCTAACAACCTGACAACAAATCTAACAAGTCGTGCTTAGCATCAATCTCAATTCTTTCCTACCCTAAGACTCAAAAAGTTTCATCTATTTATATCGATTTAGCCTATGCATCCAATGGTCTGCAAACTGTGGTTTGCAGACTCTTGGTATACCCTTGACCCATTACAATGCATTCGAGGCTTTGGCCCACCCCAGAACCCCTACGTTAGACTAAATAATACCAAAAATTTACAAAAATGGACAAAATTTGCAGCTTTAGGAGACCTTGTTCCAACACTTAACTCCAATGGTTACTGACCTGAACCAATGGGCTTAGAATACCATCTATATCCTTTTCATGTTTTCATCACCCTGAAAACATATCTAGGCTTCCTTAGACTTGATTCCTTCTTTCGGTGCACTTGAGCTACACTGAGCTTCTCTCTGGAACTAAATACTTCATAATTCTTTTACTTTCCCTGAAACCTCACCTACTATCTCCATCACACATCAGACACCAAAAATAGGCTGATCATTTTCTCAAAACGAGCACTAAATTCCCAATCTAGGCCTCCCTCCACGGTTTGACCTAGGCTGCCAAAAAATTCCTTGTAGCTTCTTGAGCTATATAAGTCTTCAAATGGCTCTGAAAATCCCTTCATTGGATTTATAATTCCAAAAATATTCATAATACACTATTGGTTCACAGCAATTGGCCTCTGGCTGCTCCAGTTTCGCCTCCAACACCTGTCGTCACCCCCTGGCATTAGGGTCACTGAAAACTTCTCTGATGGGTTCTCAACCTCTAGAATTCCTCAAAATTTTCTAAAAACTCCATAAATAGGTTCAAAATGATCATTACAGTCAGAAATGACTATTGGTTCGCTGCATAATTCCTCTAGTTGTCTTGGCTAAGCCCCAAACTGCTGCTGGCACTGGCTGGCCCTAGTGGCCCCTGGAAATTCACTAAAGCAAAAACCTACTCAAAATTCCTCTGATGGCTCTGCAACCCTCACCAATGAGTCTGGAATGTTGGATATAATCGAAATTGACTATTGTTACTCCAAAATTGGTCAAATCTAGCTCAAGATAGAGTCTAAACAAAATTTGTCCAGTGTCACCCAAAAAAGCTCCACTAATTCTAGAGAAGTGGACTTAACTCCAGTTAGATTCAGCATAATCCGAAAATTTAGGGGCACGCCAATAGCTCTGCCAGGATAATCGCAAACTTAATCATAGCATTTATCCCTAACTGTCGGGAGAGCCACATGGCCCCCATACCTCACGGTCACGTGGGTGGTTAACGTAATAAAAGGCGGTGACTGTGCAGTTAGTTAACCCTGACCATTGAATTGTGTCCACACTTGACATAAAATTTGGAACGATTGCTTACTTAGCCCTTGAACCATGGGCATTGTTCATGTGGGGAGGGACTGGCCCCTCCAGACTCCCAATTCGAAAACCATACAGGAGGCTGAAGAGAAAACATTGTCTACATCAGTAATGTGGACTCCTGTTGCACAGGAAAGAGAAGGAAAAGGGGTTAGAGAATATTATTCATCTCCAATGATTGATTCATCTATCAAAGATTTCAAAACTCACTACAAGAAGAAAACAAAGCTAAATTTGAAGATCAGTCCAAGCAAGGAGTCATAGAAATAAGTAATCATCATTACTGAAGATACACCTCCTTCTACACAAGCAAGTGATAAAGGCACTTTTAGTACTCCTACTACTTCCACAGCTCCTATATATCAGCAAATAGCAGCGGGCCTAACTATCAGCAAAAATCCATTCAGACTAGCATAACTGCCACAGGGGAAAAGGAGAAGATTGTCTGTGACACTTTCAAAGAGATAAAGCTAAAGAATGAAATGTAGAAGACAAGTACATATAATCAATTTTGGAAACAAACTCCTAGTTCTCAAATTAGGTTGATTTCAACCCTTGATTCTGAAAAGGGAAAGATGCATTTTGCATTTCTTCAAGCATAGATCCCAAGGACAAAGTTAGAAGTAGATTATAAGAGGGCTACATTTGAGTTTGATACAAAAGAAATTCATCTAATAGACCAAATGGAACTACACAAGAAAACTGGTGACATGATTTCATCAACTCTCACTAATACTGCTTTGAGTCTATCAAAATTGCAGGTTTCATTGGAGAATTTCCAGTCATGGCTGAAAATGGAGAAGGTATATTAATTTTCAAAGGACACAAAAATCAAGACTCTAGAAGATCTGGTGGTAAAAATTGGATATGATCCATCCAATGTGAATGCAATTGAAGAAATCATCAAGAAGAAAAATGCTGATATAGCAGCACTGAGAAGACAACTAAAAATTCCAGCTACAGAAGATCCTTTGGAAAAGGATATTGAAGAAACTGAAACTCAGAAGACAGAAATGATGAAGTTGATAATGGAGCAGAATTCTCAATTAAAGCAAATGGAGAATATTTAGAAATATGATCAAGGAAAAAGAAGCACCAGTGAAAATATAAAAGGTTCCTTTAGAAGCCACTCCTATAGCTCAAACTTCTACAAAAAACATTGTAGATGGAGCTAAGAAGATTACCAAAGTAGTTTATAAGATGTCCATTCAAGAAGAAGAGATCAAAAATTTGTAAGATCAGGTAAAATTATTGCAATTACAAAAATCTAATGTTCATAGTTCACATGAAACTGAAGCACAGAGGGCCAATAAGATGGTTGAAAGGATGAAAAAAGAGAAAAAAGAATCTGCCATTGGTAATACTTTGGGCCAAGTAAAATAGATAATATGAGCAGACATCATAGAGTCTAGCACTGAAATTTGGCCAACTATACAGATCACATTTGAGCAAAACGATCTTATACAGAAGGCAAATGAGGCCATTAAAACAATTAAAGCACAACTGGGAGACAAGCCTACCACAGCAAACAATATTATTAGATTTCTTAATTCAAAGAACAGGTATGATCTGGATGAACTGGGCATTGATGACAGAATAGAAACCATCCTAGAAGTGAATAAAGTGCTAACAAAGAAGAATTCGATTCTTCAACTTGAAGAAAAATGTCACGGTCTGGAGGTTATAGTTCAGATATTTTTCAACAGGATAGAGTCTCTAACACAAAAATGATTTCCTTCTATTTTTGTAATTAATGATAAACTGATGACCAGAGATGACTATGGAAAAATACTTCAGGAAATTGCCAGGGATACTGCCAAGTTTTCAAATATTAAAGGCACATTAACAGGAAAGGCATTTTTGGGAGCATTAATCAATGACATTTACATTATGTATGAGATTAAACATGTCTTTGTGGTGAAGCCCACTTTTGCAAAATACAACGAAGCAGATAAAATTTACCACAGGGTAATTAAATTAGTTATCCCTGATGAGGAGCGTTGGGAAAAGCTATGTGAGTTTCAAGAGTGATTAATAAAAGAAGAAAAGTTCAATTTTTCCAAATCAGCAGTCCAATGATAGCCAACACAGCCCACAAAAATATCATTCAACAACAGTTTTTTAGTTACAGCTAGCGCCATCACAGGAGATGTAATTTATTTCCATGATGTAGTTAGAAGTTAGTTAGCAAATAAAGCGCTAACGGTTATGATAGCCTTTAATGTAACCATTGTAATTTATTTTTCTATAAAGACTTCGTTGTGCGAAGTATTACGGTTGGATAATTGAGATTTTTAACTCTATGTATTATTGTGTACCTAATATTAATGAAAATCAAAGGAGTTGCAGCAACTATGTGAGATTCATGTGGTATTTTTATTGGGCATTGTGCCTTTCTATGTTATTTCACTTCCATTTCACTTTCTGTGTAAAAAATTTATCAGTTTATAAGAATAAATTAGTCATATGTTCTATTTATTAAGATTTTTACAATGTGTCTCTTCATCTAATGAACGAATTCAGTAAAATTCTCATTCATACCTCTTTCTTTTCTACCACTATACACCAATGAAAAATTAAATGTGCTCAAATAGTTTGCCTATCTTTCCTTGACCAGTTTTCTGCAATTCAGTCTTTGAAATCAGTTGTAGCTTCACTGATTATAATTTTTATCCAGCAAATAAATCATTAAAAATTTCTAAAAAAAATTGACCCATATCTAGCCTAAAATCCTGTACTCAACCTAAAATTGAATATTTAAAAGTGACACACACAGAGCCCTCTCTAGTTTGGTAGGGTTAGCTTCCTAGCTAAAAATTTTTGTGGTTACCTTTCTTCACTCCTAATTTTAGCCTAGGAAGTTGGGGAGAGTGATGACATTTATGGTGCCACTACCGGGGAACGATTGTTAAATATTCTCTGGGAAAGTTTTTCTGAAAAGGCTGAAGTTAAAACCTTACCCAAAACATATAATTCAGATCTTAAGTTGGCTCCTAAAAGATATACGAAGTCAAACCCTGACCCTAATCCATCACCCCTAGTATACAATCCTGAAATTATTTTGCGAAAACAGAATACTAAGTCCCGACCGTCAAGAAGTTTTTTTCCTGCATTAATTTAATCAAATTCCCTGCCTACGAGGTTTGTCTCAAAAGATTTGGCTTTTTCTCTATCACCTAAAAAATCTTTAATTAGAACCAAGTCAAGAAGTCTCCTCTCAAAAGCTCCTTTCGACCCTTTTGATTTTGATTCTTTTTCACCATTTTCTGAAACCTTTGAGTCTAAAACTGATACTGAAGTTTGGTCTAATTTCCATAACCTTAAAGGCTTAGTAGACAAATTTCAAGAAACCTCTAAAAAATCATATTTTTAATATTAGCAACAAGATTTTGGTACTTCTTCTACCTCACCATCCCATACAGCTACATTATATGTTCCTCCTTTCATTTCATCTTTACCTTTGCAAAATTTTATTCAATCTATATCACAATCCACACCTCCTCCATTAATCATGGCCAAATTTTCTCCACTGATTTTACCAGGTCAACTTACTTATTTACCTCAAAATTTGGTTAGAGGGTGCCTCTATTTGATGGAACATCAAAAATTACAGCCTATCAGCATGTGGCTAATGTAACTGATTTTATAGTTCATGAAGAAGTGGACAATGATGATGCTAAGATGTGTATTATTGCTCAAAGTATTTATGGAGAAGTAAAGAAATGGTTCCGCTCTCTTGGAGCTGGTATAATTGGTACATCACAACAACTAATTGATTTATTCATGGAAAAATGGGAAGAGAAGGAAAATCCATTACAAATCCTAGCTGAATATAATGCAATAAAAAGGGATACAAATGAGTCTATCAAAGAATTCATAGCTAGATTTAATAATATATATCATTCAATTCCTGACAATATCAAACCACCCCCAGGCCTTGCTTTACTCCATTATTCTGATGGTTTTGACCTTGATATGGCCTATCAGCTGAGAGAGAGAAACCCATCAACTTTGGAAGAAATGCAAAGAAATGTATTGAGTGTAGAGGCACATTTGATTATTAAAAAGTCTAAGGTCAAAATAGATAAAAGAGGCACAATAAAAGAATAAACATCAACTTCATTGGAAGGAAAAATTTATACTTTGATTACATCTACGGAAAAAATGATGGATAATATGTCTAGTGCTGATAGAGAAGTAGAACCTTCTATAAGAAATCCCAATTTCAAGGGTCAAAATCAGCAACCCCATTACAGGATTAAAAAAAGGGAACTTAGGGGTCAGGATCCACAAAGTAAATTGCAAGCTAGGACACCTTTCCAACAGAATTATACTGAAGGCCATGATGAAGATGATGAATAAGAAATTTCTGGATAAAACCATTTATTCGAGGAAAATCAACAACCTTTCTTCCTTACTGAAGAATATCAATATTCTGCAGAAATTTGTGCATCATAATACCAACAATATGCCATGTGAAATGAATATTTAATGTGTACTAAATATTACCAGAGAGGCTATCAAAATTCCCTAGCACAAGTTCAAATATAGTATATTTTGAGGAGCATAAATGTTCCCATAGTTTCCAATCAAAAGAAGCAAAGTTCTCAAACTAATACTCAGCAAAAAGAAGTCGTTGTACCAAACAGAGGCAAATAAAAATCACTTGTTGCTTCTACTTCTCCTAAAGAAAATGAAGCATCGACTAGTAATCAAAGAAAATATTAAGAAGTTAAAGAAGGATGACAAAAGAAAGATTTTTCATCCAAATAACTGCCTAAAAATAAGGACACATCACTAAAAAAGGTAGAAAAACATCCTGATCATTTTTCTCTTGAAAATGAAATTGCTAAACTGAAGGTTTCTATTCCTCTAACTGAGATCATGAAGAATTATCAGTATAAGTTTCAAGTTACTAAGTTACTTAGATTTGATCAAACATCTGATATGGTTAACTTGAGTAATGATCATTCTGAGCTTCTTTTTGGTCTTGATGTTGATGAAAAATCAAAAGATAGTGAAGTTCCTCCCTTTTACTTAAGTCTCAAGATCCATGATTTCATTCTTCACAATGAAATGCTTGACTCTGGAACATCCCACAACCTCATGCCTAAATCCATTATGGAAAAGTTAGGACTAGATATCACAAGACCTTACCATGACCTATATTCATATGATTCAGGGAGGGTAAAGTGTCTTGGTCTTATCAAATATATAGTGGTTTCATTAGAAAAAATGATAGCCAAAAATGTCCTCATAGATTTTTTTGTGGCTGATATTCCATGTAGATATGGAATGCTACTTTCTAGATCATGGGGAGAAAAACTTAGAGGAAATTCGCAGCTTGACTTTTCATATGCAACAAGTCCTATTTTTGGACAATTCAGAAATATTTACACAGAAATTAAGATGAAGTATATGATTAGTACAAGAGAAATGCCTAGAAATCATCCCATTCATGTTGTACATACATATTTAGAGTCTTTTATTTTATTCAGTGAAGAATGCTTGGCATCTTTAGACTTTTTGATTGAAGAAAAATCAGAAAACCCAAAAAATTCAGATTCTGTTTTAGAATTGGCAAAGACTGAATTTTGTAAATTAGTGCCAAAGAGTTTGGAAATGAAGACATATTCTCAAGAATAAAATAAGAAAACAATATAAATAATAGATATTTTGAATATAGCAGAGGTATCTCAAACATAAATTAAAAATCAACCATCTAATTTACACCTTCCAGATGAAGAAAATAAACTTTGGACAATGGACTTTGATGGAGCCATGGGAAAAAAAGGTGTTGGAATTGGAATATAGATTCACAGCCCAATCATTGGATATCCCTTCAGATGTTATAATGTCCTCCTACAAACTAGCATTTGACTGCACAAATAATGAAGTTGAATATGAAGCCTTAATTGCTACTCTAAAATTTTTGAAAAAGCTTGGTGCAAAGAAAATTTCTATATATGGAAACTCCAAGTTAGTTATCAAACAAGTTAAAGGAGAGTTACCAAGCCAAATATCCCAAAATAAGAGCTTACAGAAATGAAATCCCAGATATCCTTAAAACATTTCCTGAATATACTCTGTCATTAATTCCTAGAAATAGTAATGTTATTGCTAATTCTCTGGCTACTTCTGCTAGTATGTTCAAGATTCCTCTGTATCAAAAAAAAAAATATGAAATAAATTTCAAACATCACACTTTTTTCCCTAACAATGTTCAATATTGGCAAGTGTTTAAAAATCATGAGCAAATCAATAACTTCTTGCAGACAAAAGAAGAATTCATAAATGCACAAATAGATGATCAAGAAATTCATGATATAGAGATGAAATTACTACAGCTCAAGGATAATGCAATTCTAAGTGGTTTAGTACCTTTGGAAGAAATTTTTGACCAGGATGATGTTGCAAGAAAGCCTACTATGTCACCAACAAAGGTGGGAGTGGAAGATTTAAATATTGGCACTTCAGAAAAGCCAAAGATGGTCGAGATTTCTAAAATCCTGACCAGAAATGAAAGCTAAGTATGTAGTACTTATGTCTCAATTTTGAGATGTCTTTTCTTGGAAATATTCAGATTTGAAAGTCTATGATAAAAGAATTATTCATCACACTATTCCTTTGAATATAGATCAAAAACCATTTCTCCAGAAGTTTAGAAGGATGAATCCAAAATTGTTGTCTTCTATTCAGAAGGAAGTAAACAAATTGTTCACTGCTGGAATAATAGTTCCTATTCGTTTCTCTGAATAGATGTCTAATCTAGTACCTGTGAGAAATAAGATAGGATAAATAAGATTGTAGATTGATTTTAGAAATCTGAAAAAAAAGTATCCTTAAGAGACAATTATCCACTACCAAAAATGGATCACATTATGCAAAGGGTATTTGGATCATCTATACTTTCTTTGTTATATGAAAAGTCAGGATACAATTAGGTTCTTGTCCACCCAGATGATCAAGAAAAGACAACTTTCACCACACCTTGGGGTACTTTTATGTATGCCAAAATGTGTTTTGGTTTGAAAAATGTAGGAGAAAAATTTCAAAGAACAATGGAAATTGATTTTTCCAATGAAAAAGATATGTTTTTAGTTTTTTGCCTTGATGGTATCACTGTTATCAAATACAGATGAACACAAATTACAGCATCTAAAAATAGTCTTTGAAAAGTGCAGAAAGTTTGGCATTTCATTAAATTCAAAGAAGAGGCTCTTTGCCATGGAAGAAGGTAAATTGTTGGGAAATATTATATCTAAATAAGGCATAATATTAGATCCTTCAAGGATTGAAGCGATTTAGAATTTATATTATCCAAGGAGCAAAAAGGAGATTGAATCTTTCAATGTTAAAATTAATTTTCTGAGAATATTTGTTCCAAATATTGCAGAACATTTAAGGCAAATTACTGATATGTTGAAGAAAGATACTGAAGTAAAATGTTCTGAGGAAGCAAATAAGTCATTTAATCAAGTAAAATTAGCTCTATCTCATGCACCTATTCTCATTAGCCCAGACTATACACTTGATTTTATTATTTTTCCATTTGCTTCAAAGCATACGCTTGCAGTTGTTTTAATACAAAAGAAAAATCAAAAGACAGAACGGCCTATTGCTTTCTTTATAAGAAGAATAAGATATGTTGCTTTAAAGTATAATATCATTGAGAAACAATCTTTCTCTTTATTCAAAGCATTGAAAGATTTTAGAGTGTATATTTTCATTCTTATGTCATTGCTTATGTGACAAATGTTGTTGTTAAAGAAGTACTTACATAGAACGATCCAGAAGGTCATAGAGGAAAATGGATTGCAACCTTGCTAGAGTATTATTTGGAGATTAAGCCTACAAAATTGATCAAAGGACAAGGCCTAGCAAAGCTGATGGTAGAATCTAATATTCATGCCTTAGATATAAATTTCATTCCTGCAATGTCTGATGAACAAACTATTGAAACATTACCTGAGATCGCTGAGATATTTTCTTTATCTCCTTGGTATGTTGATATTGTATATATTTTTAAACACTTGAATCCTCGTCCTGGCATGCCAAGCAGTAAAGAAATATAAATGAAGTTAAAATCACTGAAATACTACATTCTAAATCATGTCTTATATTGGAAATATCTTGGTGGGATATTGCTGATTTTTTTAGTTGAAGGTGAAGTTCAGAAACTCATGACATATTTCCATAAAGGTGATTATGGAGGCCATATTTATTGGAAAACCACAGCAAAAAAGATCTTGAGCGTGGGTTTCTATTGGCCCATCTTGTTTTCTGATTTTTATAAAATATTTAATAGTTGTCATGAGTGTCAGATATTTCAAGGATAAAGGAAAATTTTACGCTTACCTCTTAAACCAATTGAAGTTCAAGCACCATTCCAGCAATGGGGACTTGATTTTATTGGTGAAATTCATCCTCCATATTCAGCTCAACACAAATGGATTCTCAGTGCTACAGATTATTTTACCAAATGGATTGAGGCTATTCCTACGAGACAAGCAACTGATTTATTTATCATCCAATTTCTTGAAAAAAATATTCTATCAAGATTTGGTTGTCCATACAAAATTATCACGGATAATGCAGTTGCTTTCAAATCCACTAAGATGATTGGTTTCTATGATAAATATCACATTAGACTTGGTCATTCTACTACATATTATCCTCAGGGAAATGCTCTTGAAAAATCATATAATAATTCTTTGGTGAATATTATCAAGAATATGTTGCAGGAAAACAAAAGGAATTGGCACAAGAAGCTTACAAATGCTCTGTGGGCTGATAGAGTGAGCACAAAAATATCAATATGTCTCCATTTCATCTTGTTTATGGAATTGAAATTGTTTTCCCTACTTCTTTGGTTGTTTCGATAATGAATAATTTGTAGGAATTTTACAGTGAACCTAATGACATTCAGAGAAGGATAAACTAGATGATACATTTACAACAATCAAGAGATGAAGTTTTTAGCAATACTTCAAAGTTGCATAACATAATTAAAAATATTTTTGATAGAAAAACAAAGGCTGATGATTTCAAGATTGGAGATATTGTTCTAAGATGGGATGCTATAAATGAAGAAAATGGAAAGCATGGAAAATTTGACAATCTGTGGAAAGGACGTTACAATATTATAGCATTTAGAGGAAACAAAGAATTTCTGCGAGAAGATCTTGAAGGACAGGAAGTGTCGTGAGGACCTATCAATGATAGGTTTCTAAAGCACTATGTTTCTTGAAATCCTGACAAAGAAATTCATTGCCATTGTATATATCAGTTTACATTTGATGCTCAGCAAATAAGGGAATTGTTGCAAAAAATTGAAGCCCGAGGAGAATTTCATGAGACTTTCGCAAACAATTTATGTTTTTTTTTTTTTTTAAATCTCAATTTTTAGTCATTTGTCAAGTCAGAGTCAAGTCAGTCGTTTTCAGTAAAAAAAAATCAGTTTATTTCAGTTTTTGAAAGTCCATTTGACTCCATAGCCCAATGGATAAGGCTACCTAATCTAAGTTGTTCTTGACACCTCCTGAAGGAGCTGCCATCCCTAGTTGGTGCCAATGTTAGAGTCATTTTTTCAATGATCAAAGATAGCTCTTTTTGAGATTTTTCCATCAATTCATTAGTCAAAAAAAAATTCTTTTTCAGTTAGCCTTCAGCAATAATTTTTGTCACTGAATGAGTCCTATCATGGTAGGTTTCTCCTTCACACTATTTCATCTCCACTCAGAGGTCTAAAATCATGTCATTTCTTCACATATAGGTCAGGTCTAGAGTCTAAACTACCATGAAAATCCTTCAATTTTTTATTATTAAAAAGGGTAGTTAAATTTCCATCTTATCCATTAAGGTTTAGTTGAAGGAGCAAGTCAGTTTTCATAAGTCCGAAATAAACTATGTGTAATGAGAATTCTATACTTTTTCGTTATATCTGAGAGGAAATGCAGAGTATTGCAAAAGAAAGATATTTTCTAAATCATATACTTATCAAAGTTTTATATTTGATATTTTGAAAAATTTGACCTTCAAAACCATAGGTTATAAATCCTATATGTTGTACTTTTCCACCATCATTCTCCATTATTGTTACTCTCTACTACCCATGTAACATGTTGGATTCGTGTATTCGCCTATAATTCATATCACATCGCTCTCGTCATATCCCTACCCCACCAATCACTTAACTTTGTCGTACGTTAAATACCTTCCACATCTCTGCTCATCTGTCACATTTCCATTTCATCCAACGACCTTTGTGAACCGCCCCACCCCCTCCAATGTCCCCGAGACTTAGTGAGGTGAGAGGGGTCCGAAATGAGTGGTATTGAAAGAGTGACCCCCATGCTCGATGTCACGAGTAGGTGATTTCTCCCCCCCCCCCCCCACTCCCCCAAACACACGAAACCACTTACCGCTCTAACACCCCTCTGAAATCCTACTTACCCGCTGATATCAAACCATTGCTTCCTCCTGCCAATCATGTCATTGTTGTTGTGGACTATGAACCATCCAATCAACTTAATTCCCACATTTTCCTAATCGTTAGCCAATTAATTCAATAGATAATTGTTAGGCAACATACCCGTTCCCCTTTTCAAACAGGAAATAATCCAATTGCTCATAAATTCACCATTAAACACCTATTTGAACTTTTACTCTACTTTTCAATATATTTTTCACAGGATTACGATTTTACATCTACTACCAGAGTTCCAGAGATCAATTTTACTAGTGTTTGAAGCCTTCTATTGCAGCTGTTGATTTTCTTCTAGCCTGCAAAACTTTTCCTCAAGTCTCGGCCTCTATTTTTTATCAGAGAATTCCATTTTTCAGCTATTACAATAGAGCTAACCATGCCTATGAAAAACAAAGGACCTGAGCAACCAATAAGTCTGCTATTACATCTTCCAGTCGATTTTCAACACATTCCTTAAGAAGAAAAATATCACAAAATACATGAAACCTTGTCTGACATTGAGCTTTTTGAGTTATATTACTGGTTAGAAGACAAACACCTAGATAAATCAGATGACATAGGATTATGGGATTCCAGTATTCCTCATTTTATTTTTCCTCACACCCATAGTGCCCCACAGTTTTTTAGAAGATGTCAAGCTTGGTATATGCCAAACCAGAGAGATATTATCGCTCCTACAGGAGAGATTATAGTGACTATCAATGCCCAAACTATTGAACAAATGATGCAAGCCCCAACCACAGAGAGTGCCACACCATTTTCCCAAGAAGTGTTGATAGAAATATACAAAAAGTTGTATTTTTCAAAGAGAGCTCAAACTCTTGAGTTATTCATGACTGAAAATGATCCATTACCTAATAAAAACCCTCCATTTCCATCATCCATTTTCCCTAAAATTTCCAAACAAATCATCGTAGTCATTTCCTACCTTCTTGTTTATTATTCAGAATAATGGGTAGATGAATCCATCATAGGGTTTTTGTCCATATTCCACACCAATTCCAAACCCTCCATCATTTTCAATTTCAGTCAGTTTATTACAGATTATATCCATGATCAGTTTGTGAAATTCACAACTGAAGAGGTTTTCAGTTATGCCTTTGTGTTAGTTTACTTATTCTTGCACTCTCAGGGAGACAAATTTAAGTTTTCCCTACAGAAATTGGATGATGAAGGCAACAAACAGTCGATCATTTTCTAGACTTCATTAGTCGTATAGGAACATAAATAATATTCATATAAACAGTTTGTGGAAATGTTTCTTCAGCCAGCACTCAGTTTGTTGAATAGCACTCCAGAGCCAAGAATTAGTGAAGATATTAGAAAGGTATTGCATCTCTCAGATCAAGCTAGGATAGGGGATTTGTATATTTACCAAAATTATACAGAACACAAAGTTTATGGATGTGAGCTTCCCCCTTATAAGTTTCCCAAATTCCTCCTGATGAGGATTTTTGCATTGGAGTATATTAGACAAATGATTAATGCAGATGAAGTTAATTTGTTCTCTGCTAAAAGGGAATCTCAGTTTAAAATTAAAATACAATAGATGTTTTTTATCTGTAATAGCAGGACAGCATGGGAGGAAGTAGATAAGTTGTTAAGAGAAATGCGGTTTAGCCCAAGTTTTACATGGTCTTATGATCCAGTTGGTGTCATTTCCAAATTGAGGGTGGAAAATAAATCTACACCATATTTTCATGCACCTAGACTAGAGATTGAAAAGTACATGAATCAGCTTGAATGGACAGAAGGTACACTACAGGAGGTTGAAGAGAAAACATTGTCTACATTAGCATTGCAAACTCTTTTTGTACAGGAAAGAGTAGGAAAAAGAGTTAGACAATATCAGTCATCTCCATTGACTGATTCATCTAGAAAAGAGTTAAAAATTCACTACAGGAAGAAAACAAAGATAAATCCTAGGATCAATCCTAGCAAGGAGTCAAATAAATAAGTAATCATAAAGGCACTTATACTACTCCTACTACTTCCACAGCTCCTAAATATCAGAAAACAACAGCTCCTAAAGATCAGTAAAAATCCATTCAGACTAGCACAGCTGCCATAAGGGAAAAGGAGAAGATTTCCTTTGACACTTTCAAAGATATAAAGTTGAAGAATGAAATGTTGAAGACAAGTACATATAGTCAGTTTTGGAAAAAAAATCCTAGTTCAAAAAGTAGGTTTCTTTCATAATTTGATTCTGAAAAGAGAAAATGCATTTTGCATTTCTTCAAGCACAGATCCCACAGAAAAAGTTAGAAGCATATTATAAGAGGGCTAAATTTGAGTTTTATACAAAATAAATTCATCCAATAGACCAAATGGTGCTACACAAGAAAACTGGTGAGATGATTTCTTCAACTCTCACTAATACAGCTTTGAGTCTATCAAAATTGTAGGCTTCACTGGAAAATGTACAGTCACAGCTGAAAATGGAGAAGGTGTCTTCATTTGAAAAGGACACAAAAATCAAGACTCTAGAATATCTGGTGGTAAAAATTGGATATGATCCATCCAATGTGAATGAAATTGAAGAAATCATCAAGAATAAAAATGTTGATATAGTATCATTGAGAAGACAACTGAAAATTCTAGCTACAAAAGATTATTTGGCAAAGGATATTGAGGAAATTGAAACTCAGAAGACAAGAATGATGAAGTTGATAATGGAGTAGAATTCTCAATTAAAGCAAATGGAAATGGAGTTAAAAATATGATAAAGGAAAAAGAAGCAGTAGTGAAAACATCAAGGGTTCCTTTAGAAGCAGTTCCTTTAGCAACCATTCCTATAACTCAAACTTCTATAACAAACACTGCAGATGGAGTTGATTAGCTTACCAAAGTAGTTCAGAACATGTCCATTCAAGAAGAAGAGATCAAAAATTTGCATGATAAGGTAAAATTATTTCAATTACAGAAATCTAATGCTGATAGTTCACATGCAACGGAATCACAGAGGGCCAAAAAGTTGATTGAAAGGCTGCAAAAAGAGGAAAAAGAATCTGCCATTGGTAATACTTTGGGCTAGGTAAAAGAGATAATATGGGAAAACATCACGAAGTATATCACTGGAATTTGGCCAAGTATACAGATCATATTTGAGAAAAAGGAACTGATACAGAAGGCAAATGAGGCCATTACAACAATTAAAGCACAATTGGGAGACAAGCCTACCACAGCAAACAATATTATTATATTTCTGAATTCAAAGAACATGTATGAGCTGGATGAACTGGGCATTGATGACATAACAGAAACCATCCTCGAAGCGAAGAAAGTGCTAACAAAGAAGAATTTGATTCTTCAACTTGAATAAAAATTTCATAGTGTGGAGGTTACAGTTTAGATATTTTTCAGCGGGATAGAGTCTCTAACACAAAAAGGATTTCATTCTCTTTTTGTAATTAATGATAAATTGATGACCAGAGATGACTATGGAAAATAATTCAGGAAATTTCCAGGGATACTGCCAAGTTTTCAAATATTAAAGGTGCATTAACAAAAAAGGCATTGTTGGGAGCATTAATCAATGAAATTTACATTCAGTATGAGATTAAACATGTCTTTGTGGTGAAGCCCACTTTTTCTAAATACACTAAATGAGATGAAATTTAATGCAGGGTAATTAAATTAGTTATCCCTAATAAACAGCACCAGGAAAAGATATGTGAGTTTCAAGAGTAATTAATAAAGCATAAAAGTCAAATTTTGCCAGATCAGCAGTCAAGGGATAGCTAGAGCATCCCACAAACATCTCATTCAGCAACAGTTTTCAGTTACAGCTAGCGTCAGCATAGCAGATGTAATTTATTTCCATGATGTAGTTATAAGTTAGTTAGAAAATAAAGCGCAATCAGTTAAGATAGCGTCTAATGTAACTATTGTAATTTATTTTTCTATAAAGACTTCATTGTGAAAAGTATTAGAGTTGGATAATTGAGATTTTGAACTCTGTGTATTACTGTGGACCTGATATTAATGAAAATCAAAGGTGTTGTAGCAACTGTGTGAGATTCATGTGGTATTTTTATTGAGCATTGTGCCTTTCTAT
This sequence comes from Pinus albicaulis, assembly GCA_034641835.2. NCBI lineage: Eukaryota > Viridiplantae > Streptophyta > Pinopsida > Pinales > Pinaceae > Pinus > Pinus albicaulis. The sequence goes on along the minus strand of CM076575.1, from coordinate 1,189,367,895 downwards.
GTTATTTCACTTTCATTTCACATTCTGTGTAAAAAATTTATCAGTTTATAAGAAAAAATATGTCATATGTTTTGTTTATTAACATTTTTACAATGTGTCTCTTCATCTAATGAATGAATTCAGTAAAATTCTCATTCAGACCCCTCTCTTTTCTACCACTATAGACCAATGACAAACTAAATGTGCTCAAATAGTTTTCATATCTTGCCTTGCTCAATTTTCTGCAATTCATTCTTTGAAACCAGTTTTATATTCACTGATTATAATTTTTATCCATGAAATAAATCATTAAACATATTCTAAAAAAAAATCCATATTTAGCCTAAAATATGGTACTCAACCTAAAATTGAATATTTAAAAGTGACACAGAGAGAGCCCTCTATGGTTAGGTAGGGATAGTTGCCTAGCTAAAAGTTGTTCTATTGTTACCTTTCTTCACTCCTAATTTTAGCCTAGGAATTTGGGGAGAGTGATAGCAGATCCTACTCAATGGATGGTGCAGTGGAATACTCAGTCGATGGACCTGCCTCCTCAAATGGATCTGCACCCTCCTCAGAATTAGGTGCCTGCTCAGGACTAGGACATGTCCGTTGAGATGGTGCAAACTACTTAGAAAATTCCTGCTCATGATCATGACTGGATGCTGCAGGCTTCTCATCATGATCATCTCTGGTGTGAGGTGGAGGAGGAGGTGGAGTACTAGAACAATGATCACTCCCCTCATGATCCTCAGATGATGCATTTCTTAGTTGTCGTACTGCATCTCCACCACACCTATGTCCAACCCTCCTCAACCATGCCAGTACTCTGGTTGCTCCAACTATATGTCACATGAGGGTCAACATATCACTAGGCATGACTCTCCATATCTCTGTCATCTTATCATCAGCCTGTATCTCTCTCATAGTAACCGGCCTGACTCCCTGCTCAACTAGAATTCAACATATTTGGTCACCCAACTCCATCCTAAATCGACTGTTAGACCTACACCTCACACCCACCGCTATTTGCGCCTGATCATGATTCATGAGGACCAGGTCTGTCACCAGCCTGATCCTCCGCATCTTCCATCTCCCCATCAGCAGGATCGACACCTAGATCATTCGGTGGCGGTGGAATCTCATCGACAACGAATGACCCAATATCTAAAAATATATATATAATTACACAACAATAATTAGACAATTTCATTAAATAATTTAATAAAACAAGTTAAATAACATGTTAAAATAAATTTAAGGAAAACACTAATATTAGCTCTCGCATCTAGCATCTCATCTTGTGTGAATAGGATTTTGTCACACCCTCGCCAATCCAAACCATCATACGGACATGGCACCATAACGAAGGTGTGATCATCAACACTGTATAAAAACTCAGAGTGCATCATGAGATATCCTGGCGGAAAATTCAGACTCGCCCCTCTTGGGCATCAACTAGCCCCACATCTCCATTTGTATGTGCAGCATTAGCCTACGAGGCTTCCAAACAAAATTAGGCCTTGTCTCTAGAAACCTTTCAAAAAATAAACAAATTAACTCTGAAAAAAATGGAATTTCAACCTCCCATGTTCCTGAGAACGAAATCTATCTAATGTTGTACAAAACTACCACAAAAATATCGTAGACCACCTCACAATTCATGGCGCCTGTAATAAAGAATCAACATAAAATAAAAGAAAGAAACTAATTCATTTCCCGTTACTAGTATGGTGTGCAATGGTCATCAGCAATAGTGAGAGGTACCTCACCTCCTCTGCACCAAACGAAGCAATACATAACTGACCACCAGACACCTGAAAATCTGCAAGAGAAAGTATATTGCCGCTAATGTATCTCTGGGAGTACACAAACTGACTCCCTGTTGAATAGCCGATGAGGACCTCTGGGAATTGGAGAAAATCTTGCCTTCTCCTAGATAGGCCAGTAAAAAAATATCTTTCCTCCTCACTGGGCACATACCCCTAGTTAGGACCGACCCAGAAAGTCTGTTGGTGGGCATCCCACCTGAAGATGAGTTGTCCCAATAACCCATTATCGCCCTTCAAGGATGTAGCCTCCTAATAGAAATTAAGGAGGCCTACCTCCCTTAGGAGCAACTGGGTGACTGTCATAATAGGGAAAGGGTACATAAGTCTCTCCCTCTCTCGTGCCTCGTAGAGGTGAACCACATTATACTATGGTATCTGGTCCTCCGCTATGGCCACAAGATAAAAATGTTCCTTTGTTCTCTCCTTCAGCATCTTTGAATGGTCACATGCTGAAATTTATTTACAAATATATATATATATATATATATATATATATATATATATATATATATATACATACATACATATATATATATATATATATTTGAAAAAAAAAAAAATCGGTTTGGTCATGTAAACAACCACACCATTGACTATGTATTGATGTTAGGAGGACAATGCGTTGACCAAAGTATGCACCCCAGGGTAGATAGTTTATTTAAAAGACTACCCTGTTGACATCAGTACATGGCCAACAGTGTGGTCCTGTAAACAACTGCACCGTTGACTATGTAATGATTTCAAGAGGGTGGTGCATTGACCGAACTATCCGCCCTGTTAGAGTCAGCCTTTGCAGCCTTCCTTCAGTGATCAAACATGCTCTTACAAAGTGATTTTAAGGTGTCAAGGTCAAATTTTGTCATTTCAATGAGTCTTCAAGCAAAATTTGGTCACTAGGCATTAAGTCTAGGGTTTGCTTTCACTTCTTCCAAATTTGTCCAAATGTCAGTCCATGTCACCATTCAGCTGAGTGTACCATCATTCAGAGGGTTTTCATCATAATTTCAAGTTCCATTGGGTCATTTTACATCTCGTTCATGCTTCAGTTGTGCCTAGGTAAGGTCCATTTCCCTCTTCTAGGGTTTTGGAGGTAATTCCTCTTGGATGGTCAAATCATCGGAAAAACTTGTATCCTGATGTTCACACACCTTCCCCTATCCTTAATATACCTTATTAAACACTTCCCATCACTGAGATCCCACCTCATTTATGGCCAAACCTAGTTTCTAGCCAAAACTTGAAATTTCCTAGGCTAGGCCCGTGTTTCGCCCTTTTGGACCCCTTCCCCTCACTCAATCTCTGTGATTCCACTTTCCCCTGCTTCCTAACATCCCTACATACTTCCCAAAATTTTCCCAATAATTTAGAAGCCCCCTATCCCCTTCATTTCGCTTCATTTCGACAAAATTCCTTGTTTCACACATCGGGGTAAGTTTCACTCAAAAGAGGTTTTAGAGCAATCAAAGATGAATTTTGGAACACTGAGAGAGGTTTTTGTTCACAACATGCCAAGGAAGAAAAACCTCCTTCACTTTTTACACAGGTATCCTGGTTTTGGAGAAATGTCAAAAATACCGTTGCCTCAGGAGAATTGAATGCACCTCTGAAGTGACCTTGGGAAAATCAAGATTTATCCTAGCATGGTTGGCCAAATGACTTGCATGATGAGTCAAATGATAACTAGACAGAAAGACCTTTCCAATGAGATATCATGAGCTCAATTTGGAGTTGAGGAAGACCTTCAAAAGTTGACTGCAACAGCACTCTGCCTTGAGGCAGCCTCATTCTGATCATTTTGACTGGTGTTGGGAGATTTGATTTTTGACAGGGTAAATGAAATCCAAATTGCATAATTCTACTTGTGTTGGAAATTAGACTCCAATATATTTCCAACGAGCTATCACACGCCCGATTTGGACACCGGGAAGGCCTCCAAACGCTTCCTGCAATATTCACTATGTGGCAAGAGGCAAGAGCGACCCACTTGAGGGGAGCGACCCACTTCCGAGCATTTCAAAATGTTGTAAAATGAATGGGAGCGACCCACTTGGGGGAGTGACCCACTTAAACAACAAAAGCCCAGAATTACAGTTGTGCCCAGTTTGATTCTAATCGACTCAAAAGCTTCCAAACAAGCGACCTCATTGTTCAATGGATTTTTAGCATGATTATGATATTATTGATGTTGGGCAATAAGCCATGCTTGAAGAAAACCCTACATTCACCATGCAAATGATTTCTCAAGGGTTTTGAAATTGTATGGGCATTTTTGTGGAAAATTTGAAAACTTTCAAATGGTGGAGATGTTCACACCCTAGCACGTTGTATAGATGATCCTCACACTTTCAGTTATCATCTTGTCGCTGCTGTTCATGCTCTTTCATATTTTGCACAGTCTTATGTCGACTAATCTATAGGTCTCTGTTACCATAATATCACCATTGTTGTTGTTATCATTATATTACCTCTGTGATAGTAATTTGTGTCACTATGGTCATGGTCTTCTCCCTGTTCTCCAGTTCATAAACACAGTCCTCTACTTGTTTGCTTCTTTGACAAACTTTGCCCATCATTACCAAAAGCTTGCCCCATACTTTGCAGCTGGAATTCATTTGTGAAACTCACTTATGGTCAAAGCAATGATAGTTTTCATGCCACTAAAACAGAGCCATCCTCATTGTAATTTTGTTTTCCTATGATACTTTGGCAGTGCGTGATATCTATTGGGTGTTGAACATACATTATAACTTTTCTTTCACTGCATCTATATCAGTATACATAGTGCCAATATCTTGTTCCAGGCCATGTCAGAGACAGAGTCAGTGTATGAGCAGGAGTCGGACAGTGAATCAATCGTTGAGGTTGATGCACTGAGATGGAGCATACCAGTGCACCAGTAGTGGTAACATATCAGAGAAGCCACAGAGCTTTGTTTCAACATCACGACGAGTACTATCTCCACCCGGGGTGGAAGGGGTCTCGTTGACTTCATCAGCAACGCGAGTACTATCTCCACATGGCGTGGAAGGGGTCTCACCTTCTTCATCAGCATAGGTACATTCACAGGATCATGATAGAGACCAACACATACAACCGAGACAGTGTTTTCACCACAGGAGCTGCATGCACCAGGAGAGCACTAAAATGGCGGAAAAGGCCTGATCCACTCTGGATTTTGGCCGAGGCTTCATTGACTGAGCAAGATACATGATGGAGGACCTCCGCTCCGAATTTGGGCAAATTCTGAGAAAAATTTTTCATTTTCAAATTTTTGGTCTCAAAAACAGGTTTTTCAGTTAAGCGGGTCGCGCACTCATGCGCTCACTTTTTTTTGGGACACTTGCTGGAGGAAATTTTTGCATTTTTGGATTTTTCATGGTCAGTTATGCATCCTCAGAAGTCAACTTAGCATTTCATCAAAATCTGGATGGTCAAAAAGCTAAAAAACACCATGAAAACCACCTTGCTGCCACCTTTTGCACCAGCAGGAAGTACCTCTGGGAGAATGAGGTTTTGGAGGGTCAAATGAGCTCCAAATTCAGAAATTCCACTTGGGTTGGATAGTCAACATCCAGGGCTTTCCAACGAGCTATCATGATCTCAATTTGGATGCCGGGAAGTACCTCAAATTCAGGCTGGAAAAAATGCGACCCACTCGGCTCAAATGCGACCCACTTAAATTTTTGCTGAATTTTCAACTGCCAGCTCAGATTTTCGCCTAGTATGGACCAGTTTTGCTTGTGGATGGAATTTTTGAGTTTTTATGATGTAAATTCATGTTTGACATGTAACTTTGGCTTATTTTTATCTATTCTAGAAGATTCACTCTCAAAAGGGTAAAAAATCATGTAATGGATCAATTTCCACTCTTTTAGAGGCAAGTTGTTAGCTGCCTAGATTGTAGTTCCATGATTAGAATTGGTTGAAACTGATCCCTGAAGAGGGAATTCGACCCCTAGAGGTGGGGAAAGGTATTAGAGTGATCTATATATTGTAATTTCTCAATCATTTTCAGGGGTTGGAGAGGTTGGACTCTTGGGATACTTTTGATACCATTGTACATATTTTTCATATTTTGGCTAAGGAAAGATCAGGGGTTTTGCGGCACTTGTTGGGATCCTTGTGGTGTTCTGTTTCTTGATGGTGTTTCTTCTTTGTTTACTGTAAGTTTCTTCATGTTTAATGTATGCCATCCTTTCATTATGCTTCTGAACTAAATTGAATGAGTGAATAAGGTTGAATCCATTGTTTACAGTGCTTGGCCTTTGAATTCAGTTAGTTCTATATGTTTTCAGCCGTTTGGAGAGGATCCAAGTTCTTCTTTGCCCTCTTCAGCTCCTCGTCGGTCTAATCTGTCCATATATCCAATCAAAAGCATCAAGACAATCACCTACCTCGCCCCAACTCGAAATCTGCAAAGGTCTGACCTTATCCCCGGACCCAAAATCTGTTTTCCCATTTCTCCAGCGAAAAACCCAAAAACCAAAAAATCAAACATACCTATCTCTTTACTAGCCTAAAATCAGTTCTCATTGTAAGTCATCTCGCATCCTATTGCTCATTTTCTCGAGATTGACGGAGAGAGCCCTCTCCTGTCCTCGTAGGGCTAGCTACGAGGTTGAGCGTGGTTTGATGTAGCCGGAAGCGACGATTTCAGCCTCGAGGATTTTGAGCGCCAACACAGCGGGCGACCATACCGGGGAAAACTCAAACGTTTGCTTAGCTAGGACGGAGTCCAAGTCACGCGCAGAGCTGCAATCAGCTTGCTATGCATCGAAGTAGATAAACGCTGCTTCGCCTCGATCTCCTATAACTTTAATCGTAGTATTTAACTTGAAATTGCCCAAAGACATGTATCAAGTTCAGATCTGATGGTTGATGGTGGACAACGATCAGACATAAGACGGCTGAAATCATTCACCTGGTGACTCCAATTCAAAGTCTGGAGGACTGACTCTTTCTCTGAGAAAATGGAAGGATCTTACACAAAGTTCAGGTATCTGAAGTGGAATGGTATTCAAGATTTAATCTGCTTTCTCATAAATTACTTCTTTGCTGGTCTTGAAGCTATCCTGAAAGTTTTTCAAAGTTTGTTTTATGAGAAAGGTCATCAAAATCTTCACTCGACCTATTCAAAGAGTGTAAATGTTGAGTTTCCCTTTCATCCTGGCCTCCTCACTTTTCCCACATCTTATGTTGACTCTCTATAGAGTGATGAGCCTAAAGAAAAGAAAACTGATTTCGCAGCTCTTGTACATGCCCCTACACCTTGTAAAATTCCAGATCGGTATAAACCTCTTGTTTTGCCTTCTGTTCTTCAGTGCTTTTCCCGCAAATTATGACCTATATCTACCGAGATTTCAAGATGGTGAATGTAACAATGTCAATGCTGAGCAGCATGTGCAGTAATGTTGAGATTTTCTAGATCTTTTGAAGTTGATGATGAAGATGTTAGTATTAGGCTTTTTGCTCTTTCTTTGCAAGGCCAAGTGAAGAGTTGGTTTAAAGTCTCGCTCGATGCGGATGCGAGCATCACAGATTTTCAGCAGTTTGTCAAAGTTTTCCTTGACAGGTGGATGATCGGACAGAACTTTTTGTTGATTATAGAGGAGTATAACCAATTGAAAAGAATGCCAGGTGAGACAGTACAACAATTTTCTGCTAGATTTAACCAAGTTTATTATTCGATGCCAGTTGATATAAGACCTTCTCCTAGATCTGCTCTCTTGCACTACCCGGGTGCCTTTGATCCGGAAATGGAGTTTCAACTAAGAGAAAAGAATATTGCAACACTTCACGAGATGCAGAACAAGGCAGTGAATGTAGAGGCTCATTTGCTGATCTTGAGGGCAAGGTTGAAGGAAGAAGAAAAGAAGAATGTTTCTGAGCAGCTGACACTTTCAGAGGAAAATCTTGATCTTTTCGTAAACACAATAGAAGAGATGGTGCGGAAAATGACTGCAAAAAATGAAAATGACATTCAAGAACAAGTTGCTGACCCAAAACATTTTGTTTCTGATCCCAGTAGTCATAGTGATTGTTTTATAGATCAGTGTGAAGAAGAGAGAGCTGTTGATATGATGTGTATGTTTGATGATGAATTCCCTCAGTTTGATCAGTATGATGATGATTATGTTCTCCAAAAAGAATCTAATCTTGCAGACAAATCAGCAGCTAGCTTGTGCGAGGAGGAAGTTCACTTTCAGCAGCTGGAGTACAGTGATCAACCGATGCATATCAGCTATGGCAATGATGAGGAAAGTGCAGAAAATTTTGATGTAAGTGAAGGATCTTTGCCTTTGTGTTTTGATTCGCTTCAGTTCATTAGAGATAACTTTCATGCAATCAGAAATCAAACGTCAACAAGCCTTGATTTGGACCATCTAGAGGGCAATGAAAGCCTTGTTCAAAACTTCTCATATTCAGATTTTCAGCCCTCAAAAGTCATTGATTGTCAAGTTGCAGCTGAAGATTTGGAAGTGGGCACACATGATTTAATGATTCAAGGTGACTCTGTACCTTTATGTTTTGAATCATTTCAGTTTTTGAGAAAAAAATTGCATAGTAAATCTTCAAATGAGCAGCCCATAGGAAATCAGCAATCTCTCAGTGTTAATGTTGAGGATGAGTCAGATCACGAGATTTTTGAGCAGCTTGTAGCATCAGATTTGCAGCCATCTAATGCAATTGAAGGTTAGATTACAGATGAAGTTGTGGAAGATGAAATACATAATTTGATGATGCAGGAAGATTCTATACCCTTTTGTTTTGAAGCATTTTAGTTTATAAGGCAGAATCTTCATAATATATCTCAAGGAAAAGATGAACAGCCAGAAGGAGGTCATACAGTTTCAATGGATACATTATAGTACTCTTCTCAAGTTTTTGATGATCCCATTGCTCATGTGTTGGATGATGTTTGTTATAAAAATTTTGCTCCATTAGCTAACCATGTGCTGGAAAAGAATGTTGATGATAATCTTGTTCAAAGGTCACCTTCATTGTCTTGTTTAACAGATTGTTCATTGCATAGCACATGTCAAGATTTCCATTCATATGAGGAGATTGATAAAGGAGGCTTTTGTTCAGTCTGGAATCAGCAACAGAGTTTCATTTTTCATGAATTTCAGGATCATTTTGACAGCTTGCTGCAATCACCAAAGAAAAGCACCGCAGATGTGAGGAAAAGTTTAAGATCAAGGTATGGATATTATCTGGACCAGAGCTATGTTTATGAAGATCCATTCGCAATATTCTTGCAGTCATCCAGTCAATTTATGCTTTGCAAGTTTATCAGCAGTCCACTTGGTTCAAAGTTTCCATGGGAGTTGCCTTTCAGTAGTTATTTCTCGTTGTTCATAAGCAAGCATTTGGGAAGAAATCAAACAGCAGTGAGCATGCTTACATGGTTGCATTGGCTGTTCCATTACAGTTGATCGGGTGGTGTAAAGCACAATTAGAGTAGGTTGTATTGAATAAGCTCTACTTGGAGCATATTTCCAGTTTTTCGGTTGTGTTTAAGTATCGAGTTAGTTTTTAGTTGAGTGAGATTCAATTTTTTTCGTCAAGTCATCAGTTTTCAGTCATGCATTTCAGTTTGAGTTTTTGATTCCATGGCCCAATGGATAAGGCACTGGTCTGCTCTCCCAAAGATCTGTCGTTCTTGGCACCTCCAAGGAGCTACCATCCCCATTGGAGCCAATGTTAGATTCAGCCTTTGCAGCCTTCCTCCAGCAAAGATCTGTCGTTCTTGGCACCTCCAAGGAGCTACCATCCCCATTGGAGCCAATGTTAGAGTCAGCCTTTGCAGCCTTCCTTCAGTGATCAAACATGCTCTTTCAAAGTGATTTTAAAGTGTCAAGGTCAAATTTTGTCATTACAATGAGTCTTCAAGCAAAATTTGGTCACTAGGCATTAGGTCTAGGGTTTGCTTTCACTTCTTCCAAAGTTGTCCAAATGTCAGTACATGTCACCATTCAGCTGAGTGTACCATCATTCATAGGGTTTTCATCATCATGTAAAGTTCCATTGAGTCATTTCACAGCTTGTTCATGCTTCAGTTGTGCCTTGGTAAGGTCCATTTCCCTCTCCTAGGGTTTTGGAGGTAATTTCTCTTGGATGGTCAAATCATCGAAAAACTTGTATCCTGATGTTCATACACCTTCCCCTATCATTAATTCACCTAATTAAACACTTCCCGTCACTGAGATCCCCCAAATTCCTCATTTTTGCACAAACCCTAGTTTCTAGCCAAAACTTGGCAATTTCCTAGGCTAGGCCTGTGTTTTGCCCTTTTGGACCCCTTCCCCTCCCTCAATCTCTGTGATTCCACTTCCCCCTGCTTCCTAACATCCCTCCCTACTTCCCAAAATTTCCCCAAGAATTTATAAGCCCCCTATCCCCTTCATTTCGCTTCATTTCGACAAAATTCCTTGTTTCACACATCGGGATAAGTTTCACTCAAAAGAGGTTTCAGAGCAATCAAAGATGAATTTTGGAAAAATGAGAGAGGTTTTTGTTCCTAACATGCCAAGGAAGAACAAACTCCTTCACGTTTTACACAGGTATCATGGTTTTGGAGAAATGTCAAAAATACCGTTGCCTCAGGAGAATTGAATGCACCTCTGAAGTGACCTTGGGAAAATCAAGATTTCTCCTAGCATGGTTGGCCAAATGACTTGCATGATGAGTCAAATGATAACTAGACAGAAAGAAATTTCCAATGAGCTATCATGAGCTCAATTTGGAGTTGAGGAAGACCTTCAAAAGTTGACTGCAACAGCACTCTGCCTTGAGGCAGCCTCATTCTGATCATTTTGACTAGTGTTGGGAGATTTCATTTTTGACAGGGTAAATGGAATCCAAATTGCATAATTCCACTTGTGTTGAAAAGTAGACTCCAATATCTTTCCAACGAGCTATCACACGCTTAATTTGGACACCGGGAAGGCTTCGAAAAGCTTCCCGCAAAATGCACTATGTGGCAAGAGGCAAGAGCGACCCACTTGAGGGGAGCGACCCACTTGAGCATTTCAGCCAGTGTAAAAATGAATGGGAGCGACCCACTTGGGGGGAGCGACCCACTTAAACAAAAAAGCCCAGAAATTTGTGTTTTGTGCCCGAATTTGATTCTAATCGACTCCAAAAGCTTCCAAACAGGTTTTAATCATTGTTCAATGGATTTTTAGCATGATTATGATATTATTGATGTTGGGCAATAAGCCATGCTTGGAGAAAACCCTACATTCACCATGCAAATGATTTCTCAAGGGTTTTGAAATTGTATGGGCAGTTTTGTGGAAAATTTGAAAACCTTCAAATGGTCGAGATGTTCACACCCTAGCACGTTGTATAGATGATCCTCACACTTTCAGTTATCATCTTGTCACTGCTGTTCATGCTCTTTCATATTTTGCACAGTCTTATGTCGACTAATCTATAGCCCTCATTACCATAATATCACCATTGTTGTTGTTATCATTATATTACCATTGTGATAGTAATTTGTATCACTATGGTCATGGTCTTCTCCCTGTTCTCCAGTTCATAAACACAGTCCTCTACTTGTTTGCTTCTTTGACAAACTTTGCCCATCATTACCAAAAGCTTGCCCCATACTTTGCAGCTGGAATTCATTTGTGAAACTCACTTATGGTCAAAGCAGTGATATTTTTCATGCCACTAAAACAGAGCCATCCTCATTGTAATTTTGTTTTCCTATGATACTTTGGTAGTGCGTGATATCTATTGGGTGTTGAACATACATTATCAACACTGGCTGCGCATCTATATCGGTGCTACACAATGCCTGTCTTGTTACCAGGCCATGTGGAAGCGGTCGGTGTGAGCAGGAGTCGGACAGTGACTCAATCATTGAGGTTGATGCACTGAGATGGAGCATACCAGTGCACCAGTAGTGGTAACATATCAGAGAAGCCACAGAGCTTTGTTTCAACATCACGACGAGTACTATCTTCACCCGGGGTGGAAGGGGTCTCGTTGACTTTATCAGCAACGAGAGTACTATCTCCACATGGCGTGGAAAGGGTCTCGCTTTCTTCATCGAACGTGAAGTACATTCCAGGATCGCAGTGAGATAACACATACAACGTGTTACACCCCACAGGGCATGCACAGGAGAGCACTAAAGATAGGAAGGGGCACGATCCACTCCAGTTTTGGCAGGAGCTTCATTGACTGAGCAGATACATGATGGAGGACCTCCGCTCGAAATTTGGCAAATTACGAGAAAATTTTGTCATTTTCAAATTTTTGGTCTAAAAAACAGGTTTTGCAGCTACGTGGGTCGCGCGCTCATGCGCTCGCATTTTTTTGAGACACTTTCTGGAGGATATTTTTACATTTTTGGATTTGTCATGGTTAATTATGCATCCTCTGAAGTCAACTTAGCATTTCAACAAAATCTGGATGGTCAAACAGCTCAAAAACACCATGAAAACCACCTTACTGCCACCTTTTGCACCAGCAAGAAGTACCTCTGGGAGAATGAGGTTTTGGAGGGTCAAATCAACTCCAAATTCAGAAATTCCACTTGGGTTGGAAAGTAGACATCCAGGGCTTTCCAACGAGCTATCATGAGCTCCATTTGGATGTCGGGAGCTACCTCAAAATCAGCCTGGAACATGAGCGACCCACGCAGTTCAGGAGCGACCCACCTAGAGATTTTTTTGAGTTTTCAGCTGCCAGCTCAGTATTTCGCCTATTTTGGACCAGTTTTGCCTATGGATAGAATTCTTGGGTTTTTATGATGTAAATTCATGTTTGACATGTAACTTTGGCTTATTTTTATCTATTCTAGAAGATTCACTCTCAAAGGGGTAAAAAATCATGTAATGGATCAGTTTCCACTCTTTTAGAGGCAAGTTGTTAGCTGCCTAGATTGTAGTTCCATGATTAGAATTGGTTGAAACTGATCCCCGAAGAGGGAATTCGACCCCTAGAGGTGGGGAAAGGTGTTAGAGTGATCTATATATTGTAATTTCTGAGGCATTCTACAGGTTGGACTCTTGGGATACTTTTGATATCATTGTACATATTTTTCATATTTGGCTAAGGAAAGATCAGGGGTTTTGCGGCACTTGTTGGGATCCTTGTGGTGTTCTATTCTTGATGGTGTTTCTTCTTTGTTTACTGTAAGTTTCTTCATGTTTAATGTATGCCATCCTTTCATATGCTTCTGAACTAAATTGAATGAGTGAAATAAGGTTGAATCCATTGTTTACAGTGCTTGGCCTTTGAATTCAGTTAGTTCTATAAGTTTTCAGCTGTTTGGAGAGGATCCAAGTTCTTCTTTGCCCTCTTCAGCTCCTCGTCGGTCTAATCTGTCCATATATCCAATCAAAAGCATCAAGACATTCATCTACCTCGCCCCAACTTGAAATCTGCAAAGGTCTGACCTTATCCCCAGACCCAAAATTTTGTTTTCCCATTTCTCCAGCGAAAACCCAAAAAACCAAAAAAAAAACATACCTATCTCTTTACAAGCCTAAAATCAGTTCTTATTGTAAGTCATCTCGCATCCTATTGCTCATTTTCTCGAGATTGACGGAGAGAGCCCTCTCCTGTCCTCGTAGGGCTAGCTACGAGGCTGAGCGTGGTTTGATGTAGCCTTGAGTTTACTTCATTTCAGCCTGAGGTAGATTTGAGCGCTAACACGCCCCAGGGCACATAGTTTGGTCAGCGCACTGCCATCCTGACATTGGTACATAATCAACGGTGTAGTCATTTAAACGACCGCACTGCCATATTAGGTTTAAAAAAAAAACATGGTGTGTGTTTTCGGTACCGCACCGGAACCCAATGTGATTTCGGTGCTTAGATAAAGCGATGAGACCTAAGAATTCTGAGCAACAACGTGACGAACGGGAGAATAAATAGCTCGGCGCACCATGCAGGAAAATGTGTTTTTCTTAAATTGTAAAATTTAAGTTTTTTAACAAATCTAATATGCAAAAAAATTTAATTATTGAGAAACAAGTAAAATACCTGTACATTTTTGTGTCGAGGAGGCATATTTGCTGAAGAATTTGAAAAACCAAATTTTCCCACCGTTTTCCAAAATTCGAACTCCACAAGGTGGGATATTGATGGTAGCAGTGCATGTAAAGGGAGCATCGATGGTAGGGCACCTCACATAAAGGAAATCCACACCAGTGCTTGAGAGCTCTAGAGCACTAAAGAAGTGAAAATGCGAATTTTTTGGCTGGTAATTTTTTTTATTTAACCCTATTTCGGTGCGTGGGATTTTGAGGCGCATCGGGCGGTTTTTGCCTAGCTCACCGAGCATTTTAGCGCAGGTTTTTAAGATGCACTGGGACTGTTTCTGAGTATCGCATCGGTGCACTACTGTAATGAGATGCACTGGGCGGGTTTGTACGAAGAGCATGGTGTCTTGATGTGCCTATTTTTAGTATGCACTGGTGCTTTATGAGTTAAACGCATCGAAGAAAAAAAAACATCCGCAAAAACCTCCATCCGCCAATCTCCTCTAGAGACCTTCACTAAAAATGGATATATGGGCTATTTTTATAAGGGGTTCCTCAAAAAAATCCGCTAGAGGGTCTTTTCCTTGTATTGATTACATACATTCTCAACATTTCCTCGACAGTTCGGTTTACCCTGTATGTTTTCCCATCCATCTATGGATGATAAGTTGTGCTTAATGCTAATTAAGTCCCTAATCCTGCAAATTGTTCCTTCCAAAACTTGGAAGTGAACTTGGAATCTCTATCTAAAATCATCTTCTTGGGAACTTTGTGTAGTCTCACAATCTCCTTTATGAATATTTGTGCCACCTCACTAACCTGTTGGTCAATAATTGTCATTGATGTTAATATGAGCTCATTACACTTGATGACATGGATTTATTACCACACTTGGAGCTCTATTTAAGGTTACCTAACCTTTATCCTTGTCCCATTGACCTTATATATGAAAAATCCAAATATCCCCAAGGTTTGTACTACATTTCTTGAACAGTCATAAGGAAAATCATTCTATATCATTTTTAAGACACCATTTCACAATGATTCCTTCACGAAGATGTAGATGACTTTTTTACCTTTCCAATGATCCCTCACTCGCCCTCTAACTTCCCATAGTCTAGGAGAAAATTAATTTTTAAGATAATATATCATATTTTCTACCATAGCTGACCTAAGCTCAGTTACTCTAGTAGGCCTCACCTCCAAAATTCATGTCTCTTCAAAACACACTCCAACAACTATAAATTCAATTCTAATACTTAACTTTCCCCATCATCAATTCAGTCAAGAAAATTCCGAGTATAATGTGGCAAGGAGTTCACAACTCATGAACTGAAGAAGGTCGAGGAGAAGAAGCTTAAGGACCTGTAAAATTATCTCACGCACTTGTGACAAGGGGTATTTCCCTTGACATGTGGCAAGGAATCATAACTCTCGAACCTATGAAACAATTTTTTTTGGCTCATATTGGAGGCTCAAACCAGAATCATTTCAAATAGATTACCACCTTCAGCTTGGATCCTTGTTAAGGGACTGAAGTATATCACAGTCAGTTTGGATCTCATGTTTAGGAACTAAAATACACCATAGTCAGTTCGGATCTCTTAAGGATTGAACTATATTACAATCAGTTTGGATATTTTGTTAGGGGATTGTACTATACCATGGTTAGCTTAGTTATATTACAATTTGGACCTTCTTCTATGATAAAACTGTGGTACCATCTGTATAAGTTCATTTCAGACCTGTGATATATTATTTCGGACCTTTGAGGTGATAATAAGTGTTTTCAATTGCTAAAGGACATAGATATTACAAATTCCAACTATGGAGTTAAGGCCTCAGACCAAGCTACAGGATTTTATACTATGATAAAGATCTGAAACTCACACTAA
Source organism: Pinus albicaulis (assembly GCA_034641835.2). Taxonomy (NCBI): domain Eukaryota; kingdom Viridiplantae; phylum Streptophyta; class Pinopsida; order Pinales; family Pinaceae; genus Pinus; species Pinus albicaulis. The sequence continues at coordinate 1,189,352,184 of CM076575.1, read as the reverse complement.
CTGTGGAATGAACATAGTAGGCACCTACAAAATGTTGGATAAGTAATATTCGAACTGTCTCTTATGATTTGGAGCCTAGATATGTTTTTTCTTTGAAGGATCTATGGAATATTAGAGATACAATTATGGAGGGCTCAAAGCTAGTAAGCAGTCAACAGTAAAAGCGTGAAATGATGATAGTCGAAGGCTAGTACAACTCAAAATTTGAAGACCTTGGACAGTGGAACATTTGGATTTTTCGAAAAGTGAAGAGAATTCACTGAGAAAATTGGAAGTCCTGGACAGAATTGTAAAGCAACCAAAGCAAGTCACTTATTTATTTAATTAAAAAGCTTGAAGGGTTGGTGCCCTAGGGGTTGGAGCCTCTAAAACAAGCTTGGAGCCTTGAGAATGATATGGTTGGAGATTTAGAGGTTGGAGCCTCATAAAATCCCAAGTTGGATCTTGGTAGCTTGAAGGGTTGGATCCCTCAACATCATTGTACTAAAACTTTTGTAAAAATATGATTGGTGTCCTCACTTGTTCCGAATAAAATTATTATTCCTCATTTTCTAATTATAATTGTGAAGAATCTTAACTGGTAAACATAACAATTGAAAATAAATATTGATTCACCCCCCTCTCAGTATTTCCAACAATTAGTATCAGATCCAACTTCTTCATAATCATCTTAACAGCTCGAAGAAGGATTCTTAAGTCACAATGAAGAATCGGTATTCAAGAAAAATCCCTCAATTTGATGGAACAAATTTTGGCTTTTGGAAGTGTAGGATGACATTATATTTAATGTCTCTTGGACCTGAAGTGTGGCAATCGGTTCTATATGGATATAAATTTCCACCTACTCCTCCAACAGATCAAGACAGAAGGACAATTTACATAGAAAATTCCAAAGAACGTCCATAACTAGTGGAATTTATGATTCACAATTTACAAAAGTTATGAACTGTGATTTTGCCAAGGAAATGTGGGACATGCTTATTTCTATCTATGATGGATAGTCCAAGGTCAATAAGGAAAAACTCCAAACTCATATAAGACAGTTTGAGAGACTTAAGATGGATGAAGTAAAATATATTACAGCCTTTTTCCTCTAAGTGTATGAATTTTTCAACGCACTGAAGGGTATAGGTACATTCAAGAAATCACAGTTGTCCAAAAAGTCTTGAGATTGCTTCTGGAATGGTTTGATTCCAAAGTAAGTGCCATAGAAGAAATAAAATACCTAGATACTCTAAATATGGATTAACTTCATGGGATTCTCATTTCATGTGAAATGAGAAAAGGAATCCCAAGCTCCAAGGAAGCTACATTCAAGGCTTCAAGATCATCAAGAAACTAGAAAAATTGTAATTATAACAGTAATGATTCTGATACTGAAACTGAACTAGCACAATTCATGAGGAAACTAAGGAAAGGGTCCAAGCTCAAAGGTAAGTATCCTCTCATTTTTTTAAGTGTGGAAGAATAGGACACTATTCTACAAAATATCCTTATAAACATGATAGTGATGATGAAGACAAATATAAAAATAGGATGTTCAAGAAGAAAGGGTCAAATAATAAAAATTTCTTCTCCAAACAAGATGACTCCTATGAAGAAGAATTCTTGATTGCAAATAAAAAATCAACTAAAAATACCTTTCTAATCAAAATGGATAATGATGAGTCTAATGAAGAAGATGACTATGCTCGAAGCAGTGAAGTATTCTTCATGGAATTTACAAATGATGATGATTTTGAAAAATAAGATGAAGGAAATGTGGATGAATTAATAATGAGTTACATTCAAGAAAATTACAAATTAAGGAAGAAATTCATTTCTCTCAAATTAGAAAGGAATAATCAAAAAGGAAATATCTGAATAACAAACTAAAAGAAAGAGAAGAAATATGTGAAAAACAAGAAGTTGAAATTGTCTCTCTAACGAAAGAGTTGAATTAGGTTAAAAAGAGTTGGAAAATCTCCCAAACTCTTGATAACATCCTTATACTCAAAGACCTCAACATGATAAGACCAGTATTGGTTTCAAAGGAGAATCATCAAGTTCAAAGAAGAATGCCAATGAAAAAATCAAAAGAAGTTATGATGACATCATCTGCAATAAACCAAAAGAAGAGAATTCATTCCACCAAGAACAAAGGTTCACCTACAATAGCCCAAGGAATGAAGGAAATCTATCTCCAGGGAGTAATATGACATCAATTCAAGGTTATCCTAACAGGTATCAAACTATATTTCTTGGTTGTTGTTTCCATTGTAAAAAATTTGGTCATGAAGCTAAGAATTGCAAGTCTTATAAGGATAATTGCTCAAGATATAGGACCAATTATCAAAGAAAGCCACATAGCTTAAAATAACAAGGTCAAATCAAGACCCACAATTCATTTGATCCTTTGGCTAAATATGATCTAGTATGCTAAAAACGCAATGATTTCGACCATGATGCGCAAAATTGTCCATTTATATCAAAAAGAGAAGAGTTGAAGAAGGAGGAACCCACTACAGATAAATGTCGCCTATATTTATGTGCACATAGTAATGAAAATCAATGGTTCATGGAAAGTGGATGTTCAAGACACGTGATAGGTGATTAAAATAATTTTATCTCATTTAAAAAAAAGGATGGAAATGTATCCTTTTGAAGTGGGTCTACTAAAATTTCCAGAAAATGGGCAGTTTCTCTTGTTAATGGAAAGGGAAAAGAATAAAATGTATTGTTGATGGAAGGGCTCAAACAATATCTTCTAAGTGTTAGCCAGATTTATGACCAAGGACATAATGTTATCTTTAGTACTAAATACTGTGAGATATGAAAATCCTCATTGGGAGAACTTGTGGGAAAAGGAATAAGAACACTTGATAATGTATACATTTTGACTAAAATTAAAGAAGAAAAATGCTATATGAGTCAAACAAATTAAATTTGGTTATGGCACAAATGATTGGGACATATAATCTTCGATAACTTGGTTAATGTCAGAAAAACAAGTGCAGTGAGGTACATTATAAAAATTATAAAATCAGAATAGGTTGTGTGGGGCCCATGTCAACATGGAAAGCAAACTAGAACTTGCATCAATACTAAGGAGTTCTCAACACCAAAACCTTTAGAAATCATACATGCAGTTTATGTGGACCAAGAAGAACTCCATCTATACAAGGAAAAAGGTAATTTGCTTTATTTTTAGATGACTATACTAGAATGATGTGGGTATTGTTTATAAAATTCAATTCCGAAGCTTTTGAATCTTTTAAGAATTTCAAAGCTCTTGCAGAAAATGAAAAAGAATAAAAAATCAAGTGTCTTAGAATAGATAGACGAGGAGAATTCACCTCAAAGGAATTCGATGATTTTTATAAAATACATGGAATCAAAAGAGAACTCTTTGTAGCTGGAACTCCTAAACAAAATGGAGTTGTAGAAATAATAATTAGAATTGTACAAGAAATGACAAGAACAATGTTACTAGCAGTTGATTTGCAGCCCAAGTTTTGGAGAGAAGCAGTCGAGATAGCAATATATACCTTGAACAGATCTCAACTAAGACCAAATAATGACAAGAAACCATATGAATTATGGAAAGTACGACCTCCTTTAGTGAAATATTTTAACATTTTCAGAATAAAATTCTTTATGAAGATCAACGATGATTCACCGGGAAATTTTGATTGTTGTCTTGATGAAGGAATATTTCTTAGATATTCTACAAGGAGAAAAGCATAAAAATGCTACAATAATAAACTACAAAAGGTATCAGAAAGAATTGATGTAAATATTGAAGAATCACTTCCAGAAAATGGAATTAAATTCCATGAAGAAGATTCTACATTTGACGAATTCAAAGAAGAGTCAACAAAGGAAGAAAAATATCAAAATAAAAAGGAACCATCTCAAAAACCATCAAAGGTAAAATTCCTCCAAAAACACCATCTGGAAGAACAAATTATTGGAAATGTATATGATGGAATACAAACCCGAAGAAGGATGACAAGTACACCAAGAATATATGATGTTGTGTTACTATCCATGGTAGAACCAAAAAAAAATTCTCAAGCTAGTAAGGACCCTCATTGGGTGGAAGCTATGGAAGAAGAAATGTTTCAAATCGGAAATAATGAAACATGGGAACTTGTACCTCATCCAAAATATAAAAATATAATTGGAACCAAGTGGGTTTTCAAAAACAGAATTAATGAAGATGGAAAAAACATCAGAAATAAGGTAAGTTTTGTTTGTAAAGGTAATCACAAATTGAAGGAATTGACTTTGAATCAACCTTTGTACCAGTAGTCATATTTGAAGCTATAAGAATATTTTTGGAATTTTACTATTCAAAAGAAGTCAAATTCTATCAAATGGACGTAAAATCAGCATTTCTAAATGGTGATCTAACAGAAGAAGTCTACTTGGAGCGACCAAAAGGGTTTGATCTAGAAGAAGAAAAATACTTTGTATGTAAGTTGAAAAAGGCATTATATGGATTGAAACAAGCTCCTAGAGCTTGGTACGCAAGATTGGATCATTATCTATGACAAAAAGTCTTTAAAAAGGGGGTGGCAGGAAGTAATCTCTACATGAATATGGGCAAATATAAATTGCTAGTCACCCTTGTATGCGTTGATGATCTAATTTTCACCAGCAAAAATGATGAGATGAGTCAGGAATTTTCTCAAAAATATGTCTAAGGAGTTTGAAATTTCTATGATTGGTGAGTTATCTTACTTCCTTGGTCTACAAGTAACTCAAACTGAAGCAGGTATGTTCACTTCCCAAGAAAAATATCTTAAAGACATACTTAAAAAATATGGGATGGAAGAATGTGCTCCTATGAGCACACCAATGACTACAGATTTCAAATTAAGAAAAGATGATGAATCCCCTTCGGTGGATGCAGTAATTTACAAATCAATAATTGGATCTATTCTATAGTTAACTACTTCACGACCTGATATTATGCAAGTAGTAGGAATGGTGGCAAGATTTTAATCAACTCCTAATAAATCCCATTTGTTGTCAGTTAAAAGGATTCTCAGATATTTGAAAGGTACTCCAAAATTTGGCCTATGGTATCCAAAAATAAAAACTCTTACAATGAAAGCTTACACTGATGTTGATTGGGCTAGAAGCATAGACGATTGAAAAAATTACTAGCGGAAATGCATTCTTCAGGGGAGATTGTCTTGTATCTTGGCTCAGCAAAAAACAATATTCTATACCTCTATCCATAGCTAAAGTCGAATATATAGTTGTTGTGTATTGTTTTACACAAATATTGTGGATGAAGGAAGCATTGAAAGATGTCAACACAGAGATTAATCAACCGATCATTATCCATTGTGACACCACCAGCGTCGTTAGTCTTTCAAAGAATTTGGTAATGCACTCAAAGACAAAACATATTCCAATCAAATACCACTTTATCCGAGAAAAAGTTTTGGAACAGAATATCAGATCGGAATACGTCAATACAAAGGCACAAATTGATGAAATATTCACAAAACTCCCTACCACGAGAAGAATTTGAATATCTTCGCCAAAATATGGGGGTCATTTCTCTTGCATCACATTAAGAAAACACATTGACAGGGGTAGGAGCACCATGATAGGAGGAGCATCATGACAAGAATTAGTTTTATAGGGGGATTCCTTGGATACCCCATTTTTCATTGATGTCAAAGGGGGATAAAATATTGGATGAAAGAATATTTCCATCAATGACAAAGGGGGAGATTGTTGGTCAAAAATTTTCATTGATGTCAATATGAGCCCATTACACTTGATGACATGGATTGATGACCACACTTCGAGCTCTAATGAAGGTTCTCTAACCCTTATTATTGCCCCATTGATCTTATACATGAAAAATACAAATATCCCCAAGGTTTGACCTACATTTCTTGAACAAACATAAAGAAAATTGTTTTATATCATTTTGAAGACATCATTTCATAATGATTCCTTCACTAGCATGTAGAGGATTTTTTTTCCTTTCCAATGAACCCTCACTCACCCTCTAACTCCCCATAGTATAGGATAAAATTATTTCCTAAGATAATATATCCTATTTTCTACCATAGCCAACCTATGCTCAGTTACTTTAGTCGGTCTCACCTCCAAAAGTCATGTCTCTTCAAAACACACTCCAACAGATATAAATTCAAGTCTGATACTTCACTTTCAAATCATCAATTTGATCAATAAAATTCAGAGTATAACGCATCAAGGAGTTCACAACTCGTGAACTGAAGAAGGCCGAGGAGAAGAAGCTTAAGGAGAATTTTGAAGATATTTTTGGGTTAAAATCTATGATTGAACTATTCTCTTTGACCTGTAAACTTCTCTCTCAAACCTGTGACAAGGGGAAGTTCCCTTGACCTGTGGCAAGGAATCATAAATCTCAGACCTATAAAACAAGATTTTTTGGCTCGAATTAGAAGCTCAAACAAGAATTAATTTGGATACATTACCATAGTTATTTCGGATCTCATTTTTAGGAACTAAACTACACCACAATCAGTTCAGGTCTCTTAAGGGTGGAACAATACTATAGTTATTTTAGATCTTCTATTAGGGGATTGTACTATACCACGGTTATCTCAGTTATATTATAGTTCGGACCTTCTTCTATGACACAAATTTGGTACCATGTGTATAAATTCATTTCATACCCGTGATCTATTATTTTGAACCTGTGATGTATTATTTCGGATGTCTGAGGTGAAAAGAAGTGTGGTCGGTTGCTGGGGGATAGAGATATTGCAAATTTGGACTATGGATTTAAGGTCTTGGACCAAGCTATAGGATTTAGAATTGTGCTAAATATATAAATCTCAGACTAAATGTGGAAGGAAGATAGTAGGCACCTAAAGAAAATTCGATAAGTAATATTTGGATTGTCTCTTATGATTTGGATCATGGATATGTTTTTTCTTTGAAGGATCTGTGGAAGATAAGAGATACAATTATGGAGGGATCGATGTTGGTGAATATTCAACAGTAAAAGCCTAATATTATGATAGCTAGAGGCTAGTACAAGTCAAAATTTGAATACCTTGGATAGTGGAACATTTAGAGTTTTGGAAAAGTGAGTACAATTGAACAATGAAGAGAATTTAGTGAGAAAATTGGAAGTCCTAGACAGAATTGTGAAGAAATCAAAGTAAGTAACTTATTTATCTCATTAAAAAGGTTGAAGGGTTGGTACCCTAGGGGTTGGAGCCTTAAGAAGGATAGGGTTGGAGCCCTAGAGTTTTGAGCCTCATAAAAGCCCAAGTTGGAGCTTGGAAACAGGTTGGAGCTGTTGATTTTTCAGTAGCATCGGATGTGCTCTAGCTTTGAAATTTTATGGATGGGCTAGAACACATGCAATATTGAAGACCCAGAAATCGTTTGGAGAAATTCCACTAGGAGATTAATTTATTCTAATACTTAATTATTTTAATGGAGACCCTAACTCTAACTTAGGGAAATTAAATAATTAAAGTGAATTAATTTAGACATGTGGGTGTGAAAGTTCTAAGTAACGAGGATCAATTATTTTCTAATCTTAGCCGTTGATTAGAGATTAGATCATGGTCATTGATTCGTCAACTGAAAAATTATTAAAGGAAGGCTTTGGGGCAGTTGGAGAACACACACCGAGTGGAAACACTTGAGCTAAGTCAAAATTTTTGGGTGCAGTTTACTGAAAATTTTGGAGTGAGTTCGCAGTGCAGCGAGGGGCAGTTCGTCAATGGGATTTCTGAATCCAAGGTCAAGAATACAATAGCAGAGAGGCAGATCAGCACCAGAGGAGCAGTGTAGGCCCAGCAGGGATGACGCAGGACCAACATGGATGACACAAGCCCAGCAAGGGTGACGCAAGCCCAACTACGCTCATGCAAATCTAGCGTAGACACTCACGCAGGAAAAGAGGGGTGACCCGGGCCTAGGGGAGCAGACACATAGCCAGAAGGGGAAGTGCTAGGGTTTCAGAGGGCCAGATCGGGCTCGTATTTAGCATATCGAAAAGGGTGACACAACCACACTCAAGGGTGACACATTCTTAGCACAAAGCCTGTTGGGGACTGCGTAGGCACCTATGGGGTTCTTCATTCTGAGCAGACTTAGCCATAATATTTTTCTCCATAGATAGAGGAAATTTTGTTGAGATTTTCTCTATTGGGTAAACCACTACTAGTACCCTAGTTTGTATTCAAAAATCTGCATAATAATAAAACCCTCAAGAGTTTTTTCACCGGTTTTCCCACATTGATTTTTTCCAGGGATATTTTTCAAAAAAATATTTTGTCCTTTCTCAAATGTGCTTATTTATTCAGTACTTGATCTGTGTATTTTTGTAGGTAGTAGTGTATTTAATTCAATCTTTTTCTTGTATTATTCATAAAAAAAAAACTTCTTAAGTTAATAAAACAAGTTTGAGAATTAAATCATATTACTGTTGTATGATTTATACTTAGTAAATTCATAAATTTTTAGATGGTATCATATCTATTACAGATCAGGGAGAGTTGAAGCCATCAGTGAAGAGACGAAGTTTTTGTTGCAGGAATGCGGTTGTCTCAAGTGACAGTGTAGATCCAGAGAGAGTCGAAGAAGGGTGACACAGTGCTCACGTAAGGAGACGCAGAGCCAGGAAAAGTGACGTTGTAGCTGCTCAGACGCAATGCAGTGCTTGTTGAGACAGCGCATGAATTTTGTGCTTCGATTGTCATGGCTGGAGATGCAGTTTTTTCTTCAGAAGTTGTTGGCGGTGCAGAACAGTGTCTAGAAGGGTGTGACAAAGTAAGGGGAAGCAATTCCTCTGCATACTTTATCACCAATAATTTTGAGATCTGATCAGCGGAGTGATTGGAGAGGGCTGAATCGACAAGATTTGGTGGAGGATTTCCGAGAGGGAAATCACTTTTTAGAGGGAGCATATTCTCTAGAGGTTTTCTAGTGCCAAGAAACCTAGATCCGAGTATTTTTCTAAGGGCAGCAGCAGAAGAAGGGATAATAGTATTCACTTCTACATCTTTTGAGCAGAAATGGTTGCACATGGATTAATGGATCAAGACAGGTTGGATGGAGTATCCAACCTAGTCATATAGAAGGCTAAAATCTTGTCAGTTCTAGATGAATATCGCATCAAATATCATGCCTATAAGGATGTATTTGTTCCTCTTGATGTTAATCCATTGAAGAAGTATGAGGTAGCAAAAGCAAGGGCCAAGCGCTTCATTATGGAGAGGGTCAAGGTTCATTTGGTCCCACACATTTCTGAAAAGATCACATCAAATGAGATGTGGATGACGATTACCTCAATGTATCAAGGGACTCTTGTCCAAAGGAGAATACTTCTAGAGAATCAGCTTCGACTATTTCAGATGCATAAAGGAGATAAAATTGACCCCTTCCTCATTATATTGAAGGTGATTCGTGATAAGTTGGTTTCTATAGGGACTACTCTTGATGAGGATATATTGGTCAAGACTGCCCTTAATTCAGTGTCTGAAGAGTGGGAGACCTTTTTTCAAGGCATTTTGGGTAGAGAGACACTTCCAAATTGGGAATACATGTGGGCATCTCTTCGACAAGAAGAGATTAGGTGGTTGACCAAGGCGGGTAGCACCAATGACAGAATCAAGATCAAGAAGGAGGAGGAGAAATATGCAGCTCTCATATCTAAGGGAAGGCAGGGGAAGTGAGGGAAGAATAAGAAATACCTTTCAAAGGTTAGGTGCTTTAGATGTGGTGAACTAGGAAATTTCGCCACAACCTGTCCTTAGAAGAAGAAAGGCAAGGAATATTCAGATTAAAAGGTTGCACCAGTGAAGGGAGATGATGGGAGTGATGAAAAAGTGGCTACGAGTGCTCATGTGCCTCGAGAGAAGAGATGGGGCAACATAGATCTATAGACTGGACTATATATGGTGGAGGGCAGGATCCTTGAGGTTCCCAAACTCTTGGATCATATATGAGCTACGGGAGCCCTTAATGATAGTAGCAGGATGACTAGAGTCAATTGGTGTAGAGGATTATGGAGGCACATTTTTAGTGCTAAGATGTTGACGACTGGAGCAGCACAGAGCATAGGCATCGGCGGTGTAGAAGCAGCAGCGCAGTGATAGATGGTATTTCCGCAGCGCAGAGGCAGTGCTTACGTAGTGCAGAGCAACAACAATGCAGAGGCACTAGAGGGTCAGCACAAATTAGCAGCAGAGAGTGTTTCAGTATTGATATGTAGCCATACTAACTTATCTATCAATATTTTGGGTGATGTCCTTCATTTTATTACTTCTCAGCAACTGAGTTGTAGTGCAGTAGTTAACAATGGCAGTGCTATGGGTAGCATGATGCAGCATTTGAGAGGGAGTTGCAGTACAGATGAGGTAGTGGATCTAGCAGAGTCATGGGCAGTAGTACAGAAGGCAGCAACGCAGAGGATGAGGAGCAGAAAACCAAGCATTAGTAGTGTAGGGGACCAATGTCGTGAATCAAAGTAATGCTTCTGGATAGAAGTGTTGCTAGAGCACATTCCTTGCTAAGAGGATGTGTTGATTTTTGGGTAGCATCGGATGTGCTCTAGCTCTGAAATTTTTTGGAGGGGCTAGAACACATGAGATCTCCAAGACCCATAAATCATTTGGATAAATTCCACCCGAAGCTTAAGTTATTCAAATAATTAATTATTTTAATGGATATCCTAAGTCTAACTTAGGGAAATTAAAAAATTAAAGTGTATTAATTTAGATATGTGGGTGAGAATGTTCTAAGTAATGAGGATCGAGTCTTTTCTAATATTAGTCATTTATTAGATATTATTCACAATCGTTGATTCTTCAACTGGAAAATTATTAAAGGAAGGCTTGGGGTCAGTTGGAGAACACACACAGAGTGGCAGCACTTGAGCTAAATCAAAATTATGGGGCACGGTTTGCTGATAATTTTCGAGTGAGCTTGTGGTGCAGTGAGGGGAAATTCAACAGAGGTATTTCTAAATCCAAGGCTAAAAATACAATAGCAGAGAGGTATATCAATACCATAGGAGCAGCGTAGGCCCAAGAGGGGTGACACAGGCTCAACAGGGGTGATGCAGGCCTAACCAGGCTCACGTAGAGCCAGCACAAAGGCTCATGTAGGCCCATAGGGGTGACACAGGCCTAAGGGAGCTGACACAGAGCCATAAGGGGTAGCGCTGGGGTTTCAGTGGGCTAGATCAATATCCTATTCAACATATCATAAATGATGATGCATCCACACTGAAGGGTGATGCATTCTCATTGCAAAACTTGTTGGGGACTACGTAGGCACCTGTGGGGTTCTTCATTCTGATCCGAATCAGCCATAATACATGTCTCTAGAGATAGAGGTACTTTTTCTTGGATTTTATATGTTGGGTAAACCACTACTAGTACCCTAGTTTGTATTTAGAAATATGCATAGTAATAAAACCCTCAAGAGCTGCAACACCGGTTTTCCTTCATTAGGTTTTTCCGGGGACTTTTTTCTGAAAAACCTTGTGTGTCATTTTTCTAATGTGCTTATTTCTTCAGTACTTGATCTGTATATTTGCGTAGGTAGCAGTATATTTACTTCAATTTTTTTCTTGTATTATTCAGAAAATAACTTGTTAGGTTAATAAAACAAGTAGAAGAAGTAAATCAGATAAATGTTGTAGGATTTTTTTTAGTAAATTCAAAAAATTTCACAGGATCCTAGCAGCTTGAAGGGTTGGAGTCCTCAAAATCATTGTACTCAAACTTTTAAAAAGAGGATTGGTGTCCTCACTCGTTCCTAATAAAAATATTTTATTCAGTTTCTAAATATAATTGTGAATAATCTTATCTCATGAACATAACAATTGAAAATAAATATTGATTCACCCCCCTCTTAGTATTTCCAACATACTCGAGTTGGTGGACTTGACTACTACAAAGTGATATGCCTTGCTCAACCTATCAACTACCATAATTTCATGATGTTGCCTAGAGGTTCTAGGAAAACCTGTGATGAAATCCATAGATATCACCTCCCACTTCTATTCCAGAATGGGAATGGGCTACAATAAACTAATTGGATGCTTGCATTTGACCTTCACCTATTGGCACTCTGTGCATTTAGCGACAAAATTAGCTACTTCATTTTTCATATCATGCCAAAAATAAAACTTCTTGATGACCATAAGAGTCTTTTGGTATCTTAGGTGGTGAAAATATGGCTTTGTATGAAACTCTCTCATGATGAGGCTTTTCAACTCCTCATTTCTCGGCACATAGATCCTATTCTTGAATCTAATCAATTCATCATTTGTGAAATGATACTATGCATCTTTTCCATCCTCGCTACCTTGATGTAGCTTCTATTTTATCCAAGGATATTTTTCATCATTTTTCCCTACACTCTTGACCCACTCTACAAGGTCCACTGCTTATGGTTTCCAAGTGATTGAATTGAATCCTTCTACTAAGTGCATCATCTACTCTATTCTATTTTCCCTTAATGTACTTGATCTCAAAATCAATCTCACTAATTGTATCCATCTAGCTAGATTTCCTGGAATTCAACTTAGGTTGATCAAACAAGTACTTTATTCCTCCATGATTTGTTATGAGAGGGAATATCCTACCGAGGAGTTAATTCATCCACATCTTTAATGCATGAAAAATGGAATCTAACTCTAAATCATGAATCGCATAGTTTTCCTTGTGTTACACAGTAATTTTTCACTGTCCCTGCAATCCCCATCTTGCCCATTGGAGGGTCGTTTCTATGATGAATAAGTAGTGTCATGCCTTGCAAATACCATCATTGCATCCCTTGCCATGAGGACAACTTTCCTTATGTTGATCATTTCTTGAGAAGGCCCCTAAAAACACTTGTTTTTGCCTTGGCGCTGGTAGCCCATTATGTCCTCGCGCCAAAGAGGAAAATTAACACCGAGCCCGCGCAAGTTGGCGCTCTGTCCCAGTTAAGCACCCGCACCAATCTTCTTATGGAAATTTTTTTTTAAAAAGAGGCGAAGTTTCAATTACAACAACTTCGTGGATGAGTCATGAGGAGTGGTTTCGAATGAATAACCACGACCTTTCTCCTTTGGCGTCTTGTTTCCACCTTATGGGGAACCTCCCAAGGGATAATGCCTCCCTTCCACTATTGTAGGGATCCCAACCTCATCCTCTCCTCTATAAATATAGCCATCTTCCATTGATGAAGGGGCTGAATGGTTGAGCCCTAGTAGCCTTAATCGTAGCTCGAATAGAGCTGAATCAATAGCAAGGAGATTATCGTCAGATAGCCAAAGAGAGATACTTGTCCCATTCCCTACAAGCTTTATCGAGACTTACTCTCCTATCGACCTGCCGAAGGAAGATCTAGTGTCAGAGCTCAGGTTGTATCTTTCTTTGTTCTGATTAATAATAAGCGACTTCGATTATGGTTCCACTCAGATGTTCATGTTTTATGCTATGAGTTGTATCTTCTGTGACTGATACATAAATGCATGTATTAGGTTTTATGCTTGTGTGTTTGTTGTTTCTTCTTGTACGTGCAGGTGTTCAATCGCGTCGAGCAGAAGAATTGTGATCTACCAAAGCAAGGGACGGAAGCGCCATCTTCTCCACAAATGACAACAACGTAGGACTTAAGGTAGGCCTCTTGTCGCATCTTGGCCTTTAGCAATTAGGAACTTGCGTCTTAGCGTGACTCGGTTGTTGCTAGACCCGATCTGGGCTAGTAGGGATCGCCTCTGTTCGCAGAGGGGATTTACCTCTCCAACAAACTAGCGACTCCACTAGGGAGTTTGATTGGAGTTTGTCTTGTCTCTTTTGGTTGCTTTTGGCTTCTGTCTACTTGATTTTATCTTCTGGTCTGTCTCCTTCTGGTGTAAAACCCCTGTTCGGCGCCAGAGGATCAGATCTGACTTCTGCTTTTCCGAAATTTTCATCTTTTCACAGTTGGCTTGATTGGCGCGGTTTCCACCCTGACAGTCACGCCCATTGGCGCAGGTTGCCAGTTCATCACTCGTGCCATCCCCTGTCTGGCATGGATTACAGCCAGACAGTCGCGCCATTTCCTGTAGGTGCTAGGGTTTTCCCTTGTTCGGAAGTTTTTTTTTGTCAGTACTTTACTTCTGGGTTAGTTTTAGATTTTTCTTGAAGTGGTGAGTCTGGTCTTGGTTGGGAGAAAATATTTGTTTTTTCATTTTAAGGCATTGGTGCTTGTTTTCAGTTAGCAACCCGCACCGATTGGCCATTGGCGCTAGTTTTTAGTGAGCAAGTCGTGCCATTTGGCGCTAATTTCACCCACAAAAGTCGTGCCAATTTCAGGGTGTGTGAAAATTGAGATTTTTTCCCTAAATCCTTCACCAGTGTGTCTTTCCCTTCCGGCCTTTTCTCTGTATGAGCATAGACTACATTTTTCATTGTTTGGAATGTCTTCTTTCCATGATTGCTTGATGTAAAAGGGAATGAATGCCTTGTTTTCAACTCATACTTTGGAAGTCCTTTTTGTGCTTGACCTCATATGTCTTGCAGCCTTTTAAGGAATTTCGTTACAAAATGTTTAAAACAACGATTGCATTCTTAGTGTTTGTTTACATCTCTTTTGCATTCATCCTTCATTAAGGAGATTTGTGTTCTTTTAGTTTTCGTCTCAAATTTTTCTTTTTGTTAAATTCATTAGATCACATTGCATTGAAAAGTATTTTTGAGATTTATCATTGAACTTAGATCACATTTTTTAATGATTGAAAACTAAAAATTGCATCGAGTGCATTCTCTTTCATTAAATCATGCATTAAGTAGATTCTCATTTCATCGAAAAATGCATTGAGTGCATTCTTATTCTTTGAAAAAAAAAGAAATTGTGCATAGATTACAATTGCATAGTTTTCAAAAAGAGAATTTTGCATAGATTACATTGCATTATTCACATCATTGAATGTTTGAAATTACTTTTGGATAGTGAAAGTCATCTAGTTTGGAAAATTTTCTTTGTTTGTTACATCATTTTTTGAAGCTCTTCCCTTAACTAGGTAGCGTTCATCGAATTGAAATATTTCTTTTCTCATATAGTTGCATATAGGAGATTGTCACATAACATTCGGTAGGGCCTAAAATTGAAACATAATTGAATATCAACACTAAAATTTATTGAATTTACCTTAAGGCAGCATTGAAACATTAACGAAATATTTAGAGGTCTAGGCTAGTGACATGTTCCGGCGTCGTTAAACCTAGTAGTTTTCGTTCGCCTCTTGGCTTTAGACAGAACTAGTATGGACTTGTGCTCCCCGTACCGTCACGTATATAAAGGGAGACCCCACTAGGTTGCTATCCTTTATCCGTAGGAAGCTGAGTCTGCCGCTTTATACCCGTGATACACCAGACACAGCATTCGGGGATATTTCCTGCACGTACGTCAAGTCCTTGGTTGATTTCTCTTTCCATTTTTAACCAAGGTGTATATTGCAGTTCACGAATATCTGGTACACCCTTTTTGCCTAGAGTTTCAGAGTAGTCATTTCGATCTTTTCTGTCTCATTAAATTTGAAAGGATCATCAAGCGCTTTTCCTCTCACGCTTGTTTCCAAATTGAAAGAGATAAAGTCATCTTTTACTCGTTTATTGACTCTTAAAATATGAAACGGTAGAGTCTGGTTTAAATGTTTTAAAAATTAACTACCCACGAAATATTCCTGGTTAAAGTTAGTTTCCTTAGGGTGTTGTTCTAAATTTTTTTCTAATGGAAACTTTTCCGGAGTTCACCAACCAAGTAATCCCCTCTGAAGGGAATCCTGGTCCTTTTCCTCCTTTTGGGAATGTCGGTGCTCCTTATATGGCGACGTTGTCCCTTCCTGGGTTAACTGTTGGGTTGCTTGTTTGGTTGCTTTCAACCTCTATGATTCCGAATGTCCCGGCTAATGTTCAATCAGTTCCTCCGCCTGAACAACACCATGTTGATTCCAAGGTGGACCTCTCCCCTTCTTCGCCTGTTTCTACATCCTCCTCTTATACTTCTCCTAGTGAAAGTTTGGATTCGAGTAACCAGGTGGCTAAGAAGAAGAAGAAGAAGACAAAGAAGAAGAATTCTGATAAGAGAGAGGCTAAAGCTACAGCTATTGCTTCTAAAACACCTCCTCTTGATGAACCTCCCAACCCTCCACGGAAATTAAAGTTCCCTTGCATGTTGTGCACGGGAGACCATCTTCTTCGAGACTACCCTGGCATTCCCAAGGTGCTCGAAGTATGGTCCAATGGTCTCCTGTCGTTGCCTTTGGCTTCCGGGAGTCGAGTTGGGGGCAGGTCTTCAACTGGTGCTGGTAAAGCTCCTAAGAAGCTGGGTAAGCTCACCAATCCCTGTAAGTTGTGTGAAAGGCACCATACCATTCACCTTTTTCCATATATGGATGAAGCCAAGCGAGTGTTGGACAGCCCAACTGTTTCTACACCATGCCTTCCGATTGGTTACGAACAGCTTTCTTTGAGTCTTCCACCAACTGATGCCACGATTGGTCAAGAGTCATCCTTGGTCGATCCCGCAGCCTCATAAATTCAAATTCAGAAATTTGTTCCCAACCAACCATTGGTCGTGGGACTGGTTGAGCTGGCCCCATCTACAGTGCACCAGGTCTTTTCTGTTCAGAGTGGATCTCACATCCCTCAGGTTCTTCTTGTTTCTACAGATTCCTGGGACTTGGAGAAAGATTCTCCTGTCCCTATATCTCAAGAAGCTGCTCCTCTGCCTCCCGTGATGGAGGTCCCGAAGGATATCCTTCCCGCTTTCAAGATGGAGGTCATGGAGGATGATCCTTCTTCTTCCGTAACACCAGGGGAATACCATCGCAGTTTTATGGTAGCCCTTCCAAGTAGTTTGGTCACTTCCTTTGACTGGAGTCGATTTGCAGGATACCGCCTTCCGTCTTATGTGCCTTTTGAGATAATGGTACAAACCTTTGGTCTGGTCGTACCTAGCACTGTTATAGATGAAGGCACGTCTGTTAGTTTTCTATCCTCAACTACTTGGAAAGCTTTTAGTTTGCCGTCGCTTGTGCCTGTTACACAGAATCCATTGGCGTTTAACAGAAGAACTAGCCAACCGTTAGGGATCCTCCCAAGGTTACCTGTTACATTGGGAGGTAAAATTGTCCACATGAATGTGATGGTTGTTCGAGGCCCCTTGGATTTCAATCTGATTTTGGGGCGCGATTACACCTATTCCATGGTTGCGCTTGTCTCCTCCCTTTTCTATGTGATCTGTTTTCCACATGAAGGATGGATCGTGACCATTGATCAGCTTTCGTTCTTTGGTCCTGATGTGGCAACTAGCCCACCATCATCCCTTCCTTGTTTTTATCCAACCATTGTATCTGCCCACCACAGGTCAACTATGTGGCTACCTACCCCGTGCCTATACTCAGTGATAGTGTCATTGTACATTGTGTGTTGGGGGCATTGGGTCCTAATTTCCGAGCTGTTGTTCTCCCATCCGATGTATAACTCTTGGAAGCCATGACTTCTTGTTCATTATGATGAGGTGTCCAGAGCATAGTTCCTTGTCTTGTGTCAAGCTCCTTAAAAAATGAAACAAGGTTGTCGGAGCATGGTTCATCTGCTTGTGTTAAGCTCCTTAAACCATGAAACAAGGTCTATTGGAGCAAAGTTCGTTTTCTTGTGTCAAGCTCATTAAAAAATGAAACAAGGTGTCATGAGGATAGTTCTTTTAAATGTGTCAACCTCGTTAAAACAATGAAACACTTCCCTGTTCAATTCGAGTCTTTGATAAGATCTCGTAAAATCCCAGTCGAGTCTTCCTCTTGATCTCGTAATTCGAACCTTCACTCCATCTGTCTTTCATATGGATTGAAGCTTGGGGGGAATGTACCTTGAATTGAGTCACCATGCTGGGGGCATGCTTACTATTTCAAGCATAGTTTGTTTCCGTTTCAAGCTTGTGTAAAAATGAAACCATTCCCATTTTACCTCTTGTGATTGCCATTTTATCAGCCTATTTTTCCAGATGAACCTTGGTTTCGTCACTCCATCATCACTATCTGCTTGGCCGATCATATGTCTTCACTTGGTTGTTTCACCCAATCCTGAGGAACCAATGTGATGAGTGGTATTATTAGACAGCCTCTTAACCTTTACTTCCTCTAAGCAGTTCCACCATCATCGGAACCAGTAGCTACCTGTTATACCACTCGTTCCTCCAGGAGGAGTCAACTTTCAGCTCTTTTCTGACTCTTAAAAATTGAAAAGATTGCCGAGTCGCTTGTCGTTTTGAGCTTGTTAAATTGGTTGCAAATGTTAGAAAATTATATATTACAGAGCAATGCAATACATAAAATATGCGGAAAATACAAGCACACAAAACACATAAAACCAGAGAGACACAGATATACGTGGTTCACCCAGTTTGGGCTACGTCCACCCCAAACAGCCAGTCCTTCCTTTCTATTATCCAGCAAAATGAAGAGACACAACCTACAGCAGATCCGCTGTAATATCCTTTGTTCTCTCACAGTCTCCCTCTCTGTTTCTCACTCCGAGAATACACACATACAATACTCAGCCGCAATACAATACCCTCATAAAAACGAGGGGTTGCCTTCTGGGGCAAGAAACCCTAATCTAAACATAACTTCTACCGTCAGATCATTTGCCTATGAATGGCCCAGATTGACTAGAAATTACTATACTTTTACAAGGCAATTTTACATCTGTTTTTAGCTTCGGGGGTGCTGCCCCCAAAAGCCCCCGCCAGGGGGGGGGCTCTGAAAAGCACTGCCGCCTCCCCTGGACCCCCCACGGCAGCGATTAATTACGGGCGGCGTTGCCACCCCTTTTAAGGTACAGGGGGTCCAATGCTGTGATACAAAATAAATAAGATAATCAGGCTCCACACCCAACAATCTCCCACTTGGAGACTGATTGTAGCAACTCCACCGCTGCTTCATTTGCTGGACAATGACTCCTCTTTGGACTTGGCTATTCCTCATCTTCATCGTCATCCTTGAAGACCAATTGAAACTGAGCATGTTCTCAGTTTCTCCCTGGTTACAACTTTTGTTAGCATATCTGCAGGATTCTGGCTAGTGTGTATCTTTTCCAGCTTCAACTATCCATCTTCCAATACTGACCGTATGAAATGGTACTTGAGATGTATGTGTTTAGTCCTGGAATGAAATGCTGAGTTCTTTGCAAGATGAATATCACTTTGGCTATCACTGTATAGCGTGCCCATATCATGCTTCTTACCCAATTCATCCATAAACCGTTGTAACCAAATCATTTGTTTACTAGCCTCTGTAGCAGCAACATACTCTGCTTCTGTTGTTGAAAGTGCAACAACACTTTGGATTTTTGAAACCCAACTGACAGCTGTTCCACCTACAGTAAATACATATCCTGTAGTGCTCCTCCTGTTATCTCTGTCACCTGCCATATCTGCATCAACATATCCTTGTAGAGCAATGTTTGAACCACCAAAGCATAATACTTGATTTGTGGTACCTCTCAAATATCTGAGAATCCATTTTACTGCCATCCAATGTTCTTTTCCTGGATTATTCATGTACCTGCTTACAACTCCCACTGCATGTGCAATATCAGGCCTTGTGCAGACCATTGCATACATTAAGCTTCCAATTGTTGATGCATATGGAACTTTAGACATATAATCCATGTCTTCTTGGGTCTTGGGGCACATCTCCTTACTAAGTTTGAAATGGCTAGCAAAAGGTGTACTAACTGGTTTTGCATTGTGCATATTAAATCTTTTCAACACCTTTTCTATGTACTCATACTGAGACAGTGTTAATTTGTGATTTTTTCTGTCTCTAGTTATCCTCATACCAAGGATTTGTTTTGCAGCTCCCAAATCCTTCATTGCAAATGAATTTGCCAATTTTCTTTTGAGCACATTTATTTCCTGCATGTTAGATCCTGCAACAATCATGTCATCTACATACAATAACAATATAATATAGCTGCCATCATTTTGCCTTTTTAGATAAACACAATGATCAGAGTGACATCTAGTATAACCTTGTTCGGACATAAACTTGTCAAATTTTAGATACCACTGCCTTGGAGCCTGTTTTAAGCCATACAAGCTCTTCTTTAACCTGCACACCAATTTTTCTTTCCCTTTGACCTCATATCCTTCTGGTTGCTGCATGTATATCTCTTCCTCCAAATCTCCATGGAAAAATGTTGTCTTTACATCTAACTGTTCAAGATGTAAATCTTCCGCTACTACAAGACTTAAGATAGTTCTGATTGAAGTCATCTTAACAACAAGAGAAAATATTTCATCAAAATCAATACCTTTCTTTTGTGAAAACCCCTTCACCACAAGTCTAGCTTTGTACCTATGTTTTCCTCGATCTTCTTCCTTCAGCCTGTAAACCCATTTATTCTGCAATGTAGTTTTACCTACAGGCAACCTGACTAAGTCCCAAGTCTGGTTATGCATTAAGGAGTCCATCTCTTCTTCCATGGATAGCTCCCACTTCTTCCTGCTTTCAACCTGCATTGCTTCTTCATAACATTCAGGTTCACCAGAATCAGTCAGCAATAAATAATATAATGAAGGAGAGTATCGTTCAGGGGGTCTACTTATTCTGGTAGATCTTCTAACACCACTTTCAGGTGTTTGAGGTGCCTGTTGCTGTTGTGGTGGTTGTTGCTGCTGTGGTTGTTGATTATTATTATTTTCAGGCACCTTTACTTTTTCAGTTATCTCATCAAGAACCGTGTATTCCTTGCTTTCTTTTTTCTGTTTCTTTTCCTGCAGCTGATTCTTATACAAGACCTTTTCATTGAATATTACGTCTCTGCTCCTAATGATTTTGTTATTTTCATAATCATATAAGCGATAACCAAAATCATTAGCACCATATCCAATAAAGGTACATTTCTTTGATTTTGCCTCAAGCTTTGTTCTATTTTCTTTATTAATATGGACAAAGGCCTCACAACCAAAAGGCTTTAAAAGAGAGTAGTTTACCTTTTTACCTGTCCATGCTTCCTCTGGAATACCACCATCCAAGGAACTTGAAGGCCCTCTTTTTATTAGATAAACAACAGTATCTACAGCATCTGCCCATCTGCCCAAAATTGTAAAGGCAATCCTGCATGCAATCTCATGCACCTTGCACACTCCATGATTGTTCTGTTCATCCTTTCTGACACACCATTTTCTTGTGGTGTTCTTGGAACTGTCTTCTCTCTAAAAATTCCATGCTATGAACAGTACCTATCAAACTCTTTGCTGCAATATTCACCTCCATTGTCTGATCTGAGACACTTCAACTTCTTTCCTGTCTCAATCTCAACCAAAGCTTTCCATTTCTTGAAAGTATCAAATACATCAAATTTATTTTGAATACAATAAATCCAAGTTTTTCTAGTTGCATCATCAATAAAAGTAACATAATAACGAGAGCCACCAAGAGATGATACCTGAGCAGTTCCCCATACATCTGTATGCACAAGCTCTAATTTTTCGCTCTTCTTTTCTTTCCCAACTCTGAGAAATCTGACTCTCTTCTGTTTTCCATAAATGCAATTCTCACAGAAATCCAAATCAACATTCTTCAAACCTGGCAACAAATTTGTTGAGTGAAGAATCTTCATCCCCTTCTCACTCATGTGTCCGAGCCTATGATGCCATAATGCTGCATCTACTCCTTTGGAAGTTAAAGCATTAACAGAGTTAGAAATACCATTGCATAAATACAATGTACCAACCTTTTCGCCTTTTGCTATTACCAGGGCTCCTTTGGTGACCTTCCAAATTTTATCTGTGAAAGTTGTCACACAACCTTCACCGCCTAACTGCCCTGTTGAAATCAGATTTTTCTTCAGATCTGGAACATGCCTTACCTCCTTTAGTAGCCATTGGTTTCCATTCTGTTGTTTTACAAGAACTTTACCCATTCCAACAATTTTACAGGTTTTATCATCACCCAAACGAACTTGTCCAAAATCTTCTTGAACATAGTCATGAAAATATTTCTTATCAGGTGTGGCATGGAATGAAGCCCCTGAATCTACAACCCAAGAATTAGTAACATTTTCAAAAGAAAGAATCAAAGCATCTTATAACACATCACCTGTCACATTTTCTTCATGATTGTTTTCTTGTTGTGTGTCTCCTTCTTTTCCCTTCCGAGATCTACAGTCTTTTTTTAGGTGTCCTTTCTTTCCGCATTTCCAGCACACTATCCCTGATCTGGACTTGGATCTGCCTTTCCTTGATTTACTTCGATATCCTGAGCTCTTTCCTCTTTCCATTCTTCTTCCCCTAGACTCTGCAATCAAAGAATTACCCGATGTCTCACCGGAGCTTTTCTGTCGCATTTCCTCGCTAAGGATAGCACCGACAACATCATAAAACTTTAAAGTACTAGATCCGGAGACAGAGTTACTAATGGCCATAACCAAACCATTCCAGCTTTTTGGTAATGAGCATAAGAATAACAGAGCTCTAACTTCATCATCAAAGTTTACCCCTACAGAACTTAACTGACTGGTAACTGTATTAAATTCATTTAAATGGTCTGCAACAGATCCACCTTCCGACATCTTCATATTAAATAGTCGTTTCATAAGAAATACCTTGTTTGATGCCGAGGGTTTTTCATATAGTTTTCGCCAACATCTGCATCAAACCCTCTGTTGTTGTTTCCTGCGAAATATTGAAGGCAACTGACGCTGCAAGGCACAACCGTATTGTTCTGAGTGCATTTCTATCGAGAATGTTCCATTCCTCATCTGTCATGGTCGTCGACATATTTGTTTTTCCGCTCAATGGTAGGTATAGATCTTTCTGATACAGATAATCTTCCATCTACATCTTCCACAGCGGGAAGTTTTGGCCATTAAATTTCTCGACCCTAAACTTACCAGCTTCCGCCATTGCTCCCACTCGAACCAAGAACCCTTCTTTCCTGCAAGTCTATCAGCCAAATATACCTTCAGCTCTGATACCAGTTGCTAGAAAATTATATATTACAGAGCAATGCAATACATAAAATATGTGGAAAATACAAGCACACAAAACACATAAAACGAGAGAGACACAAATATACGTGGTTCACCCAGTTTGGGCTACGTCCACCCCGAACAGCCAGTCCTTCCTTTCTATTATCCAGCAAAATGAAGAGACACAACCTACAGCAGATCCGCTATAATATCCTTTGTTCTCTCACAGTCTCCCTCTCTGTTTCTCTCTCCGAGAATACACACATACAATACTCAGCCGCAATACAATACCCTCATAAAAACGAGGGGTTGCCTTCTAGGGCAAGAAACCCTAATCTAAACATAACTTCTACTGTCAGATCATTTGCCTATGAATGGCCCAGATTGACTAGAAATTACTATACTTTTATAAGGAAATTTTACATCTGTTTTTAGCTTCGGGGGCACTGCCCCTGAAAGCCCCCGCCAGGGGGGGGCTCTGAAAAGCGCTGCCGCCCCCCCCTGGACCCCCCACGGCAGCGATTAATTACGGGCAGCGTTGCCGCCCCTTTTAAGGTACAGGGGGTCCAATGCTGTGATACAAAATAAACAAGATAATCAAGCTCCACACCCAACAGCAAAACGATATCTACCCAGCATAATTTTAACCCTTTTTCGGGCTGGGATGGATTATTTATGAAAAAGGAATACCCTAGCCTATCACGACTAGGAGGCTTTCTCAAACACAGTTTTCTACCTTTTCGGATCTGAGAAACTATATACGAAAAGGGACTATTGGAGTTTACTTTTCCTCTGTCTTTTCAAACTCTCTAAACATGAAAAGACACTGATTTCTTCCCTTTTCAAACTTGTTAAAACCTGATGACATCAGATTCTGTCGTAATGACGATATTCGAGTTCCTCCTTCCTAGGGCTCGTTAAATGTACTAGGTTGGATTTGTCCGAAGGACGAACTTATATGAAAAGCATATGGTATCCTCTTCAAGTTTGTGTAAAAATAAAGAGGTACTCGCGAGAAATGGTGGGGGGGAAACGGGAACCAGCATCATCATTGTGTCGACAGTATTTCGCTCTTGAACATGGCACTTGTCTACATTCATGTCGGGTTGGCGACATCTCATCTCACTCTCTGTTTGCCTCCATGGGTTTGGGTAATCCTTTTTGACCTCTCATCTACTCTTTGCCTCGTCGTCATGACCTCTGATATTTTGATGTCAAATACTACAAAATCCACTGTCGTGCCGCCAGTATGTTCAAGAGAAGTTGACCTCTGCAAGTTTCAACCTTCCTCTGATTCTCATCTGATCCTGATTCACAAACATTATGTTCCTCTGTCTCGCGTCGATGATGTGGGAAACATTATGGCCCACCTTCGATCAAGGTTACTTCCTGTCGACTTCAGCTCATTATCCAGGAAGCTAATATAGATACTCCCTTCCTGTACCTTGGAGCTTGCATGCCTCAATGGCAGGTTCTTCGCATTCGACGCAAGGTTT
Organism: Pinus albicaulis; assembly: GCA_034641835.2. Taxonomy (NCBI): domain Eukaryota; kingdom Viridiplantae; phylum Streptophyta; class Pinopsida; order Pinales; family Pinaceae; genus Pinus; species Pinus albicaulis. Next base: position 1,189,327,712 of record CM076575.1, on the reverse strand, counting down.
TCATCATTGACCTTCGATCGGATGATTCTGTGGTTGTTTGACACCAGCTCATTTTTCACATTCCATGGATTGTACCTATAGTACCTTGAGGGCCATTGTAATTATTGGTGGTTCCTCTCGCATCCATTAATATCTTTCATCATTGGCTGGTAATCAAATGTTGTTCTTACATGTTCGACTTTAGATCACTTATTCACATGCTAGAACTTGTACTTTGTTCGGGTCGAGATGGAGCGCAAGACCCTGGATTTTGTTTGTTGGAGTCCAGGCTATGATTTTGTGGATTATTATGATTGGTCACATGACTTATTGATTATATGGCTATGACCATGCATGAGTCTATTTATCGATCCTTACTGGATGGCTGCATCCATGCCTTGGATCTTGATTATTGTATACTCTGTTACGGGTGGCTGCGCCCATACCACATATATCATGAATTTGAGATATCAGTTGTACTTGTCTACACAGGTTTTCCTACGGCAGTGTTTTCAGTTGGACAAGTTCTCGTAAAGCATTTCACCCCTCTCTCTCTCTCTGGCCTCATGCTTTAGGGGGAATCTGTTACATAGTAATTTTTCACCATTCCTGCAATCCCCATCTTGCCCATTGGAGGGTCATTTCTCTGATGAATAAGTAGTGTCATACCTTGCAAATACCATCATTTCATCCCTTGCCATGAGGACAAATTTCCTTCTGTTGATCATTTCCTGAGCAGACCCCTAAAAACACTTATTTTTGCCTTGGCGCTGGTAGCCCATTATGTCCTCGTGCCAATGAGGAAAATTAACACTGAGCCTGCGCCAGTTGGCACTATGTCCCAGTTAAGCACCTGCGGCAATCTATTTATGGAAAGGTTTTTAAAAAAAGAGGTGAAGTTTCGATTACAAAAACTTCATGGATGAGTCATGAGGAGTGGTTTTGACTGAATAACCACAGCCTTCCTCCTTTGGCCTCTTGTTTCCACCTTATGGGGAACATCCCAAGGGATTAGGCCTCCCTTCCACTATTGTAGGGATCCCAACCTCCTCCTCTCCTCTATAAATATAGCCATCTTCCATTGATGAAGGGGCTGAATGGTTGAGCCTTAGTAGCCTTAATGGTAGCCTGAATAGAGCTAAATCAAAAGCAAGGATATTATCGTCAGACAGCCAAAGAGAGAGACTTGTCCCATTCTCGACAAGCTTTATCGATACGTACTCCACTGTCAACCCACCAAAGGAAGATCCAGCGTGAGAGATCAGGTTGTATCTTTCTTTGTTCTAATTAATAATAAGCGACTTCGATTATGGTTCCACTCAGATGTTCATGTTTTATGTTATGAGTTGTATCTTCTATGACTGATACATAATTGCATGTATTAGGTTTTATGCTTGTGTGTTTGTTGTTTCTTCTTGTATGTGCAGGTGTTCAATAGCGTCAAGCGGGAGAATTTTGATATGTCAAAGCAAGGGACGGAAGTGCCATCTTCTCCACAAACGACAATAGCGTAGGAATTAAGGTAGGCCTCTTGTCGCATCTTGGCCTTTAGCAATTAGGAACTTGCGTCTTAGCGTGACTCGGTTGTTGCTAGACCCGATATGGGCTAGTAGGGATCACCTCTGTCCATAGAGGTGATTTACCTCTCCAACACCTTGTGTTCATTCAATTTCAAAGACTCATAACACACTACCTGTCTATCATGCATTAGGACTTCTTCAAGACCCTCCTTGTAGGAATATGTGCAGATCACAAAATCCTTGTCCAGATCTACAATTCTTAATACTAATGCATTAGTGAGCATCTGCTTCAACTGCTTGAAGCTTGTTTCACATTTTGATGTTCATTTGAATTACTCCCCCTTCCTTTGCAAGGATGTGATAGGGTGGCCTGTCTTGGAGAATTTTTTGATGAACCTCATGTAGTAGCATGAAAACCCCATGAATGATTTGATCTCATTCACATTCCTTGGTGTGAGTCACTCTATGATGGAATTAACCTTCTCTGGATCAACTGATATCCCATACTTGGAGGAAATGTTCCCAAGTAATGTTTTTGTGATTGGTAAAATCACACTTTCTAAGATTTCACTAAAGCTTACACTCCCTCAACAATTGTAGCACTACATCCAAGTGATTCTCATGCTCTTCTTCTATCCTTGAGTACACCAATATGTCATCAACAAAAATAATGAAAAACTTGTCCAAATAAAAATGCAAAACATTGTTCATTGAGCACGTGAACGTATCCAGGGAATTAGTAAGCCCAAAGGGTACAACTATAAACTCATGATGTTTGTATCTCACCTATAATGTGGTATTATGGATGTCTACCTCCTTGATTTGCACTTGACGGTAACCTGACCTCAAGTTAATATTGGAGAACATGATTTCTCCCCTCAAATGGTCAAATGGATCATCAATAGGTGGCAAAGGATACTTGTTATTTATTTTCACCTTATTTAATTCTTTGTAATCAATGCATAATCTATGGGCGTCATCCTTTTTCTTCGAAAATAACAGAGGTGATCCCCATGGAGGCACACTTAGCCTTATGTATCCCTTGTCCAACATCTCTTTTAGTTGCAAATTTTAGCTCAACCAACTTAGGAGTGCTCATCCTGTATGGTTCCTTGGATGTTGGTGCTACTCCAAGAATAAAATCAATAGAAAAATTTATCTTTGTGTGAGGAGGTAGTCCAGAAACCTCTACTAGAAACACATTTGTGTACTGTTGTAGAACTAGATATCTCCTTAGCATCTCACCTTCTTAATCCTCAATATCACGGCTATCTTTCTCATCACCAGATATTTTCATTGCAAACAAAATGCATCCCTTCATGTTGTTTCACTTGGCTTGCATAGTCATGATCAACCTCATTGAAGTAGGCTTTCTCTTGCTCTACAAAAAATTTCTTTCTCCCTGCTCATCCAAGAATTCAATTTATTTTTCAAAACAATCCACCTTGGTGTGGTGTTTGTACATCCAATACATGCCCAATAGCATGTTGTACACTCCCAATGATATAAATTTTATATATGAAAATTTTGGCATGTCATTTAGCTCGAAAGCACATGAATTCACCTAGTAATTTTTTTTTCTCTTTGTTCTTTTTTCCAACTGAACCGGCCATGGTTATACATGTATTTCCTTGGTCAGTCGACACTCTTCTATGAGCTTTGGACTAACATAACTATAATTACATCATATATAAATTAAAATAGAAATAATTTTATTGTAAAACTTACCTTCAATCTCAAATATGGATTCCTGTTGGTCTACCTAGTGATTATCCACCACTACATAAATTATGGGCATGATTTTCACTATGTTACCCAATGTTTTTGCTTCCTGTGCACTGTAGATCTGAGGTCTTGTGCTTATAATGTAGGAAATACATTTTCTAGTGTTTCTCACTGCACGTACAACACATCAATGGCTCTTCTACCTTTGGCCTACATTTATCTCTTGTAGGCAGTTGCACACAACCTTTCTCTCCTTAACCACTTTTCTGTTGAAATCAACCTTCACTAGTTGAGGTCACACTTTACTTCTTATCAACAATATTTTTTGGCCATTTCTTCTTGTCTTTACTAATGCCTCTTAACTTCCAATCACTTTTTAAATTGGGCCTCCTTTTTGCTTGCTCATAACAATTTTTGAATTTCCTTATGGTATTGTCGAAATTCTGTGGTTCATAGAACTTGATGCAGTCTCTAAACAATATGGGAATTCCATTGATAAATTGTTGAACCTTGAACGTATCATCCTTGATAAATGGAATATATATCAATAGCTCAAGAAATATGGTAATATACTCTTCATCTGACAATTTCCCCTACTTCAGCTCATAAAACTACTTTGCCTTGTTGTCCTAATATATTTCTGATAAATATTTCTCCGTGAAAATATTCTTAAACTCATTCAAAGTAGTCTTTCTTATGTTATGCCTTTAAAAAAAATAAAATATTCCCACCATATGTCTACTCTTACTTTTAGGTTGTAGGTGGCTAACGTTTCTTTCATTTTCTCAGAATAGTCATGAATTATGAAGAAGTTCTTCATCCCAAGAAACCAAGATTTTGTGTCTACATATTTCTTCACCTCCCCGTCAAATGTATGTGGTATTTCCTTCTTAAATTCTTCAAGCATATGGCCTCTTCCCCTCTTCCTCTGATAACGATGATGATAATTATGGAAATGAGGTTGATGATTATAAGTGTTACACCAATTTTTGGTCATCTAACCTGTTACTATTAGATGGACCAAATTACACCATGTAAGACCAATTTTACCCTAGTAAAATTGCTTTCACTATGAAAAATAACTTAGTAATCCATAATTTATTAAGTTTTTATGGTCTAAACAGGAAACCCCATGATGAAATATTGAATAAATCCCTATTTTTTTTGTTTTCCTCAAGGGATAATTAGTTAAACCACAGTTTAATTAATATTCCTGGTCATATTTAACCCAAAAAAAGAAAATTAATTAGATAAATCACTATTTATCATATTATTTTCTAGGAATAATTATTTAAAAAGTTATTTAAATAATATTCCTTGTTAAATTTGACTAAATCATGTATAAATAATTGAATAAATAATTATTTGTTTAATTATTACTCAACCATATTCTTAAAATAATAAATAAATCATTTATTTATTTATTATTTACAAATAAAGGGATTTGACCAAATTCAAATTATTTTTCCCTCCAACAAAAATAATAAAATATTCCATAAAAGTTGGACCTAGATTTGGTTTATAGTATTTTAATTATGCACCAATATCTAGACTAACTCAATATTTTGTTATAAATAGAAGGGTTTTTCCATTCATTCACTACCTTTTGTTGCCTAAATATCACTCTGGATCTATACTTTTGGTCTGACTTTGATCCTCCATCATTGTCATATTTTTCTACTTTTTGCTTGTGAGCTCCCTTTGAGTTCCATTTTTGTCTAGGTTTTCTGCACCATCAAGAGAGAGAGATCTTAGATCTAAAGCACTGAGGACATACAAGAACCCATCCTATTGAGGGGGGCTGGTAACATCTTTCTATGTTCCCTTCCCAGGTGTCATAATACAAAAAATTCTTTAAAAATTCTTGTTTTGTTCATTGGATGCATGGAGAAACTCTTGCTTATTTTTACTGCTTAATGTCTTTAACTGCATAGATCTGGATTTTCGTAGCATTTATTCTAGTCCCTAACTGCATATCTAAGGACATTGGCAGCCATATTTGATGTTAGGGATGTTTGTTATGCACAGCTAAAGTGAGCTTTTTCCGTACACTTGCGATTAGAATTCACACTAACAATAAGAATGATGCCCCGTGGTAGTAGAGCTAGAATTCCTACCATAATGATGCCCATGACTTTTGGTTCTTCCATCTGGGGTGCTTAATGGTGCATTGCCTCTCATTGTATCTTCACTTTCTGTTTTGTGCCTCTTCCTGGACCTACTACCATATTCCCCATTTGTTCTCTCTTCTGACTCTTAAAGGCTCATCTTGGCTCTATAACTATCCCCCAGTTCATGTTGCTTCTATCTCTATAAATATATTTGGCTTTGCAGTATGACTACATTCACCTAAGCTTTCCTATCTTGAGCCTTTAACAACTTTTCATTATCTACCTTGAAGCTTCTTATCTCAACCTTCAAGCTTCTCAAGGTATCCAACCAGTTAATAGAGTTGGATCCTCCCCTGTTTTTCACTGCTATTTCTTCCTCATCCAATCCTTCCCCTTCATATCCATCATGTGACCTAATTGAGCTATACTAAACGATTCATGTCCTCATCCTTTAATTTTTTGTTTATTGTGATGTGTTGTCATTCACATACAATTTTTAGGTGTATATTTCATAATCAAATAAGCATAATTTTGACCTTGAACTTTCTCTCATGGAGCTTCTATATTAGTCTACCTATAACAAAAAGGTCATGTTAGCACATCAATATTAATCAAAATCAAGCTACAAGCATTATCCCAGCTGCATGCACAATCACCAAATATATATATATATCAACCAACACAACTGGTTAGCTCATCAATCAATGAAAAGAACTTATTAAGCATCAGTGTTATGATGCATGTGACATCACAATCAATTATTTCAATCAAACTTTTAACAAATAAATATTAGTTTTATTAATTTTCTAAAAATCATGATGAAATCTTGTGCAAGAACTATTTCATTATCTTTATCATGATGGAGCCCATCTGATTCAGGTGTTGAGCTTGGATGCTATGATACCCCACTATAACACCCCCTCCTAACCCCAGAACCCAATTAGAGTTAGAAGGGTTAGTTACTATGCAGATTCTACTCCCAAAGTACAGTTCTGGAAACAGGACCAAAAAATTTTTAATTTTCCCATATTCTTTGTACCTTCCAATAGATTACATCATTGCAATCATCTCGTCAAGACTATTCCAAAAATATATGTTTTTCCTCAATATGACTTACAAATTGAGATTTATGCCCTCTTAATGTTAGGAAATTGCTTACCTTGCCACGTCATCTTGGCCTCCACATGGAAAACTCTCAATGGTCCATGTGGCAGGTGACTGGGAAGCACCACTACCGCAGACAAACTACATGGCGGGTGGACTAAGTGACCAGTCGAGAATCTGCCCTTTCCATCAACGCAAGTATCATATTTCCCTTTCCGAGCCCAACCCAAAACCTTTGACCAAGTTGGAGTCAGTCCTCCTCCTTGAAGCGATGAAACATTTGGTCAGGGTCAGTTCTACCCCTAATCTACCTGACCTCCTGACTTCACCTACACCCCAACCTCGCCTGAGCTCCTAACAATTCCAATTGCATAGTCAACCTACCCTAGGTCAAGGAAGAGACCTTCCAAGTTTTGGCCCACCTGGCCGACCTCCCAACCTCTAACCTATGGGGTCACAATTATAATTTTTTGACCATTTTAAGAATTTTTAACATAGTTAATTAGGCTCTTTCCCTTCACGAATATTTTGGGTTCCCTTAATATTTTCAAGCATTGGTTCCAGAAATTACTTGGAATTAACCTTCAGGGAACTCACATGCATATCTTAGCCAACAATACTCCTGAGCATGAAGTCAAAACAACAACACATCCAAGTGAAATCCTTTCCTAAGGACAAATAGTAGGAACAACTCTCTAACAAATAAGAAACTTACTTTAATTGACTCTGTTAGCCTCACTAGAAGAATCAAGGCTTCATATTCACCTGCATATACCCACATTCAAGTATAAAAATTGCAACCATAAGGGTTTAAAGTAACAAGTTTACAACAACACATGATGATACTTACTCAACCTTTCAACATTAAATCATCACAAGATGAAAAACATTCCACATTAACCATTGACTTCACTATATAATTGTTTCACTAGTGCAACTCCAATACTATCATAGGTAAATAAATATCTACAACAATATGTTAGTATAAGTCCATTAATCCCATGAACACATTCTTGCTCATCAGCACATCCTTATATGGATTACAACCAAAACTTCAGCACATGTACACAAGTGAACCAAGGCTTGTCATGGAAACAATCAAAATATTAGTCATCCTCACTTTATCATAAAATCCATGCAAGATTATGCACAAGAAGAAATTATCTTGGATTTGTATTGGAGATGGGTAACTAAGTTTAGGACTACAATTCTCCACCCAACCATATACAAACTACAACCAAGCTATTTGTAGTTTTCCCCTCTGAGATAGATTCCAGGGACTGAGAGGGTCTTGCTCAAGGAAATAATCACCAATTTCTAGCTGTAATGGGGACTCTAGAGGTCTTCCTACCTCCACCCACCACCTTATCAGCAATCAACTAATGCATAGGAAATATAAAGGCTTGTTGCTTCCACCCTCCAGCTATCAAATAGTCACACATGCTCCATGGAATCTATAGGATTCACCTCCACTCTGGAAACATGCAACACAATGATTCCACCCAATGAAGGGAGTCAAGAACTCACTTCAAAAACTCAATAAACAAGAACAGGAGACTCCAGAATTCCCTCAACATGATTCCAAATTATAAACCTCTACACTAGGTTTTCAAGGACCTCTAAAGGATTCCATCTCCACCCTCCATCCTCCTGAGGTATCCTAAGATTTACCCTCACCTCAAGCAAAATTCCTCCCACACTCCTAATGCTCAACCGAAGGTATAATATTCTTATGAGTGTGGCGAAATAAGCCAATATCCTCCACCATGTTTTAGATGTCATTATCTTTTTACTAAGCTTAGGCACGTTCTTACATCTAATTTGCACCATAAGAAATCTTATTTGTTTTTTGTATGTACATATATTGCCTCCAACAATTCTCACTGGTGTATCTTCTTCATGCCCAACAGAGGATCTTTCTACAAACTCTTTAGTAGTATATGTGTGCATACCCTTTGATTCACTCCAGAGAATGATAACCCAACTCCCTAATTCTGATATGGTTGTGTATGTGTTATTTTGGGTGCAACTCTACTCTCATGTGTGTGTGTCCCCTCTTCCACACTATGCTCTCTCGCGATGACCATGCATCCCCCATGATCCTTCCCCGGGTTGACTTCTTGGCTCTTTCCCAGTTTCCCACACAACTACTACATATTGATTATTTTATCCTTTTTTTCAAGTGCAAATCAGCAAGCATGGGTTGTGTCCCTTTCTTGTAATTTTTTTATTCATAGCACCATTTCCCCTCATTAAAACTCCATGCATTTTCATTAAAACTCAACAACCAACCATCAATGTTTGTCCCCAATAGTCCACTTTATTCCTTCCATAAGTAAGTTGAATTTCCCAAGCAATTGACCTCCCTTAATCCATTTAAATTTGTGTCCCTTACTCAACCCTTATAAATTTTTAAATTCAAATACAAAAAAATATATTTACATGGAAAAGACAAGAAAAGTATAAGCAAGGATGTTACAAAATTTCCACCAAGGTTGCAAGTGTAACATCCCCCAACGACTCATCTGGGGCAATGCCACCACCACCAAGATCAAGTTGGGGACATGACTTAAAAATGGTAATAACTTCCTAAATCCATGTACATGTCTAATATCGAATATGAGCAAGGCCAAACCCTGGAAACCTCCAACCAATAGTCTCACATACTTCATCAACCCATACAACCCAAGGTAGTGTGCCCTCTTCTCTACACCTATAGCCCATTAGTTTATGACACTAGCCTTCCAAGGTCTCCAACTCGAGACAGCTAAGGATGGCACAGGCCCCTATAGCTTTCAATATTTTTATTTTCCCTTAGGGTATCCAGGTACCCTCCAATCCCACTAGGGTACACATGTCCCTACACTTGTCCCTCTAGGATTCCAACCTTCTCCAAGGTAGCCTAAGGAAAATTTCTCATGTACCTAGACCCACCTAGGATCCTTGGGGTATGATATCTAAAGACCCATTGGCTTAGAATACACAGTGGCCATATTAGTTGATAGTTTACTTGGTGGGATCACCCTTTTATAGACATGGTGCCCCTTACTTAATAAATTATAATATTATAATAGTAAGCCACTTTACCTTATAACATTGGCTAGGAATAAAATAATATTTTACTATATTATCCCCCTTTCTAAGCTCCTTAGCCCCTCCATTATTCCTATCATGGAGTCTTATCCCCCCATACTCTCTTCATCCTCTAGTCTGCATTGATATTGTTATGAGCCATATGTGAAAATTTATCCACTTTATTCCTTTCTGTTGGAAAGTGTAACTAGGTTCGGTCTTCATATTGACTATGTAATTATGTATTTATGTAATGAAGAAGACAAAGATAATAAAATGTATTTTTTTTTATGCTTTCTTCATGGGTTTCATGAGCAATTTTTTTATTATAGGTCAAAAGACTTCTTCTTGATGTACTTTAGGGATTTTTCATCTTGTCATAATTTTATTAATTAAGAGTCATGTATATGAAGAGTCAATCCAATCAAGTATGCCTCAAGACCTCAATTAAGCTTGAATACATGGCTCAATATGATGCTCTTGATCAACGTTGAAATAACTCCTCAAGTCTGCCTATGAGCAGTGAACAAGTCGGCTCACATACCCCTGATCAAGTCGGCCTTCACACAATTTGATAGGTCAGCCTAAATCACAAGAAGAAGTATACTATATAAGGAAATGTATGTGTTTAATTTGGAGAGACAACTTCGGTCAAGTATGAAATTGTAGTGTGGATCAAAAATTCATAAGAATGGGGTTTTATAGCGAAGATCCTAATTTGAGAAGGTGTGAAAAGGCTCACAGTAAATCCATAGACTATTCTATAATAATATCCACGCAATCACATAATTTCAAGGACTATTTCAGAGTAGTGTTATTCGGTGATATTATGTGTCAAAGGTGTAGAATAAATTCGTAGAAAGGATACCTTGCAGAGCGAAATAAGAAGACTATTGGAGGAAAAATAAAGACTGAGTTTATCTAAAGTAACAAGTGCAGAACAGTGGATAATAAGAAGACAGAAAAGAGAAGGCTATGGATACAATATTTGTGAATAAATTTAAGACCATCTAGCAAGATATCTTATTAAGGATCACACACAACCGAAGAATGGAAATACATTGAGTGACCTAGCTCTCTAGTCTTGGTGCAGAATGGTGCAGGACGGTGCAGAAAGGAAGGATTAGATCAAGGATTCAATAAAGAAGCAATGACAAGGTCTTGGAGGTGTACAAGGGTCAATGGTTTGTTTCATGGTCATGATACTTGTCATACTGAAGTATATAAGAATAATTTCTTGTGGGTTTTCCTCCCCAAGAAGGAGAGGTTTTGGCCCTGGCTCGAAGAGCCTAAATTTGTGTCTCTTGTGTTTTGGTAACTGACTTGATAAAAGACATAATAATATAAGAAGAGAATACATAATTAAAAGAAGTAAGCTCGCAATTAATTATCAAGAAGAGAATTTGAATTAAACCTAGCCCTACCTAATTCTCAACACTTTCCCTCAACAACATTTCTCTGTAAGCATCCAGAGATATTAAAGTCTTATTCACGTCTCATTAAGATGGAAGACCCATTTCCATCAAACAAATAAATCTATTAGTAAATGTATCTAATTCTTCTTTAACATTATGCATTTATCTTGGTCTTGCTAACGTAACTTTATTTTAGTTGATATTCTATTAGTTTCCATTATTATTGAAGTCATGTCTTGAACTCCTAAAGCATGTACTTGTTCCTGGGTCCTAGAATTTAGAAATTTAAAAATATTATTAGTTATATGAGGTTTTTTCCCCAATTCATTTTTGATCTATTGGATAAATTTTCTTGTGTTATAAACCAAATCTATTTCATCTCCCATCACTGTAAATGAATTCCACATTCCTAACATTTTAGTAACAAATTATGCCCAAATAATAAGCCTTGCTTCAGTGAAGGTTGTTGTGTCTACTAAGTAATTCTATAGTTGTATATTTTCTTGTTGAAGTATATATTATAGATCTTGATTAGTATTTATGGTATCATTCATGTCTGCTAAATCTTCCTTCAAAATATTAATTTCCTCATTTTTTCTTGAAAATATTCTTCTGGGATTTTCAATCTCTACATCCTTGAAAATAAAAGCACAAATTGCTTCAACTAGTTTCTTATATGGTTATACATATGTTGATAGTGTTGAAGAAGATGCTATACAAATATGTTCATTTCCTTCCTTTGATAAAATTTCGATTTGTTTCTCATAATTTTATACATTTTTTAAGTTAATGATTTTGGTCAATGATTGTTCTCTCTTTTTGTACTACCTCTAACTTTGGTGTTTTCACATGATCTATGTTAGGAATTTCCAATTTCCTTCTCAAAAATTGAATATATGTATCTCTTGGATTAATTAGGGTTTGTATTGAGACTGTATATTTTGGGTATGCCTCTGGCTTGAGGATCAATTCCTCCAGTTCATCTACTTTCATCTGCTTTTCTCTAGTAGCAATTTTATCCTATTTCAGTTGATAAGTGTCCCTTAACACCATATTATCTACTTTTGATACATTTAATGCAGTGTTTGTGACACTTCTAAAGATAATTTCACCAATTTTCTTGTGAAAGTCCATTTGATCCACAAGGTGTATCTTCTTCCAATTTATTGTAAGCTTTGTTGGTCTTTATTCTTTTGTTGTAATGATTACTGGAGATTTTGGTTCTAATTTATCCATATTTAATTTTCCGTTTTCATATTCCAAGGTAAATAGTAACCTGGTCTGAGATGAACTTGAGCCATGTTTCCAAAGCTCTGAGTATGAATCTTGTTTGACTTAATATTTTTATTATTTATTTCCATGAATTGTGAATATATATTTTCCTTCCTTTTTGAGGATGAAGGTTACATTTTTTACTGTGTTCTTGAGTTGTAGATGATGTTGGTAATTATTTCCTATGTACTGATTTGTTTCTCCCTCCTTTTTTATCTTTGGCATTTTTCCCTATTGTTGATCGTCTTCCTCTATTTCATAGATTGTTTGGAGGCTTTTTGTAAAATTTCTCTTTAGACTCTTTTCCTTAGATTGAAGTGTTTCTAAAACCAATAGTTGAAATAATTGTTCAACCTCTAATATATAATCCATGCTTTGGGTGTTTTCTATTACCTAAGTATCCCTATTGGCCACTTTTTTCAATATTTAGTTTGACCACATGCACATAAGGTGTAGAATCTTGTTTAGTCCTTATATCTAATATAATGCTATAGGGATCATAATAACAAACTTATCCCTAAGAAACATTCATCTATTTTATTAATTCCTCCACCTGCTTGAGAGTGGCTCTGGTATTAATCAGGAATGGGCATACTTTATTTTTCACTTTTAACATAGGTTGATACTTCTTGGAAATAAAATGCAGATCATATGAACTTAGACTTGTTTGATATATTGAAAAGAAAAATATTCATGGTAAGAAAAGTTGGAAATTTATAAGGTGGAAGCTCGTTGCAATATACTCTAACCTTTGTAAAATCCTTAAAAAAATACCAATCTTCAAATTTTGTTTCTAGACTAAGTTGAAGAATTTTCTTGTGATCCTCAAACATCATAGAATAGACAATTGACATGAATTTATTGACGTAATCTAAGAATATTGAATTCTAAGGTTATTTTCAAACTTTATGAGTCCAATAGATAATAAAATTTGGAATTCATCCCTCATCTTGAAGCCTAAATGAAAACTAGAAAATTTCTCAACTTGAAAATATAGGAACATATAAACTAAAAGGGATTGATACCTAAATACTTGGCCAATTGTATTGAGACAAGAGGAAATTAATAGCATTTGCAAGATATTCATTGAAGTGAAATATAATAAAGGATTTCTTTATAGCAGAGATAGATTTAGGAATCCTAAGATAATTTTACCAACAAATTGATCAGTATCATTATTGGTGTTAATCTTTGGCGCACCACCAATTTAATATTTGAAGATTGGAAAGAAGGAATAAATAAATACAACTGTTAATTTACTAAATTTATCGTAAAAATAGCAGTGGTCATTTGGTGGTTATGGTGGCGGAATTGTTAAGTTGGCGGAGGTGATAGCAGTGAGAGAAAGTGGGTGGTGGGAGGGGGGGGTAGCTACGGTAAGTGGTATATGAGAGGGGGGATCCCACAATGATTAAGAACTTGACGCATCATGGTGGGTGATTTGTAAAAATTCATTTTGCAACACCCCCCCCCCCCCTTTCAATAACTGTCAGGAATGTAGGGGGGTCCGTAATGCTTTATTGTACGTTGATTCGAGCAGTTATGATATGGAGCGTTAAAAACTGCTCAAATTATAACTTCATGGTGGAAATATTTTTAAATTATTTGATCAAATTATTTGCGCATATACTTAATTAAAGCATAATTTTAACATATGCTTGAATTTATTACAAATTGCTAATAAAATTATCTTATTTTTGTTTTGAAAACTATACAATTTAGAAAAAAAATTGCATAGATAAAAAAAAAAAGTTACAACATTCATACCCTAGTAAAAAATACACCATATACATCACCCGCATGGACAATTTAGGGAAAATGATGGAAGGGTATATGACTGTAGTTTCAGGTAAAGGAGCATTCAATGGTAAAGATGACTCAATCAAGGTTGCTTTATATTATGAGGTTAATTCGCAGTAATTGAAACAAAGAATGTCTTCATTTAGTGGTTGGGTTTGATTATTCATAACCATCTTATGCATCTCTTGAATAGATTGGGGGATTATAGTAAAAAGGGAAATGCCATTTTTGGAAACCACAACTTGTTTGCTTAGGATGTACTTATTGGTACATCGGGTCACAAATTCATAGAAAGGGTAAGTTTGAGGAAAGGTGAATCGAGCCAAATACAACACCCAAACCAAAGAAATATATTTATAGTCTGTGAATCTTTGATATTCCCATTCCCTTAATTCGTACAATTTGAACTCGCAATGTGTGTGATGGACTTCCCCTTCCCATTAAATTAGGGGAAATTTGTTTAGATGTACTAGTCGGGAACCTTCTATAGGATGTGATTTAGGTTCCTTTGTCTTCATTTTTAAAAGGAAAACAATAAAATATTAAGAGTTACCAAAGAAAGGTGTTGGTAGAGGGCATTGGTAAGATTTTAAATGACCACTAGTATGAGGTTATTGATACTATAGTCACTTTTTATACTTCATAGTTATGAATGAGACAAAATAAAACATGTTATGGCCAAACAAATCTCTCCTAGATGCAAGACATTGGACAAAACCATGTGAGAAATATGTTCTCACTCATTTTCCAAACTTTTGTTGACGTTATGCTTATGTAGGTCACACATCGTCATGAAATTTTTTTGCCACCAATATGCTCTATCAATTGGTGTCTCATAAATTAAATTCAAAAATTATAGTCTCATAAATGTCACTGACTCTATTTACAAGACTCATTTCCTCATGGATTGGGGCGTGAGGAGTTACAACATTTGTAGAGATTAGTTCTTATTTTCCTTATAAAAAATGAAATAGAACAAATAGGACAAATACCAAGGATCAAATAGTGGATGACTTTCACTGGAATGTTGACTTGATGCCCGGAATCAACATTCCTCTTCTAAAGAAAAATGCAAATGACGGGTTTTTTGTTCGCTTTTCTCCTTTTACCCTTGATTTTCAACCTTCTGGAGTATGCAGCAACTTCATATTCATTGAAACCCCATCTGGAAACCAATTTTTCAACACTTTGAGGGTAATATCATTATATTTCATGTTGACTTCATGCCCCACATTACATACCCAATGCAGTGTGCAATTGGATGCTATGTCAACGGTTGTGTCATCCTATAATGCTACATGGTTGTTTCATTAGTGACCCTATCTCCTATCGAATTGGTTGCCATATCCTTAAGACAGTATGTTGTGGCGTTACCCACCATTAGCATTAGTATTTTTGTGGGCATCTCTTAGCAGTTTTGAGAAATTTGGAGGGGGGATATACCCAATACAAATCACCACATACACAGGGTGGTACACTACCATGTATACTACATATTGTAAAGCCAACTTTAGAAAAAAAATTCATTTATATTAATAAAGTAAGGGGTAAATGTATATTTTCAAGGTTATAAGGCCCATTATTCACACCAAAGAGAGAAAAATTGTTCCATGTTACCACGGTTGGATTGGTGGAAAAATCCCTTAACAAGTCCAAAATTTCTAAGATTATTATCTTCGTAAATTTGGTTATGGATGGGTTAGAGTTGAACAACATCTTGGAAAGACCTTGTTGATGTAGATTTCACTCTTTGCTTGTGTTATTACTTGTTGGCAAAAAAGGAGGTCTCTGGGCAAGACCCAGGCTCGGGCTCAGGGCCAACAAGATTCTGTTGTAGTCTAGGACAACGCTGACATTTTCGCCTTGCCCAAGAGAGTTGTTATTGTTCTATAATTTTAATATTGGCAAGAATAATTATATAGGACAACATCAAAAACATTTTGGAGTCTAGGATCTAGCCCTCCTAGACTCAGAGAGGGATCTCTCTTTAGATTTAGCTTTTTTTTATGAATCTAATTTTAGGATATTTATAATGATAGTGAAGATTGATATTTGATTGATTGTTTGGTTGGATTAGTAGATATATTTGGACTAATTCCATTGGGCTATGGAGTCATAACAACTTGGGTTGTTGCATCAAATTTTCAAGAGCATTTACAAGGAAATATTACTACACTTACTGGATCCTTAAAACATAATGAATTATGAGATGAAAGAAAGAGTAAATTCAGTAGTGGTTAAAAATAAATCAAGGATTTCTTAACCAGAATTTAGAGGAAAAACATTTTATTGTAAATATAGCAAGAAATAAGGTGCTCTAATAGAAAATCCTAATCTTGATATTTTTTCTTTACAATCAGCTTTAAATGATAGGCTGGGAGAAAAAACAATGGAGAACATTAAACAAAGCAAAGAAAAGACATCACCAGATAAACATAGCTCAAGAATCTTAAAAAAGGTATTTTGCTATTGATGCTCCAGCTCCAAAAATACAATGCTCCAAAAGTGCAATGCTCCAAAAGAAAATTTTTACAATCTAGGGTCCAAACCTTGATACTCAGAAGGAATGCAGTATTTAACTAAAATCTACAGCGATTGTTGTATCTACATAGGCAATATGTTATTAATTACAATAATAATAAAAATTTGACTAGTGTGACCACGAAGTGGACACGATGAAATAATTTGACATATGGCCCTATTCTTCAGAAGGTCGTTGCTGCTTGATTTGATTTTTTGCTGTGCTGGAAAATTTGGGTGATCTGATGTTGTGTTGGTTTGGCTAATACGTTGATATGTTGATCTGGCTGATACACTAATATGTTGATCTGGATGATACGCTAGCCTTCACCCTTCTTGTAAGTTACACAATCTTTCCCACTGTTGCTCATTTGGGATATTGATCCTGATTAGATTTCAGTATATCTCATCTATCTCTATAAATTTCACAAAATTAGGCCTCAACACAAAAATGTGTTTAATTTCATGTTGTATGAATATATCATTTTCCATGGCTTCAAGGAAAGCTCTTCCAGCCATTGATCCTTTAAGCCCTGCAAACTTGGTTGTGTCATTAGAAATATCTTTTAGCTTCTTCACATAATATTGTCTGGTCATAATCTTATCATTAATTACAAACAGTGATGGTAACCCTCTTTTGGTCAGTGGCTCGATTCTGTTAAAGAATCTACTGACGCTAATTTCTAAATTATGGAACTTTTCCTCTAACTGTGCAAACAAAATTTTCGCATTGAGCACCTTCTTGACTTCTAGAATTTTTGTTGTTCTGTCCTCAACTCCAAGTGCCTCCAATTCAAACCTGTTCTTGGAATTTAAAATTTTGATAATGTTATTTTTTTCCTCAGGCATTCTTTCAAGCTCCTTGGTTGCTTTAGCTATGGAATCATTTACCTGTTAAATCAGTTCTTTCTATTAAAATACGATTTGAATATAAGGGCATATTTCGTTCATAGAATCAATTATGCTGGTCTAAATTATCTCCTTTGCCTGACCAATGGAACCTTCACTTTATTCCTTTATCAATATTTCAATCTGCTTTTGGGCTCTTCGTTTTTCTATTTCATGTGCATTGCCATACCTTATCATCAGATCCTTCAAGGTATTGATCTGTGCTTCCAGCTTTTTAATCTCCTCTGTTTGTCTAGTCATATTCTCCATCGCTTTGGCCAGCTGTTATGTACCACCTAATGTGCTTGTACTTGTCGGTGTAGCTGTAGGGATGACTGCAATAGGAACGGATTCAAAAGGAACAATGGCCATTTTTGTTGCTTTTTCCTTTTCCTTGACCAATTTCTCCATCTATGTCTCCATCTGCTTCAACTATGTTGACTGCTCCATTATCAGCTTCATCATCTCTGACTTTTGTGCTTCATTCTCCCTTATGTCCTTTGTTAAAGGATCTTGATTGGCTGACATTTTAATTTTCTTTCTCAGGGAATCTATTTCTACATTTTTCTTTTTCAAAATATCCTCTACTTATTTTAAATTTGCTGGGTCATACCCAATCTTTACAACTAAATCCTCCAAGGATTTAATTCTGGTATCTTTTTCCATAGAATAAATATTCTCCATCTTCAGTTGTGAATGAATATTAGCCAGTGATACCTGTAATTTAGATAGGCTAATTGCAGTTCTTGTCAGTGTGGAGGATATCATCTCTCCAGTCTGATTGCGCATCTCCATCTGGTCTATTGGATGGATGTCCTTGACATTAAATTGGTGGGTGTAGTAGCAATACTGGTTATTCGTTCCCAGAGCTAGTAGGTGAGGTAGCTCGCGAGAATAGAGAAATTTGGGCTTCTGAGAAACCCATACCCATATTTCCTTTCTCTGAATCAAAGGCTGATAAAAGCCTGCTTTATGAACTGTTGGTCTGCTTACAAAACTGGTTGTAGGTGTTGGTCTTCAATATCTCATTTTTTCTCTTAATCTCCCTAAAGGTGTCATAAATTGTCTCCTCCTTTTCCCCTATAGCAGCAGTAGATGTAGGTGTTTGAATAATTTTCTAATAAAATGGAATTGTGGATGAATATGTAGAAAATATAGTTTGGCCACCTTCTGGAGAAGAACACGGAGAATCTCTGATAGTTATGACTGTTTGCTACTCTGTTTCCTTGTTTTTATCTATGTCAATATTAATTCTTGCTCTATTTGTATATTTAATTTTGAATTGTTTTCTAGAAGTATCAGTCTCCAAAATATATTGATCATCTCATGGTCTCTTTCATGTTGCCCCTTTCTTGTAATGTTCCCAAAATGGATTTCTCAACAAGACATGCCTGAAAAAATCATTTTTCAGGAATTTGTCCTTAATATATCATAAAAATTGTTTCAAAACACTCAAAAACCAATTCCAAGTGCTGCGGAAACCTTTACTCGGCTTTTATGGGCAAAAGGGTGGGGAAAAGTGAGGATTTTGGCCCTAAAATGAGTATAATCAGAAATCTGCGTAAAAATAAGGGTCATGGCTCTGGGATATGTTATATTAGGTCAATATGGATCTACATGCAGAAATTTCAGCTCAAAAAAATGATTTTTTCTAAGTTAAACATTTCCTCCTTCTCGACTAGTCAAGAAAAACCTTGATTTCCCATAACTTGGAAGATGCAGAAATTTACTGAAGCAAGGGCAGCGTTTTTTCTGAATATTTAAGATTTAAAATGGTATGAAAAATCATATAATTATTTTAGTAACATAGCATAAGCCTTAAGCAAGGTTAAATAGCAGTTTTACATAGAAAATCCCTCAAGATTGAGGTGTTGCAACGCAAGAGAATGACCCAGAAACCCTTTAGCGTTAGTTACAGGAGGCTGAAGCTTATTTTTATTATATTATAGATCTGAAACTTATAATTACATGAAAACAGAGATCTATAATGAATCAAAATTCCCAAAGGGCTCTTTATTACATTCCCCTTGGGGATTTCAGCAATACATGAAAACGCCGAAGCAGATCTGAGTTTTACTGCAGCAGATCTGTAGAATGATTCAGAATTTCTAAAGAAAAAACTTCAGTGAATGAATCATATCAGAAATAGACTTGGATTGGTTGTCCAATCCAAGAATCACCCTTGATGCAAGGAGACTTCCTTCACATCAAAGATCTAGCTCCAAAATGATGCCAAAAACCCTGCAACACTGCTCCTTCAGCAATAACGCAGATCTGGGGAAGAAACTGTGTAGTATAGCATGAAAAAAACATTGGCCTAATGCCAATATCTGAAATTGAGCTCAAATCATTCAATACAGCTCTCTAATGGATTAGAACCCTCCTCCACTAAAAATAAGTACTGAAATGCTTTAGATTTGAAAAGATCATCTAAATCCCAGTTGCTGCAACTTAAAAAGGAAATCAAACCCTCAACAAGATCTGCATTGCAGTTGGAAGTAGAAGCTTGGAAAAATGTTGGATAGTGGATCAATGTAGCACATCCTCCTCCAAAGAGCTACTCCATGGAAGGAGAGAGGATTCCTAAACAGGAAACCCTCTTTTCTTTGGCTAACCAGCCAAGAAAAATCGAGTTTCTCAAGCAACCACAAATCATCAACAACCCTTTCCTTGAGCCCTCTCCTTCCTTTTTATAAAAATGTGATGTGCAAAACCCTAAACCACTTCAAATGCATTAGCCCCTTTCACACTAAATTCCTCCTTCTATATCTTCACTGATCACCTAGGAGGTTCAATGCACCTGGATTGTCTTGTGATTTGGTCCTGTTGACCCAGTCAAATAGCTTAGCCCTGTTCATACACAAGTGGTTTTTATGCAACCAGCTCATATTTAATCATGTTCGCATTGAGCATGTATTTATTTTTAGATCTCAGGAGTGTTGCATGTCCTCCATTAGTCTATTATTCATAAACATGAAAAATAAAACAAAATTCTAATGTTCCAATTAGCTTAGCTAATTTAGGAACATTATATTTCTCTTGTTCTTTTCCTCCGTATTCCTTGTCCTCTGTATTTTTATTTTCTTGTGGAGTAGGGTTCTGTATGCTTGAGGATGAAATCACTTGCTCTTAAGCCTCCTGCAATGTGTTTGCTTCCCACTTTTTTTGGTTCATTAATTACTCAATTTTAGGCATGTGGGTGTGGATATATGGATTTGATTTATTTTCCACCCTTTTCTTTGAGATGATGCCCAATGGGTCATAAGACCAAGTGAAACTGTGTGTTAATTTCATCACCTTCAGCATCTTGTCAGCCTCCTCTCCTGCTACTCTGCTATTACAAATGAAAGGACCAATTTGGGATTTCATCCTAAACTGAGACTTCTTTTTGGAAGATACAAAGTATACCTCATATGCATTTATCATTTTCCTGATGTACTCCATGGCAAAGATCCTCATGGGTAGGAACTTTGTTAACTTGTAAGGGGGAAAATCACATCCATATATTCTAAGCTCTGTGTAGCTTTGGTACAAGTACCAGTCTCCAATTCTGACTTGGTCTGACAGCTACATGATCTTCCTAATCTCTTCATTAATCCCTGGTTCCACTATGTTGCTGAGGATGCTCATTGTTGGATGCACAAACGCCTCAAAAAATATTTTGTGGGTGTAATCTTTTTTTTCCTTCATTAGCATGGTTGTACAAAATATGATTGATTGAGGTTGCGAGTCTTCATTAACTTTCCTCATTGTAAACGGGAACCTGTTGGCTTGAAAATATACAAACATGTAAACTAAGACCGAAGTGTATTTAAACACTTCCTCTGTATGAAATTTGACAAATTTTTCATGAATGGCATCAGCTAGTAATTCACTGAAGTTAAACATAATGGAAGGCTTGGAATCTGATGAAAGTATGGACAAGAAACCTATCATAGCTTCATCTATCCACTGATCTGAATGGTATCCTAGCAAGTAAGAAAGAGAAATGACTATGTGTTGGGTCCTATCAGGGAATGTAGAAGATGGATAAGGAGGATTCTTCTTTGGTAATGGAGTGTCTATAGCCATGAATAACTCAATTTTTTTGGCTCTACTGGAAAAATCCAACTTTTGGTATAATTCTCTGAGGGCTTCATAGGAAAAGGGTATAGTTTCTTCAACAACAGGTGCTTGCATCATTTTCATAATGGACTGGGCATTAATGGTAAAAAGGACTTCTCCTGTGGGGGCTACAATAGCTCTCTGGTTTATATCATAGTAGGCATGACATTTTCTAACAAACTCAGGGCAATTGTGGCTTTTTGGGAATATATGATAAGATAATTTAGTGTCCCACAACCCTATATCTTCGACCTCATCGATGAGATTGTCTTCCAACCAATAGTAGACATCAAACAGATAAAATTCTGAATCGGTTTCATTTATTTTAAAGTCTCTATCAACCAGGGCCACATGGTCAAGGTCCACATGAGGGTGAACCATTGGGTTAAATGGTTGTTTCTCCTTCTTTGGAGGCATTACTGCTCACTGAAAAAGAAACTAATCGCAAATGCACAGAAGGGGATTAGAAGAAGAGGGGCAAAAAGAGAAGGGAATTATGCTTGATGTGCAAATAATTGAAGATTTTTGTGCCTTCTTTTGCTCTGTAAAATATCAACTGTAATAACCTGTTACAAAAGAAACATGGAAGCATTGTATACTTTGAAACAAGTGGGGAAATTTAGTTTTGTAGAGTGGTGGGGTTTTCCATTGACATGGCGCGAGCCCGTTGGGTAACGGCTTGAACAACAAAATTTTTAACGAGTATTTAGGCAAGAGCGTAGGTGATTGGACAGAAGTGACAAGAGTGGTCATCATGGCGCAATGGGTGTGGTGGGATATAACGGTCAAGAGAGCGGTTTTGTCATGGTGGAAACCACTTTTCGGACGAGGTAGTGGCTAGTAAGCGGAATGGAGTGCGGGGGGGTGGGGTGAAAATATGAGGGTTAGACACGTAGCAGATGGTATGGTTTGGGACACCGCTCATTTCGGACCCCCCTCCCCCCCCCTCATCATTAACTTTCGGAGGATGAGAGGGATCGGATATGAGGTGGAAGGCGATGGTAGGTTAAACAGTGGTGTGAAGAGTGAGTAGATGGTGAGGTCGATGAATTAAGAAAAATATGATAGGCAGAGGTATATTTTTGGGACTTAGGATATTAGGATATGAAATAAAATATGTCAAATAAATCCAAAATAAACTAAACTTTGAAACTTAGGATTTCTTTTGTATTTTTATTTTTCCACTATTGCATGAAAATACAAGAAAACCTTTGAATAAAAATTCGGAATAACTGATCCGAATTTATGCAGGAACGCAATAGAATACACATATAACCATAAATAAAAATATTGAATGGAAATAACACTTCATTTCATTAATATCAAAGAACTGAAATTTTCTTACAGACAGAATGGAAATAAACTAGCTAGGGCACTAGTAGCTTATCTCTAAGAAGAGATGTGGCGGCTAAAGGCCTCTTAAATCTATGTTAAAATGAAGCTCAAAGGCCTATATATTTTTGATAAATAATGGAAAACCATAAACATCCAAAAACCTAACCCTAGGAGATGAAACGCCAGACTATGGGCCCCGTTGGGGTAAATTGGTACATCAATTTCCCGATGTCGTAACTTTGGCATACTATCTCCGTTTGACGCATGTGATACATCGTTAGAAATATCTAGCTGAGGAATACAACGACCGATTGTGAATGTATATTATGGAATGAAATCATATTCGTTGGACAAAATATGCCAAAAAAATGTCGTTTAGGGCCTTAAAACGGCTTCGGAAGTTTAGGACCCGAAAAACTGCTAAAAATAGTAAGTTGTGTCGAAAATAAAAAACTGAAAGAGAAAATGGTGGGGCCCCGAGTGGAATAGGCCGGTGGCCACTAATATCCACCTGGATCAATAAATTCCATGTATCTTCACATTTATTTTCTTTCATTCTACCCACCCTTTAACTATTCTAGAAATTTCTTTGATCATTCTTTTGCGGGGTGTGTTTAGGCTTGCAGACCCAATTTTTTTTTTATTATAAAACTCTAACCTATTCTATCCCTTATTCCTTCCATTGACTCAGATTAAATTTTGAGTCAATTTTATTTATTCCTAACTACTAATCTACCAATATTAAACTATTTGGCAAATCCTTATTTTCTAACCTATCCAACAAATTTAAAATTGTTCAATCATGCTTAGATTATATGATTGAACAAACTAATCTAATCGTCAGTGTCATTTTGATTTGCAACACTTTCATTTTGGTCAGCGCACCGCCCTCCCGACACTGTTCCATAGTCAACAGTATGGTTTGTTATACCACCGCACCGTTGACTTTGGAAAAATGCCAGGAGGGCAGTGCGCTACAAATTTTTTGGTGCACCGCCACTGATGCACGACCAAAACAAGACGCACTGTGACCGATGCATGCCTGTTTTTTGTGGTGCACCAGCTGTTTTTTTTTTTCAAAAAAAAATTGTATATGTATATTCTTAAATACATGTCTCATTTAATAAAAAAAATGTATTTAATATGTCAATTATTCAGAGACGTGAAAGGAGAAAATAGAGGGAGCAGCAGTAACAACAGGCGGACCAGCATAACATAGTTTTCCTATGGGAGGCACGAGAGAGGGAGAGAGATGCGCACCCTCGCCCTATTACAGCAGCTACCCAGGGGCTCCTAAGGCAGGTAGGCCTCCTAAAGTTCTATGAGGAGGCTACTTCCCTAAAGCGCCATGGTTTTTTTTTGAGACATCTTATCCGTAGGTGGAATTCCCACCTACAGTATTTTCAGGTTGGTCCTAAGCAGTGGTACGTGCCCACTGAGGAGGACATCTATTTCATTACAGGGCTATTGAGGAGAGGGGTGGATTTTCCCTCATTCCCAGAGGTTCTAGTTGGCTATGCAACAGGGAGTCATTTGATGTACTCCCAGAGATACATTAGCGCGGATATACTGTCTCCTTCATATTTTTAGGTCTCCGGAGGTCAGTTACGTATTTTTGCATTTGGTAGTGAGGAGGTGAGCCTCTCACTTCTGATTTCGACAATTTCACACAACACAAGCGACGGGAAATGCATTAGTTGCCCACTTCTATATTATGTTGATTCTTTAGTACAGAAGCCACGACTTGTCAGGTGGTCTGCCATTTTTTTGCAGCAATTCTGTACAGCCTTAGATAGATGTCGTGCTCATGCACAAGTGAGGGTCAACTTCCCTTTTTCTTCAAATCTTTTTTGTTTATTTTTTGAGAGGTTTCCAGAGACGATGCCTACTTATTTTTGGTAGCCTCGTACGTCGATGTTGGATGCATAGATGTACATGTGGGGACAGATGATGCCCAAGAGGGGCGAGACTAAGTTTTCCGTGAGGACATCGCAAGATGCACCAGAGTTTCTAGCCAGTGTTAACGACCATCCCTTCGTTATGGTCCCTTGTCCTTATGCTAGTTTGGATTGGAAAGGGTATGCCAACATCCTCTTCATAGATGATGAGCTACCAGATGATATAGGTAATATTATTGTTTTATTTAAATTTATCCTAACATGTTCTTTAACTTGTTTTTATTAAATTGTGTAATGAAATTGTCTAATTATTGTTGTGTACTTGTATATATTTTGCAAAAATTGGGTATTTTGATGGCGAGGACATGCCAGCACCACCAAACGATCCAAGTGTGGATCCTGATGACAATCAGGATATGCCAGATGTCGAGGATCATGAGGCCAATGCAGAGAGACCCGCTCCTACTAGTGCGGTGGTACTGCCATTTGCTAGGCGCGGTAGGCTTGATAGCAAATTGAAGATGGATTTGGGCGAGCAACTCTATGCATTGATTGTTGAGGCGAGATTTAGGCCTTCTACAATGAGAGACATACAGACCAATGCTAGGCTGGTACATATGTGGAAAGGCATGTTGCATGACATGTACAGCCTGATGTGGCATGTCGTAGGAGCTATGACCTTAGTTACACGGCTGAGGAGGGCCCTTGCAAGTTATAGGTGTGTTTCAGACACAGCACGTGATCGACAGTCCGTGAGCAGCGACGCATCATCTGATGATCACGATCAGGGGAGTGATCATCATTCACCTCGCGCCACGCCACATGAGCAGCCTCCACTAGCATCGACCAGCAGTCATCATGGAGAGCAGGTTGGACCATCAGCCATGTTGAGTTAGCAGCCTGCAACGTCCATCAGTACTCATGATCATGAGTAGGCTAGACCATCGACCATGTCGAGTCATCACGATGAGCAGACGACAATTGATCATGATCAGCATCAGGCACCAGTACCAGATCAGTAGGCACGTGATGATCATCATGTATCTGAGCTTGTCGAGGCTGCAACATTGACTGAGCAGGACTCGACTAGTACTGCTATTGATGATGTACCACCAACTGATATATGACATTTATATTACAGTTGTATATTTTTGACATTATTCAGTTATATATATATATATATATATATATATATATCTTCCATATATTTTATGTTCATGTTGCAGTTCTACTTAATTTACATGTTGGTGATCATCATGATGTTTATATTGTTAGGTCATGTTAGATATGTTCATTTAATGTGTAGCTTGCAGATAGATGTGTATGTGATAGCAGTTATTTCACATGAGATGTATATTTTATGTTTGTGTTGTGATGATGTTATACAATGCTAATTGTGTTTTGTTAGATGATCATGATCACAATGATGTTAGCGAATTTGAATGTGTTTTTTAGTCGAATATGATGTTTGTATGATGGTTATCATGATCATGATGTTTATTAATTAATTTGATATTAATTGATCATGATATTGTAAAATTGTAATATTTGTAATTTTAATTGTATGTAAAATTCTAAAATTGTAATTATATGTAAAATATTTGTAAAATTTTAATTGTAACTATAATATTTAATTTATTGTGAAATAATTGTAATTGTAATTGTATGTAAAATATTTGCAAAATTTTAATTGTAATTGTAATATTTAATTTATTGTGAAATGATTATAATTGTAATTGTATATATGTAAAATCGTAAAATTCTAATTCTAATTCTAATTGTATGTAAAATTCTAAAATTGTAATTCTAATGATATATATGTAAATTTGTAAAATTGTAATTGTAATTGTAAATTTTAAATTTGTAAAATTGTAATTGTATATATGTAAAATTGTAAAATTCTAATTCTAATTCTAATTCTAATTGTATGTAAAATATTTGTAAAATTTTAATTGTATTAATGTGAAAATTCTAATTGAAATTGTAATTCTAATGACATATATGTAAATTTGTAAAATTGTAATTGTAATTGTAAATTTTAAATTTGTAAAATTGTAATTGTATATATGTAAAATTGTAAAATTCTAATTCTAATTCTAATTCTAATTGTATGTAAAATATTTGTAAAATTTTAATAGTATTAATGTGAAAATTCTAATTGTATTAATGTGAAATGATTTTATCAAAAATTTTAAATTTGTAAATTTGTAAAATTTTAAATAATTTTAAAATAATAAATCTAGAATAATATGAATTTTTGTAACATAATAAAGCTTATAAAACAATGCAAATAAATTCATGTACTTCAGAACTATCATTATTTTACTATCATCATACATACAAAAAAAGAACTTTATACGGTATGCCATTGTTTTTTAGATCAACATAATTGCAAATTATCAAGTGAAATATTGATTTTAACATTAACACAATACAAATTACCAATTAATTCAAAATACATTTATAATGTTTCAAAAAACCCATCTTAAAAAGTATAAATATTGATGAAATAACACATATACCATATCACTGTCGGTTCTCATGATCACCCTCATTATCTTCCATCTCGCATGTCCTGATAACACTATTGTTCTCAAAAATATGTTTTAATCTAGGGTCATGTCTCAATACAAACCACCAATCCCTATCCAACAGATCTGGGTAAAAAAAACTTGGTTCCAGTGTTTGGGGAAAACATAGGGCTCCTTAGCTTCATCCCACATATTTCTAGACTTGATACATACCAGCCTACTATCGCGATCTTCCTTTACATTATTTCGATCAAAGGTGTCCCACCACTTGCACCTAAAAATAATACATTGGAAAGAAGATAAATCCACTTCAATGATCTCTTGTATATTTCTGATGTAACCTAACGTCCCTCGTACTAGGTTTTGATCATGGAGACTAGATTGACTAGATTGATTGAACTCGACTTCCACTCCATAGTCTTGTGTGATGTTTCCAGCATTGGCATCTTTTGTGCGAAAATGGTGTCCATATGCCCACATAGATGGGAACAAATGCACCTATTATAAAAAAGTTTAAAAAATCATAGTGTCATGTGTCTTATAATAACCCAACAGTTATCCCGGATGCAGGTGTATATTTGGGCGATTAATGTGACGGGACATGGGTGGGGCGAAGTGTGGAGCCACCTGCCCACCCATGACATGGCTGGCAGACGGCAGATGGCATTTAAGACGCGCGGGGTTCAATCTTAATGCATTAAGTTGTAACGTAGCTCATGACCAGACCTCCTCTCCTGTTCGCGCCTCCGCATGCTCCAGCATGCTCCGGCCTTCGGCTCTCATCAATGAGAGATTAATGGCAGGCGTTTTTCAATGTCGTAGCAGGCGGGACGATAAATTTGAGTTTCGCTCTATTTTATCTGAAGAGCCGCATTCGTTGACCAATCTGCGTTTCTCTCTGGACTCTGGCCTCTGTTCTGTCTTCTTCGGCTTCTTGGCATCCTCTCATCTCTCCTTCCCCCGTCATTCCTGCTGCTTTGCCTCATATTATGCCTGCTGCTGAGACCTCCCCTATTCCTCGCCTGCGTCATAGAATGCGTTGCCACAGGGGAAGCACCAGAGGTCGTCCCCTGTGTGCGCCTTCCAGCCCCTCTTCCGAGTCACCTTACCTCTCCAGCGAATTTTATGCAGGCCACTATCCTCAAAATAGAAGTGGGAGAGGGCAGTTTCATGGTTCTGGCCACCGTTTGGGCTCCCCTGTTCCTCACACCCCCGCCACCTTTCCTTCTCCCACGACAGGCTCGACGCTTTTCTCCTTTAACTACTCTTTGAACCGCCCTCGAATCACAGCTTCAATTACTGTGGTTTTCCATGAAGAAGCCCAGATGGAGGAGCAATGCACCTGTCTAGCAGGCCTCTACTCAGACAAAGCTTAGCTTTCGAGCCTTCAGGTGGGGCTTGGGACCGTGAATGTGCAGGATCCGGAGGCTCAGGTTCGCAGCGCTCGTGATGTGGAGATGGCGCGGTTGATGCTGGACCTTTCGAGTCTGGAGCCGCTCTTGTCAGGGACAGTGACTTGTTGGCTAAAGGTTGGTGTCGTATTGTCGAAGAGCCACCGGATGAGTAGCTACTTCTTTGTGGTTTGGTTATCTTGCTTCGCGGCCCACCTAATTGGGCATGTTTTTGTTCATATTGCTATGTTGAACTTTTGTTTTATTTTGGAACTCTATAAACTCTGCAAACTTCAAAGATATCAACGTTGGCTCCCCTGCGTGGGCAATGTAAATCTATTCAAGACTGGTTTCCCTGTCAGTGGGCAGTCTTCTTTTATGTTTTTTTGACAAATCTTCCATTAATCTGGGCAGTGTTTTTGACTACGGTCATGTTGTAACTTTATTCCCTTTGTTAATAGATTAATCTTACTTACAAAGAAAAAAAATAACCCAACAGTTAAAATATGAAATATAGATGTAATTACATTTGAAAGGTGCATTAATAAGTTTCAAATGTACATATAAATTAAATAGATTATTACCAAGTTGTTGCACCCAATCCCTACATTTAGCACATCCTCTTCAGCACACGGGTAACGATCGGCTGCACTGTATTTCTCTCTGACTTGGACATCAACCCAAATGTTGGGGCATATTTTTGACATATTTTCTTTTAAATTATTGGGATAAGGCACACTTCTACCATTCGACTGTCTGAATTCTTTCTTGTCACTATCCCATTTCATCCTCTTTTGTTCGTACAATGCGACCCACGGTTGTGTCACTTTAGAATTATAAAGAATGAATTTATTGATTGCTTCAAATTCTGCATTCGTTGATGAAATAAAACCAACATTATATAGTACATAGAGATAAAAATATACATTATATCGAAGTTCAACATGAATATTTACTTTGTGTAAATTTGAAAAATTATAAGTCGCTTACTCTTTATCAAGCGCTTTTTTCCACTCGTTTGGATCAACTCCCCTTCTCTTTTGTCTTCATCCCTTTCATCGTCCCAAATCACTGCACCTGGTCTATTGTTGATCTCCTTGACGTACTCATTGGCATAATAGAAAGACTCATACGATATTTACCCCTCTGCCATAGACCCCTCGGGTTTTGCCCTTTGTCGAACAAAATATTTCAATTTCTTCATGTACCTCTCTAATAAGAAAATCCAATGACAAGAAACCAGGACCAACTAATTCAACCTCATCTACTACGTGGATTAGAAGATGAACCTGCAAGTCCATGAAACTTGTCGACAGTTCCTTCTCAAACATACAAACAATCTCAACCATCCCTTGATGCCACCGTGGAATTCTAGCCATACGAATCTCCTTTGACATGATCCAACGTAAAAATGCAGATAATTTAGATATGGCACGTCCTAGGTCTTTAAGGAATTCATGTTTCACACACCCACGCAAGAACAAAGGATAATGACACTGCAAAGTTATAAAACACGTGCAATAATACACAAAATTAGTTATGTTTTATGATCCCTGCATGGGATAAAATTTATTAATATAATAAATAAAAATCATGCTTTTGACATTATACGTACTCTTAGAAAATTCAAATGGTCATGTGATTTCAACCCCAAAAAATGGTCATCCACGATGAAGTAGCGCCATAGTGAAGACTCGTATGAAGATGGCACCCTCACACCCATTATAACTTCCTTTGCCAAAGAAAGATTATAATTTTTTAAAATCCATGGGACATCACCTTCTTTAAAATACCATGAATTAGAGGGACCAACGCCTGCCTCTGTCCTGTAATTTCTAGTCGTCTTGGCCAATGTTTCTTTTTAGTTTTTGAAGTAATAAGATATTTCCTAACAGCCAATGTGTCACTTTCTTTCGATGATATGTTTCTCCATAAAGAAGATGAAACATTTTTAAATATATGCATGGGATCTAATAAGTGGGTAATATTAAGATGCTCCCAATATGGGAGGTTATAAAAGATAGATTTCCTTTTCATCCCAATGGGAAATTTCCTAACATAGGTGTCGAAGAATTATATATCATCGAACATAGGCTCCCCATTTGAATCGAAAATTTCTATGAACTCCTTCTCCTTCGCTCTCTCATATTCTCTAAGCCATTAAGTTGGTGTTGTTATTGGAGGCCTTTGGGTTCTCTCTCGTTTACCATTCAAAGCAGATGATTCTCTTCTGTAAGGGTGTTTTTCTGGGAGGAATACCCTGGAGAAATCATACACTATCTTTCGTAGGTCCTTGGACCATCTAGCTTTCAGAGAAGGTCCACAACATTTACATCCAAAATACCCTTTTTTTACAAGACCTGTGATATTATTGTATACAATTAATATGCATAGGACGTTAAAAAATATCATGAAGATAAGAACAATTACAACGAATTAAATAACTAATATGTGAAATAATATTGTTACGTATATAAACAAATCAATAAATTAAACATGTAATTTACCAAAGAAAACTCCTAAGCCTAGATAATCATGTGTCATGTAAGCACATATGCCATAAAACGTAAAACTCCTCTCTGCTATGATGGGTCTTAATACATCGTATACATTTATCCCATCCCATAATTACTTCAATTCATCTACTAGTGGTTGTAAGTAGACATCCATATTCTTCACTTGTCTTATACCAGGGGCTATGAGAGCCAACATAAGATGTTCATTCTTCACAGACAACCATAGGGGGGAATTGTTATTGATCACTACTACAGGCCAAGTAGAATAGTTGGTGTTATGGAGGAAATATGGGTTGACGCCATCCATGGCTATGCTGAGTCATAGAATTTGTACTTCATCCTTGAATTTTTCAGGCCAAGTATCCTTTATATGCTTCATGGCTATGGAATCAGTTTGGATTCGCATAATTCCAACTCACTTTTTTGTGAGGCATGCCATCCCTACAACATAGCTAATTCTTTGCAACGAAAGAGCCTTTGAATCCTTGGGATTATAGGCATGTGCCTCAATATCCTAAAGGAGGACCAGTACGTGATTTACCCTTTTTTTTATTTATCATACCTATCATGCCCACATTTCAGACATATCTCTTTGTCTGCATATTCTCCTCTATATAGAATACAATCATTTATATGATATGTACCCAACACCCAACATTTTCAACAATTTCTTTGCCTCTTCGCAGCTACCGGGCAAGAAATTATCACTTGGAAGAACCTTACCTTTGAATAACCTGTAGTTGGTGATCATGGAAAAATATATTAATAAATGTACATTAATGCCGATATAATTATTAACGTTCATAAATTTATCATTTTTAATGTTCATTGTGTACTATTATATTTCTAAAATTTATATAAGGGAGGAATTTATGGTAACTTACCTCAAAAATTTTGAGAAACATGCATTCGACAAGCCAAAATTTTCTTTCAATTTGTACAGTAACATCGTTTTCCCCAATTGGGTAGACTTTGGCTGACCGCCAGGTCCAAAGAGAGGGGTAGTGGAAGAAAGTTTAAGGCTTTCGAAAAAGTTTCAATGATACGAGCATCATCCCCTAGTTGATCATCGTTTTGGAATGCATATAGCAAAATTGTCTCCATGGCAGTCGTATCCCTTAAGTAATCCTCCATACCAACCTCTATTTGATTTCCTCCATTTCCAGCTTGTGAAGAACTACTATTGTTGTAGTCATTCCTAATTGGTGAATCTGGACGTAGCGGGAATTGAATCGGTGGTTGATTCAACCATTCTTGGTATCACTCCTCTTCGATTTTTTCTCCTAATTCAGTCTTCTCTAGATTTGGCATTGTCGTGGGGTGCAATGAAAGATGGTACATAGGTCGCTCATCATCACTAGAATCCTAATAATTTAAAATATATATATTTGAACATGATTAGTACAAAATATATGATATCAATTAGTAACCACGTTGACAATATTGCATGATTAACTAGTTTGACATTGAAATAAATACATTAATCAATATACCAAACAATTATAATTATTACCATCATTGTCCCAGTATTGTGGCTAGAAGATGCAATATTGTTACAATTGGAAGGGTGAAGCGGTTGTCCACTTTCATCTACCAAATGCGCCTTGTAGTATGCTAATCTTGATAAGAGCTTCCAACATTTTGGATTTGTTTGAATATTTTGTGCATCTAAACTCGATTCTGAATCTGCATGAACTTTCAAAATTGTATACATTATAAATTTAATTAAGTTGTGCATGATTGACATGGATAAAAAACATAAGTTCAATTAGATAATGAAAATATAAATAAAATATGAAGTAAATATTACGTCTTGAGATGGATAGGGTGAACTCTGCGATGGACTTTGAGAAATATTATGGAACGAGCTAGATTTTGAAGAATTTTCCATTCGATATAATTATGATATTTTCTCCCTGCATTTGAGGAAAATAAACAATAAATTTTGGTGTACACACCTAAAAGTAATTTTGGTGCCTTAAAAAATGAATTCTTGTTATCAGTGCTAATGTACAGATAACCGCATCGGTGCAGTTTAGTTACTGCGCATCGGTGTCGTGTTATCAATGGATGCACCGCTGCGGTGCTATTAAGTGATGCACCAGTGACGAATAAAAACAAATAAAAAAAGTGCAACTCTATTTTCTTTAAGTGAAAAAATAAAAAAGCAGTCAATTGAAAAATGGGCTCCAAAATATTTCGAAAATCTAATTTCATAAAACAGTTCTTTAAATACTAAACACTTTTCATTATTTCACTAATTTTGATAATAAAAAATTAGCGAGATATTTGCAGGAGAAATACCTAGAGCAAGAGAGCACGAGAGCACTATGGAGAACCGAAATACGTTCGAATAGAAGTATTCAGACAATCAGAATTTCAAACCTCTAGTGATTCAAACCCTGTAGCATACAATTTCAAACGATCTCGTGATTACATTTTATTTTTTATTTTTTTTTCTACAGTTTCTTTTACGCAGTAAGAAAAAAATTTCAATTTGTTTTTCATTTTCAGAAACAAAAAACAAAAACAAAAAATCCATTTTTAACCTAAACCCTTCATTCTTTTTGTTTTTTCCCTTTCTTCTCCCTATTTCTGTGATTTCAGAATTAGGGCTTTTCATTTTAGATTTATAGGGTTTGTATTGCTATATATAGGCCTCCGACATCCAACCCATGAGACGACTTGCATATTCAGATCCCAATCCATGCTGGCCCTTGTGTGAATTTTTAAAAAACAAAATTTTTTTTATCGATGCGCCCGACGTAACCTAGCGCATCGATGTGTTGGATTATCCCAGCGCACCGCGCAAATACTATCTGATAAAAAAAATTAAAAACAATTTTTTTAATCAGTGCGCCATATGTAAAATAAGGCATTGGTGCGCTATTTCATTATGGCACACCGCGCATGTATTGTTTCACAATATATATATATATATATATATATATATATATATATATATATATATATATATATATATATATATATATATATATATATATATATATATATATTGTGTTAATTGGTGCACCATGTAACATATAACGCACCTTACTGGGTCTCCTAGTTGACAGAGAGAACCATATGGTGGTCCCTTGTTTGCGCGAGGCGTTTATGCTATAAAAACTAACACCAGACGATATTTATTATTTTCTCTGTGTTAATCGGTGAGGTGATTAACATGCAACACACCAGTGCTTCTTGTTGACATAAAGCACCATACAGTCTATTATACTGTTTGTGCGGTGCGTTTATAAAACACCCACGCACCGGCATCGGTGCATACACCATGAATGGCGTACCGGTTTCTTGAGATTTTTTATTTTTTTTACTTGAAAATTTGACAATTTATTTACAAAATATATTAATATGGTACATACATCAAATAACAACAATGCGATAAAGACCCACTGTCAACATTTGGCGGAAATTCCGACACTTGGTTCCGACGCTTTTGATCAAATGTCGGAAATTTTCCCAAATTTTTTCCATCCCGCCCGAAACCGTCGCTATACCAACGTCTATAGAAAAGTGTCGCAATACCAACACTTAAAAACGTGTCGCAATTGCGACGTTTGGAGGAATATGTCGCAATTGCGACACCATGGCCCAAAGCGTCGCTATTGAGACGACTCCAAACGTCGCAACTGCGACACAATGTCTAGGTGTCGCCGTTGCGACGTTTGGAGGTACCCGTCGTAATAGCGACGCCTGTTCCACCGTCGGTATAACGACACTTATTTTCACGCTACATAAAAATACCAAACTTATATGCGCGCTACATAAAAATTCGAAACTTATATGCGCGCTACATAAAAATGATTTTACTGTTTCGTATTTGTCGCAATAGCTACATTAACGTCTGATATCACGCGCGTGTTCGCCTCACTCTTGCGAACGAGTCGCCTCGGCTCTTGCAAAATGGTAAGTTCTAACATGCCCTTCCTCCTATAGTAGGGTTGACTCTATTTGGGTTTTTTTGGTCAATTCCATTGGATTGTGTTAGGCTGTAGGGTTCTCTCTAGATTTCAAGAATCAAGATTCAATACCCTCTATTATATTCATCACCCAATACAAGATTTAATTTTTTCCCAAAGAAAGGCTTATTAATTTGGCAGCCATTATTTCTCCCTGCTTTAAAAACCCTACATTTAAATGAAAACAAGAATTTCATTTCAACTAAAAAAATCTATTAGTGTTAAAATGTACATGTGTGCTACATTAACGTCTGATATCATGCACGCAT
The DNA here is from genome assembly GCA_034641835.2 of Pinus albicaulis. NCBI lineage: Eukaryota > Viridiplantae > Streptophyta > Pinopsida > Pinales > Pinaceae > Pinus > Pinus albicaulis. The sequence goes on along the minus strand of CM076575.1, from coordinate 1,189,292,282 downwards.
TCGCCCTCCGCTCTTGCAGAACAGCGTTCGCCCTCAGCATTCGCCCTCAGCTCTTGTGACCCGAACGTCGCCCTCGGCATTCACCACGAGCTCTTACGAACGACGATGGCCGTCCGACGTGCTCCCCAAGGCTCTTGCGAGAACGACATTCGCCCTCAGCTCTTTCAGAACAGAATTCGCCCTACATTCGCCCTCAGCTCTTGCAGAATAGAATTTTCCCTCAGCATTCGCCCTCAGCTCTTGCAGAACAGCATTCGCCCTCGGCTCTTGCAAAATGGTAAGTTCTTACTGCAGGCCCTTCCTCCTATAGTAGGGTTGACTCTATTTGGGTTTTTTTGGTCAATTCCATTGGATTGTGTTGGTACAACAGGGTTCTCTCTAGATGTCAAGAATCAAGATTGATACCCTCTATTATCTTCATCACCCAATACAAGATTTAAATTTTTCCCAAAGAAAGCATTAATTTGCTTGATAATTGTTCTCTGCTTTAAAAACCCTACACTTAAATGAAAACAAGCATTTCATTTTCAACTACAAAAATCTATTAGTGTTCAAATGTACATGTGTGCATCACTTGTGTAGGGTATTCCTTTTCCATTTCCACATTATCCAAGAATGTGTACACGGTATAGTTCATATTTTTTGTGATTTAGATTATCTTGGAAAAGGAAAGGTAAATTATTTCCCATGGAAAAAGAAGGTTTTCCCTTTTTATAGGTTGTTTGGACTTACGTGGAAAAATTTATGGTATGCCTTTCATATTGTGTAGTTTAAATTTGAATTAACAGGTTATTCTACATGAAAATATAATTACCTATGTGATGTCCTTCATCACTAATTAAAATTATAGGGTTTCAATTTCCTAGACTCTAACTCATCTTATACTAAATTCTAGGTTCTCATTGGTGGATCACTCTTCCATTGATTTCCTTTCCCTACGGATCTTGTCATACTTTAAAAGTCATCAATGATACATATATTATTTCGAGGTATCCCAAAAGGCTTTTATAGTAGAACATATTGTGAAGTTTTTTGACTTGAGGATTCTTTTTAGAAGTGCAATGCGGTCTATGCTATCGAGTTATATATCAAGCAACTTGTCCTTAATAACCACACTATGAGGTAGGTTCAACCAGTTTGAACTTGTTGGGACATAGCATATGAAGTTGTGTGATGATTCCATATCACGGGTCTATTATGGTGACAAAGTGAAGACACGTAATGATAGTTATTATGTTAACATTACTAGAAACATTTTCAAAATTATCCATGCTATCAAGATGTCAAAACTACAGGCATTAGGTGTCAATACTCGTAGCTAATAGATAATAATAATATTATTAAAAAATCACAACTTTATTCTTCAAATATGATTGTTACACATTCTATTCAACCTATTTCATGAGTTACTATCACCCAAAGGCGCAAAAACAAACTTAAAATATAAATTAAACCAACATGAGAATCCAACTAAGGGTTTCTCGACAAAATCATGCCATAAACTGGCATTTTGAAACCCAAATTTGAATCCATCATAAGTAATACAATGCAAACTCAGATGGATTTTCAATGCGTGTTTGCATGCTACACTTATTCTTTGTCTAGATATCATTTTTTAAATGGAACCTTAGTCAAGCCTACATTCCTTTTTATGTGAAAATTTTCAGCTCTATTTGAGCTCTTTTTTTCTCCACCACCTCCGTAAACATATGCAAACATATATCATGATCTTGGGAGTGCATTACATATGTACGTACCAATGTTCCATAATCATGCCCCATCATCAATTTAAGAAATTTCCATTGAATATCAAATTATGGATAGGGAACTTTTTGCTACAACATTTGGCTCAAAATCAGGGACCATCTTCGTATGAGGTGAATGAGAACTATAGATATTTGAAGAAGTAGATTAGTGCCTTTTCCTCTGGCCATGGAGTCATATACAGTCATCCATCACAAAAAATTGTCTTTGTTCATTCTCACCTTGAATGTTGCAAAAATTCATGCCCTAATTGAAACGACACTAAATTTGAAAGATATAATAAAAATGCAAGCTAGAAGTGCCCTATTAATACAAAGGGAAAACCTTCCTACCTACCCTAGCGAGATAAATTTTGATTGTACAAAACATGATATTGCCAATGGATTCGATCCAACAACTTGTTAAATGTATGGGACTAAATCATGCATTTGATTTCCGGCTGTACGCAGAAAAAGTGCGAATTAATGGAGAGGAAATCCATACATGCCACTTATAAAAACTGCACCGAAAGGTCAAAAAATACTTAAGGCCTTAACTTAATTTGAATCAAAAAATGACAAAACGAGGATTTCCGAAAACACGAGAGTGGTGTGGGTGAACAACATAAATAAAAAGTGAAGATACCTTTCCCCAAGATGCCTCCTATCCAACGCATTGTGTAACTATGTTTTCCTTTCCCTTTATACATGCAAGTGAATGCATTATAGGTATGGTGTTTTCCCAGAATAGGAGAAGCCTACTTAAATATCTCATTCGTGGAGTGAATGTTTGGGTGCCTTAATGTGCAATGACATGTTTCCAGGACTGAATTCAATGCAAGGCATATTTGAAACTCTAACTCTGTCTTTCGGTGTCTTATTAGAAATTATTTTAGTTTTCATTTTGTGCTTTCAAGTTAGATATTGTTTTAAAGTTTTTACATTTATAATTTTATTGCAATGTGGCAGACTGATCAGAGCAGTGCAGGAACAACCCCGAGATAGGATGATCGTGGAAAGGGGCCAGCAGAAGAACATGTAAAGTGCCGGCATTGCTCTATCTTCAGGTATTTTAGTTATTTACATAATTGAAATAATATTAATTTTGTTCAAATATGCAGACACCTAGCCATGGTACGCCTAATGATTCCCTCTATGAGGAAGAGCTTTCTTCATCCCTATCTCCAGCGCTCTTGTTGCGAAAAAAGGCACAAGATGCAAGGTCGAAATTTAATACTTTGATAGACGCGCCTCGAACACAGAAACGGAAGAGAGGATACAACATCTTGTAAGGGCGGCAGGAGAGATATCGAGGGTAATAATAAAAATTCAAAAGGATATTTTTTTGTTACGCATGAGATGAATTGTGATATTTTGATTTTTAATTTTTACATTGACTAAACTAACAAAAAGTTCTTTTGTATGTGATGTTTTACGGCATTTTCTTGAAGACTTTGGTGTAAAGACTTTGGTGTTGGTGGTAGTGGGACACAACGGCAAGATATTGCCCAACAACCCTCTCATACACCTTCTACTCCTTTAGGTGCCACCCAAGAAACACACCCTGCCCAGGCAGACACCTAGCCAACCGTTGAACGTGTTGGCAATGATGAGGCTGATATGGCCAACTACATTATTATGTTTCCTGGAGCTACACGTGTCAGCTCCACAGGAACCATTAATGGCACATTGTTGGTGAACGATGAAGGTGTCCCTATAAATCATGTACAACTCCCAGGTAAGTTGTAATATTTTAACTATTTCATGTACTCTATCTAAAACATATTTTATCATGATTTTTATTTTTAAATTAATGATAATATATTTTGTTTCCTGTGTAGGAAACAATGATTTCTACAGGTTTTTTGAGAGCCATATGTTGGTAATTTTGGCCCAACCATACGCTCAAGGTGGAATTCCTAGAATTCCAACATGAAAAAAGAACTTCTAAATTATCTAGAAGCCCTTTTTGGGGTGGGCACATTTGAAAGAACAACGGTGGCTCGGGTAGTTGGAAAATATTTGAAATATACCAGGGACACCTATAGGACGCAATTGTAATTTAACCCTAGATATGAGCATCCTCTCATAGTTCCAGAGAGTGAGTGGAGAGCACTCATCCATGACAGAAAAGAGAACAGGGCAAAGAAAGAAGGAAAAGTGCCAACTGGACCAGCAAGGTAAATTACAACTTTAATTCAATAACTTTAATTTTCTCTATGTCTAAAATAAAAGTGTGCTACGTCATATATGACTTCAATCTTTTGATGCTAGTTTTACGACACCTTAAAAGGCAACCAAGCTAGGATTGAGAAAAAGGGCCATCACAAGCTAGGCCAGGGCGGCTACTTGAAATTAGCTGCAAAAATTGTAATTAAGTAGCTAAACATCTTATAATTAATTGTATCGCCTTCCAACGTTTTTGTAATCCTATCAAATATGATTAAAAATACACAATCATATGTACTATAGGGTGATGAATTCGGAACAGAAACTATAGAGGAAGATAAAAATATCGCTTTCCGTTTCGGCTATCAAGCTGTAGTTGAACGTCACAGAAGCTTGGGGCAGGTCCCAAGATCCGGAATGCCTGATAAGGTAAAACATTAACCTTTCAATATATTTGTTTTCGTCCATAAATTTAATGTCTAACAACTTTGTTTAAATCAGGGGAGAAGCACTACCGACAAGGCAAATAACCCAGTTTTAGAGCCAGATGTAGATGATCCTCACATGCAACCTGATCATTGTAGTGGGGACCAGGTCGACAATGCTACTATCAGTGAGGGTCGTGACGGTAATTAATTTCCACTTATATTTTTTTCTAATTATACCTTGATGGTTGTCCTTATAACGTTTTTTTAAATGACGAGAGAATGTTTCCCTTGAGGATCTTACCACCGAGAGGAAGAGAAAGAGACAACGATCTCTCTCAGCGACAGACAACTGGTGCACAGGGTAAATAATCTCATTGCAATTTTTTTATTAATATTACCAAACTAGTTCAATGATATTTAAAAAGCTGACAATTAAAATTTAATATTATGTTTGTTTTGTAGGCGATGTTGTCAGCAGATGAGACAGGAATTGCACAACAACGCGACTAGGTCGGCGACGTGGCGGTGCACCGATATGAAATATCTCGTGCAATTTTTGTATTAATATTCTTAGGAACTAGTTCGACCAGTATTTAAAGCGACAATTAAAATTTAATAATATGTTTTTTTGTAGGCGATGCCCCGTCCTTGGATGAAGAGACCGGACATCATGACAACGCAACTAGGTCAACGGCGACAACTAGTGCACCATGTAAATAATCTCATTGAAATTTTTGTATTAATATTACCAAACTAGTTCAATGATATTTAAAAACTAACAATTAAAATTTAATATTATCTGTTTTTGTAGGTGATGCCCCGTCACTGGATGAGACCAGACCTCGTGACTACACAACTAGGTCAGTGACGACAACTGGTGCACCGGGTAAATAATCTCATTGCATTTTTTTTTATTAATATTACCGAACTAGTTCAATGATTTTTAAAAACTGAAAATTAAAATTTAATATTATCTTTTTTTGTAGGCGATGCCCCGTCACTGGATGAGACCAGACATCATGACTACGCAACTAGGTCAGTAGTGCGGGTCGAAAGGCACGAAACAGGAGCAGAGCGCGATGATATTGATGATGTAATTAGGAGCTTCAGAAATAGGAAGAAGAAAAAGAAAAATTGATAATGTAAAATATTTTATTATTATAAGACAAATGATGAATGACGTACCATACTTGGAAAAAAATTTGCGTTATATAAAAACTCATTTATCATACTATTTTTATGCCATACACTTTCAATGTTCTCTTGCATACTTTTTGTTGCATTACTTTTTACTTAGTTATTGAATATTTTTTTTGTACTCATGTTCATAAAAAATGAAATATAGATTGGGTATTGGGGAATTGAGAGTGATGTGAGGGGGGGGAGAGGGTCCATAAGAGCTTCCTCCTTCACGTGGTTGGCCCTGTTTAGTAGAGAATAATTTATTGGAGCGATTTAATCTTGGAGCACACCTCCCTCGATCCAGCGTAGCAACAAAAAAGTCAATGTTGACTTAGTTGCTACTCTTTCGGTCGTGGGAGGCTTGTTCCAAGTTCATGCGACTCCAATAGAATTGTTCTTGAAATGAAGGAGCTTATTCGGGTATGTTTTGACATTTTCAACATATGTTCTAACATTATCATGAAATGCATCTTAGAGTAAAAAATACCACATCTGATTCTTGTATTTATTGTATAGATAATGATGAATTTTGATTGACTTGGCAGTGCAGGTACAAATCCTCTTGCATCATGAGCAATACAACTTGTCAACCAGGGTCATGTCCAGGATATTTTTGCTTGTGCGCTTGACCAGGTTCGTAATGTCCCATTTTGTAAGTTCCTTTACTGTTCATAATTCAATATTAAGCTTGTTCATGATTATTATCTAGGTTTTTTGTATGTGTTTTTTCATCTATTTGATTGTAAGCAACTCTGCATGTTTCCTGTTGTTCACTATGATTTCTCCCATTACCACTCCCAGGATGAATCCGACTTATTGTTACATAGGTTACTTTATTGTTACTATGATTTCTCCATTTACGATTTCATAGGTTACATCATGTAAAGTTGTCAATCTCAGGTTGGTGATGAGCTTTAGTTCTCCAGATTTGGGGCTTTTCTGATATTTTCTCCCTCATGTCATTCCTGCATCACCTCGTTGTTTGAGCATTCCAATTGTCTACCACTTGTACCAATTTTCACATGTCAATCTCTGAGTGGTGCCACATTTCACCTATTTTCAGTGAGAGTTTAGGGTTTCTCTAACATAGCTTCAGAAATCCGATTCAGTGCCTGCTTGAATATTGTCACATAATACCCATGGTTTGGATTGATGAGCATGTTCTGAATGGTTGGTTGATTCATAAGAACCACCCATATAGTCATCTTGAGATATTTCAGAAGGTTTCTCGGGTTGCCTTTTTCACCGTTTCTAGTGGGTGGGATGGTGTGGGGTGATCCATCAATACTGGTGCTCTTGTAGTAGGGAATTTGTTTTTGGGGATATAAAGGAGCATTTGATGTAGATATCCCATTGGATGCATTCATAGATGGGCACGAGAGGTCAAGAATTTAAATTAAAAATATGCAACCTCTAGCATGGCAACCTGAAGGCCGCGAGAGACATTGGTTAAACATTGTTTTGTGCTGGCCTTAATATAGTCGTGATTTCTTTCTATTATCTTAATGCAAATATATAGTCCGGTCTCATTAAAATGAGGATTGTGGTTGTATTTCTCTTTGGTTGTTTCTCTCTTAATGTTCCAGAAGTTGCCAAAAGTTGCGATAGTTGTTTAGTTTGCCTGTTACAACTTAAAAGTGGTTTTTAGCAATGGGAGTCATGTTTTTTAAGGTTCATACTAATATGAAGATCTTGTAATTCTATATTCATGATAAGAGAAGATGGCCTCTGCTTTGGGCAGTATGAAAACAATTGCCACATCTACCTCATTGGGTAACAATGGAAAGGGGAAGAAGTTGGGTGCAATGTTTGATAATTATGGTAGACAATTGTCTTCTCTTTCAGTTTTTTCACCCATTTCCTTTAATCGCTCAAGCAGAAGAGGGAATCTGAGATTACGCGATAGAGAGAAGGTAGTTAATACAAGAGCTATGGAAAAGGAGTTGTACTTCAACAAGGATGGCTCAGTGACAAAAAAATTGCAGGTCAGAGAAAAAATTATGTTTAAAGGAAGGTCACCTGCACGTGAAACTTCACTGCAGTGGATCTTTCCTTGTCCACTTATATTCGATTTTAATGTTTTATTTTAATTTTTCATGGAGGGTTGTTTTGGCATATGGTTTGGCATTCAATTGCACACTTACTGAAAGCATTGTCAATTTGTCTTGCAAGCGGTGTGAACAAACTTGCTGATCTTGTTGGAGTCACCCTTGGGGCGAAGGGAAAATGTTGTCTTGGAGAGCAAGCATGGTTCTCCGAAAATAGTTAATTATGGTGTGACAGTAGCTAAGGAGGTAATTTGTAGATGTGTGCTCTGGTTTTATTTTTAACGTTGTATTAGTTCTCCCTCTTAAATGTCTTAGATTTGGTAGGCATAATTTGAAAACTCAAAGGTGAAAGGAAACATATTTGTTACCCAGTGGTCTACTTGGCCTATGGACTAGCCACATTAGAGTAATGCATAAATCTTTTCACAACAATAAAAGGAAAGGGTTATGGCTGAGTCAAATTTTATTGTTATTGACAGTGTAATGAAATGTATCTCAATGCTATGGTTTTGGCCTTTTATTGGTTGAATTAGAGGACCCAGTTGAAAATATTGGGGCCAAGTTGGTAAGGCAAGCTGCAGCAAAGACAAATGATTTAGCTGGGGATGGAACCACAACATCTGTTGTTATTGCACATGTTGGAATATTGAAAAATTCCAGAACAATGAATGGAGAATAAATCTCCCTTCCTCTAACACAGAGAAAATAAAAATTTCTTTGACAGGAGACAGAGTTTCAATAATTTGAAAACAAACTTCTATTCCCTTCAATAACTCAAAAAAAAACTATCACACTTCTTCCTCACTGAGAGGGATTACAAAATTATGACTGCTACAAAATGCAGTGCATAAAACCAACTCACTGTCTGTTCAAAACAAACATACTCTGTCTCTAAAACACTCTGCTGTGTTTTTCCCTTTCGCACTGTTGTGCATACACACTTAAAAATTTACACTCAGTCTTTCACTTTTTACACACTGTTGTGTAATAAAAAATTTACTTACTGTCTATAAAAAAACTACCAAGATTTTTCGTCCGTTTTATTTTTATATGCCATAACATATAAAACATATTATAATAAACCCTCTTTTTAAAAAAATAAAATTAAAACTAAATTCTATGGCCCACCTTTCATTTCGCATATGATATATATATAACATATGTTTAAAACATATGTATATATTAAACTATCAAAACATTAAAGAACCCTTTCCGTCGGACTTAAAAAGTCTGAATAGATTGAATTTCAAACCAAATTCGCGTTCCAAAATGGGATGCTGACGTCTGCCTAATTTGTAACACGAATTCTCAATCCAATGTGCCTTATAAAAAATTCGGGTCCGGTTTTCAGGTTTTCAGATTCCCTTCAATTTCATGTGATCCAATATTAATGCTCCACGTGTCCTCCTTTTGAATTTACAAAACTGTCGGGTAAATTTCTGTTTGTTTAATTTCTGGTTGGTGAATTGCGTTAATGCCGGTTGTTGTGTTTAAATACAATCTTGTACAGAAATATGGCTGCGGCCGTCTACAAAAAAAACTTGCAGGAATTTTAAATGTTGAATTAAATTTCTGGATGGCATGCAAGCAACCTCCAAAAAAAAATGTTGTTGTTGCATCCGTCCTTCTGCTGCAGCAGTTGAAGTTAAAATTCAACAACACAGGGTTTAATAAGTGAGGGTGTAAAGGTAACTTTTTGTCGATGGTACTGGATTAAGATCATCTATTCATTTTTTTAGGGTCTTATGGTGTTTGGTTTTTTAGTTTTGGGTTGGGTTTATTGAGTCTAAGATAGTTTTTGAGTGAAAAAATTGCTATCAGGTATTAAAAAATTCTGGTTCTTTTGTCAAAATTTATGAGCTTGTTAGGAAATACAAAACTGACAATGGTTGTATCTTAAATTTGTGGAAAATAATTTGAAATGAAACCTTTTTTTTTAGGTTGTTGCAGCAGGTGCAAACCCCGTTCAAATTACGAGGGGCATTGACAAGACAATAAAGGCCCTTGTTTCGGAACTCAAAATTTTGTCAAATGAGGTAAACGCTTGCCTTTTGAGTAGGCTGGTTTTCCTTTTTGCTGATGGTTTGGTGTATCTAATTGAATTAGTTGCCTAAGGTTTTTTTGGTTGCAAACTCCTTTTCATTTTTCATACAGTATTGGCCTTGTGGAATACATTTGATTGTGTGGTCTTGTTAGATCTACAGCATTTGTAGTTGTTTAGTCTTATGGCCGAGGTGCACTTTTATTATGGAAATATTTGATGCAATATTGTTATTTAATCCTTACTGCAGGGTAGCATGTTGAGAAGTTTCTTGTGAAACATTTGGTATTCAAAATGACACTTGATCCTATACATCATCATGCACTTGACTTCAAAATTCATATTCAAAGTGTGCCAGACAATTCTTGCAAAATTTCAAATATTTATGTTGTTTTAAACCATTATCTTTTCAATGTATTGGATGCTGAAAATGAGAAAAAGACTTTGGTATGAAACCAACTGGTGAATAATTTCCAGCAAAACAACCACTTCCAAGACATGATTTAGAAGTAGAACATATGTACTTATGAAGCATAGAAAGATATCCTTGATGCATTGTCAATGTTTGGCTAGGGTTATTTTTGGAGAAAATAACTCCTTATTCCTAGAATAGTGATCTTCAATACAAGTAAATGCCAGAGAAGAGAGATCATTGTGTGACGTAACAAAACTGAAATTGGACCCCCAAGGAGAGCTGGTGTGTCTACAATCACTCTTTCAGCATTTTCCCTTGGTTTACCTCGTTCTTTTCCTCCAGCCTGAGTCTTAATTGACTTCTTCTTTCTTCGGGTTTATTTATCAAATTCGTAGAATTTGATAAATAAATACTATCCACAATGGTTGGACTTTAATTTATATTCCCGACTTTATATTATCTCCAATCCTTATAACCAATGTTTAACTTTCAACACTTTGTATTTATACTCCACGTTTCCTTTTAAATAAATAACTTGTAATGAACTTTCGGCTCTATATTTCACCACCCAGCCTTACAACAATCACGCTCCAGACTTATGCTAATTATCTGCCAATCGTTTAATTAAACAATTTCATTATACTCCGGCCCCACCTATATATATCAATAACCAATCAAACACTCGTTTCGTACCTGTATATCCTCCGCACACCTTAGTTAACCTCCGGGCAAGTTCAACGTGCGACCACCGTCCGATGGCCCTTCTCCAAATCAACGACTCTTGGCAATTTTGCTCGGCTTCCAACATCGGGCTTTAACGTGCGATGGGCGGGTTAAACGGTGGTTTTCCAGGGGTCACTTCGCCACGTGTCGCATTCCCTATGGAATCGCTTGCGAATAGGAAATACCGCCTACTCCGCAAAAGTGGTGCGATATGGGCAACCCGCTTTTGTGATTCCGCTCGTGGTTTTGGTAGAGGGCTTGACCACGGGTGCAAGTCTGGTTCCGCTATCCTTTTGTTTGTTAACTCATGTCCAATCCTCGGGTCAGGTTTCGAAAGCACAACAATTTTGTCTCTTTATTAAGCGAGATTTTTATATTTGAACAGTTTTCACGACCCCGGTTCTCTACACAGACCTCGCCTTGGATATTTTTACATAAAAATGATTGTTCTCAATAATTATTTATATAATTTTTCCACATGTTTAGTGTGGTATTCCCATGATTTATTATAAATATGTGTATTATCAAAGAAAACCAACACAAATTTTATAAGATGGGATCAAACAAAATTGTTCTTAAGTCAAGCCCGCCAGACTTCAAACGGCGATAAACCATAATTCAAACCAAATTCGCGTTCCAAAATAGCCTGCTGACGTCGACCAATTTTGTGACGCGAAAACCAAATGAATTATGCCCTAATATTTTTCGGGTCCGAAGTTGGGCTGGCGTACGGAGGGAAGTTGTGACGGGAATTTCTTATCAAGTTCGCCCTAATATTTTTCGGGTCCAGATTTCCACTGCACGAGCGGCCCAAACAAAGATCCGCTCCAATCAATTTCTGCCACGTGTCCTCAATAAAAACTTGCCCTGCTCCCGACTGCGGGTGCATTCGATGGCGTTTAAGGCGATGGGACATGGATATGGCGATTTCATGTCAATCGCACTAACATTTAACGCTTTTCAATTAAGTTTTCACATCAAATCCGCATTAATTAATTTTTAACACAGTTCAAGATCAGACCTCCACTCCTCTTAGTGATTCTGCACGCTCCAATTTGATCCGGCCTTCGGCTCTCGTTATTAATGATCAGAGATTAATTATGATGGGCGTCCTTTGATTGCATTGCAGTCGGGTCGACAAAATGGCGTTTAGCCATGGTTTTTCAGACAAGCCGGTTGCTGGATTACACTGCCTGCTAACTGTGACGATAAGGAGAAGTGGGCCACCGAACCGTCGCTCAGACCTTGCCGCATATTTGCATTTCGTTCGTCTCTCTCGTCTATCTTCCTCTCACACCGGAATTTCACTTTTCCGTCTCCTCGTGCCCACCGCGCCCGAGATTGCACCCATGTCCGCGTGCGTCATAGGACGCGCGCGCGCGCGTGGGGAGGCACTAGAGGTCAACCCTCGTGCGCTCCCTCCATCCCCCTCACCGCAGTCCCCTTCTCCCGCCACTCCGTTGATTATTACACAGGTTTATTATCCAACACTAGAGGAAGTGGATTTGTAGGATCTAGCCACCGTATGGATTCCCCTGCTCCTCGCTTCCCCACCGCTAGTTCACCTTCTCCCATGACGCACACTGCGCAATTTTCCTTTAATTTATCTCTCAACCGCCCGCAAATCACGGCTTTAGTCACTGTGGTCTTATGCGAGGAGGCCCAAACGGAGGAATAATGCACCCGTCCGGCGGGTCTGAGCTCGGAAAAAGCCGGCCAGCATTCGGGCCTTCAGGAGGGGAGCCGTGGCATGCATGTGAAGGTAGCACCTAGCGATCTTAGACCTTCTAAAGGATGGTGCCGAATCGTGGAGGAACCATCGGAGGAGTAGTTTGGTTAATTTGTTTTTCTTGCTTAGCAGGCCCACTTAATTGGGCTGCTTTTAGATTATTTTACTATGCTGGACCTTCATAATATTTTTGAATTCTTTAAATTAAACGTTCAAGACTGGTTTCCCCGTATGAGGGCAGTCTTCTTAATATTTTGATTTTTTTATGACAAATTTGCCATGAGTATGGCCAGGCAATGATTTTGACTTCGGTGTAATTTTATTCGCAATGCTAATAGATTAACTTTACTTAGAATTCTCACATGATTAGCGTTTTTCTTGATCTGTTCAAGGATTTTGGGTACTTTAATTTGTATTTGGAACAATGGACGTCAATACTCTATATATTGCTTTACTGTTCTACATACTGCTATTTCACTTTCTTATAGATGCCTCGGGCATATTTGAATGCTTTCTCAGATTGTCGATAATCTCCATGTGGACCGTTACTAGATTTTATATCATGTCCCTGTATGTGACATGGGGTATTTTTCTATCATTGTCTGGGGTGGGACTTCCACTTTTCTGGATGGATATTTGGGTTCCAATCTTCAGATGTGAAAATGTAATGACTTTGTTGTCGACAATTATTGTCACTCCTAGAGACAGCCTAGAGTTGCTATAGACCAGTGCCTAGGACATCTTAACATAGCAAGGAGCTCATAATATAGCTTGGGTTGTCAATCCAAAAGCTCTATTACTATCTCTTGCAAAACAAGGAAATTAATTTAAATGGAACCAAACTCTCTCAGAAGCTGATACAAAGATAAGAATAATGTAGGAACAGCAAGCAAAACTCCAATACAAAAGCATTAGACAGTTAAGAGATAGCTTACTGCAAAGAGGGCCAGTTCAAATAATATGCCACAGAAATCAAATATCAGAAAGTGGATGCAGTGAAGAAACATGAAGAAGATACTAGTTAGCATGAGGCTGATACCCAGATACACAAAAAAACCACATATGGGCTTATCCAACTAAGAATCCATACATGAAAATGGCGTTTTAAAAGCACCCTCCTCAAGTAACTAATATAGCAGAAAATATGGATGAAATGAACATGGCACAGTATATCATGACTAGGCCTATTTAAAGCGCTTGACTAATCCAAGTATGGGCACCAACTAGGATGAATCCTTACTTAAGACCAATGAGCCACTCGCATTCTAGAACATGATACAAGAAGATAAATATCATGAAATGAGATATTATATTAACACATAAGAAAAGATTACATACTGTGGGATACCAAAGACCAAAATCCTCATTACAGTTATAACTCCTCCTCACTGAGACCCTATGGGCTCTGAGCCTTTATACAAAGCTTTACAAGGTGTATACAAGAACTTCTCACTGCACAGTTTGCTGATAGAGATCTGGAACCTTTACAATGTGTTTTTTCATAGTTTTTATAGGAGAAGCAGAAAACTCTATAGAATGAGGTAGGTGATATACATTTAATGATCTAATTTAAAACAAATTTGAAAGAAAAACCCGCCTATGCTGTTTGACGGTGCTGAACTGGTGCAAGTACTCTGCTGCTGTTTTATGAAATAAATGTTGAGGATGAAAATCTCCTCATAAACAGGACATAAAGAATAAAATATACAAATGTTCTGTACTTGACTGAAAGAGAAAAATTTGCTGCAATAAAACCTTGAGGTTGCTTGTATTTGTGCATGGTACTCTCGCCCCCTTGAGCCCCGAACTGGAATTTGTATTTTTCAATGCCGGACACCGAGTTCTTCGATCTTCTGTTGATATTCTTCGTAACCTCATTTATGTTTTCAGCTACCAGAATCTGCCCCCTTTGAATTTCTCTGTAGGGTTCAATGGATTTATTTCTATTTCCATTAATGAAGTCATATCACAGCAACTACCCCCATCTTCCCTCTTAAATTTCTTCCTCGGAGACTATCAATGGCGGTGCTCTTGACCTCTGTGATGGAGGCAGTGAATAAAAGTAGCTTCTTCTTAATCTAAACCTGCAAAACCCGCAAATACATTAGAGGAAAAACCAGACGCAAGGGTGGTGGAGGGAGACGTGACTACGGAACTGAGGATGAAGACTGGGAAAAATGATGAGGGGATGCAGGGTTGCGGAGAAATTACAGTGGAGAAGTGGTGGATGAGCCAAGCGGAGACAAGACATGTGGCGGAATAGTGATAAATGAACGCGGAGGTTTATATCATAAAAAACGATAAAATACAATAAATGAATAGGGTATATGAAAGGTGGGGGTGGGGCGCAGTGAACACGTGGAGCGAATGACGAGGATGCACAAGAAACTGGTGGAAAGATGACGTGGAGCTACAGGGTTGGTGACGCGGCGAGTTTTTGATACAGACCGTTCGATCGTTGGGGAAAATCGACGGTGAAAGCGTGACGATGAACCATGAAATGGTGGGCCAGGGAGAGTGTGGACTATTGTTAACACCCGTGCAACTTCAGAGAATAGCCATCGTTGGATGCAGCACACAGGATCGGATGGTGATGATGAATTCTGCTGCCCGACTTTTGACTGAACAATAATGCGCGAAATGGGCGGTTTTGGGAATCGTACACTCGGACACGCGTCACCCAGCGTATGGAATCGCTGGGTCCGTGGGAAATACCGCCGGCTATGGATGGGTGGTGCAGAATGAAACCACCGATTTTCACACAATGAACACGGGCGCAGGGACCACCACGGGAAATAGTTCCGCTCCGTCGATTGGTTTTTTATCAGACAACGGAGATGAACTATGGGGGGCCAAGGTGTACGGACACGAGACTTTTGGAGCAACCCCCCGTAGTGAATGACAGCCGTTAGATTAAGTCTTCACCTATCCTGAGGAGTCAACTACGGGGGCACCAAGGTTTGACCCTATGGATAGAGTAAAGCCCCCGCAGGGGAAACGCTTCAGTCATGGCGTCGGGTCACATGTAGAGAAAAAGGCGCGGGGGGCTAGCGGAGAAGGGGCTGGGCCCAATATAATATAATTTCAAATATGGATTCTGGCAATTAAAAATACAATTTTAAAGCAGTGAGAGGGCAACAATAGACAACCAAAGGGTTTTTCAAGACAGGGTGAGGGAATGTGATGATTTAAATCAGCTGGCTCATGGAGATTTTCATAAAGAGAGGATAGTGAACAACATTGGCTCCATCTGGGGATGGCATGTTCATCCTTGGACATGTCGAGAACCTGCAGACCATCTGATTTTTTTGTGCGAATTCTGCTCTTCGACACCTCTAGTTTTCATTTTATAATTCATCAGCACACACACATTATTAAAAGAATGATGAAACAAAAAAGAAAACTAATGTACAATATAATACACCAGGTTGTCTTTGCCTCCTGGGTCCCATACTTTGCTTTGCTGGTATCCATTAGTTGCATTATTCTTCAACTGTACCCTTCTATGTTTCCATATTTTGTTCTGCAACTTGCCTCCAGCCATGCTTTCACTTTCTGTTCTTGTTCTTCCATTGCCAAATTTTCTTTGCTTTCTTGCTGCTATCTGCTGTTTCTGAGACACCTTCATCATCAGTCTTCTAAGGCTGTCAATTTCCATGTCCAGCTTTTCTTTTGTCTGGAACTTACTTTGCCCACTGTTGTCTTCAATATGGCTCTTGAAAGCCTGATCGCCTTCTTCTTGTATTTTGAAAGGTAGTGGGATCTCTTCTTTTTGTTCCACAATAGCAGCTTTGAAAAAATTTCTCTCTGTTGGCAACATGCTGCTAGAAAGGACCCTTGATCCTTCTTCAAATGTTTGCAGGAAATGCACATAAGGATCATGAAATGATACCTGGTTAAGAGTATCTGGCAGGCAGGCTTCAACCAGGATTTTATCTCCTTTCACTGGATCGAGAAGAAGACTCTCTTGAGAGAGAGACTCTCCTTCATTCTCTAAACTGGAGGACTCATCGTATACTGGAGCTGAGTCCTTTTGGAGCTCTGGTATATTCTGCTCTGCTGTGCTGAGCTCTGTGAAAAGATCCATGAATTCTTGAGCAAGGGCTTGCTCCATTATTTCCTCTTTTTCAAGAGAAAGCTCGTTGTTTTCATCTTGCTCAAGAATCTCTTCTTTGCTCTCCTCCTCTTCTTCCTGTACTGAATCATATTTATTCAACATAATCTCTAGCAACCTGATTTCTTCATTCCATGGGTTAAAATATTCCACCGAATTTCCTTCCTCCTTTCTTTGACTATCAAATGGTGTCAAATTTCTTTCATCAGCATCAATCTCTACTTCTTCTTCTTCTTCTTGCAATGGGCATTATATATCATCATTGTTTGAAAAAGCAAGATTTGATTCTTCTAGTTCATAGGCAGCATCTTCAGTGGAGTCATCTACTAGACCTTCCAGGTATAATGGGTGTGATACTTGATCTTGATTTTCTTTTGGATCCCTTGGCAATATCTGTAGGGGTGGTCTCTTGTACTGGGGATTGTAACCTCTGTTTGGAGCATTGTAGAAATTCTTGGGGGCTGAATTCTTGGCCTCCAATTCAAGCTTGACCATCTTCTTAATCATTTTTCTTATTTCATCCATCTTGTCAGAATCCTTGTCCTGATTTGAGGTAGATACCTCCTCTTTGCCTCTCCTCCTAGTATCCTGTTCAACTTTCCCCTTTGATTTCCCAGTGGAGGCAAAGTTTGCTTCTAGCTCGAGGGCATCTAATTGAGCATCATCTAAAGTGGCAGGTTTTCTTTCCCTCAAGGAGAAGCCAAATCTGAGTCAAAGGCTGCGATGAAAACCACTTTAGTAGCAGTCTGGTGAGGCTTCATCTCAGGAGGCAGGCTCAAATATAACTTGTTAAATCTTTTAATAAACTCTAACACTCCTTCATTATGTTTCTTCTTAAGAGTATTGAATTCAGTAAGACACTGTCCATGATCTTTATTTTCTCCCCATTTACTGAGAAAAACTTCTTCCATTCTTTCCCAAGTGGTGACTGAGCGGTCTACCAATGTTTTAAACCATTTTATGGCTTCACCGTCAAGAGATTGAACAAACAATCTTAAGACTACATCCAAATGTTCAACGTTTAAGTTTTCTGCAAAAGCGCAGAAGACCTCAAGATGTTTCTGTGCATCAATCTCATTTTCTCCATTGAATATGGGCAGAATCTTCAAATAATCCTGTGGCATATCATTTAGCACTTGTGGTAAGGCCAGTGGAGCATATTTATTCACTAGGAAAGCTGGAACATTAGCCATTGGAGGAGGTGGGGGTTGTGCAACAATTTGATGTACAAATGAAGGAAGGGGAGGAGGAGGAAGTGGAGTATGTATAACAATGGGAATAAATTGCACAGAAGCCTGAGGTGTAGATGGGAATAGTTCACGGTTAACAGCAGCTACTTCTGTGACTTCTTTAACTTCTTCAGCCTTAGGGGTAGGATGAGGGTTATCTTTGGTCCTAGCACTTCCCCTGGGTGGGCTATATGAGTAATATTCGGGATTTTCCTCAGTGGAGTCAGGATTTTCCACTGGGATTTCCTGAGAAGAAGAGGATGGATGATCTTCTACAGAATATTGAGGGACTTCAGCACGGGCTGATTGTCTTTCTTTCCAACTTCTTCTATGAATAATATTCTCTGGGTTAGATACAGAGGATGTCTTTAACTTAGAGGAATCTAAACTCAAATGTGGCTTTCGAGGAGCCAAGACTACCAATAGATTTATCAAATAAATAACAGTGGAGTGGGTAAGGTGAGAGATACGCAACTCTTCAACTCTCTGTGCTCACCTGATTAGAGAGTGAATATGATTTGTCGAGGCCCAGGGAAACTGATATTCTAAAATTTGTCCCTAGCAACGGCGCCAGAAAGATGTTGTCGACAATTATTGTCACTCCTAGAGACAGCCTAGAGTTTCTATAGACTAGTGCCTAGGACATCTTAACATAGCAAGGAGCTCATAATATAGCTTGGGTTGTCAATCCAAAAACTCTCTTACTATCTCTTGCAAAACAAGGAAATTAGTTTAAATGGAACCAAACTCTCTCAGAAGCTGATACAAAGATAAGAATAATGTAGGAACAGCATGCAAAACTCCAATACAAAAGCATTAGACAGTTAAGAGACAGCTTACTGCAAAGAGGGCCAGTTCAAATAATATGCCACAGAAATCAAATATCAGAAAGTGGATGCAGTGAAGAAACATGAAGAAGATACTAGTTAGCATGAGGTTGATACCCAGATACACAACAAAACCACATATGGGCTTATCCAACTAAGAATCCATACATGACAATGGCGTTTTAAAAGCACCCTCCTCAAGTAACTACTATAGCAGAAAATATGGATGAAATGAACATGGAACAATATATCATGACTAGGCCTATTTAAAGCGCTTGACTAATCCAAGTATGGGCACCAACTAGGATGAATCCTTACTTAAGACCAGTGAGCCACTCGCATTCTAGAACATGATACAAGAAGATAAATAACATGAAATGAGATATTATATTAACACATAAGAAGAGATTACATACTGTGGGATACCAAAGACCAGAATCCTCATTACAGTTATAACTCCTCCTCACTGAAACCCTACGGGCTCTGAGCCTTCATACATAAACTTTACAAGATGTATACAAAAGCCTTTCACTGCACAGTTTGCTGATAGAAATCTGGAACCCTTACAATGTCTTTCTTCCTCATTTTTATAAGAGAAATAGAAAGCTCTAGAGAATGAGGTAGGTGATATACATTTAATGATCTAATTTAAAACAAATTTGAAAGAAAAACCCGCCTATGCTGTTTGACGGTGTTGAACTGGTGCAAGTACTCTCCTGTTGTTTTATGAAATAAATGTTGAGGATGAAAATCTCCTCATAAACAGGACATAAAGAATAAAATATACAAATGTTTTGTACTTGACTGAAAGAGAAAAAATTTCTGCAATAAAACCTTGAGGTTGCTTGTATTTGTGCATGGTACTCTCGCCCCCTTGAGCCCTGAGCTGAAATTTGTATTTCTCAATGCCGGACACTGAGCTCTTCGATTTTCTGTTAATATCCTTCGTAACCTCATTTATGTTTTCAGCTACCAGAATCTGCCCCTTTGAATTTCTCGGTAGGGTTCAATGGATTTATTTCCATTTCCATTAATGAAGTCATATTACAGCAACTACCCTCAGCTTCCCTCTTAAATTTCGCTGTTAAGAACTCTCCTTAGAAGAGATCTTGGCCTCTGCAATGGAGGCGATGCATTACGGCAGCTCCTTTTCAATACAAACCTGCAAAACCCGCAAATATATTAGAGGAAAAACCAGACGCAAGGGTGGTGGAGGGAGACGTGACTACGGAATTGAGGATGAAGACTGAGTAAAATGACGAGGGGATGCAGGGTGACAATGGAATATACAGTGGAATAGGGATAAACAGGCGATATAGAGGTTTTTCCACATAGAAACCTTAAAACTTAATCGTATGAACAAAGTATTATGGCTATAAATGAAATATGTTACGGAGGGCGGGAGAAGAGATGTGATGGACGCGCGAGATGATGACACCTAGGCGTACGAAAGTCCAACGGAACAAATGACATGGTGAGAGGCTCAGGCGGTCAACAAGACATGTGAATGATTCCGGGCCACGCGATCAGGAATGAAATCGACGGCTAATACGAGCCGAAGGGCAATCCAAAGTGGGCCAGGGTCGTGATGGATGTGGATTAAAACACGTGCAACTCTGGAGATTAACAGCCGCTGGATGGAGGCCTCGAGATCTGACGGTTTACAATCATTCCGTTGCTCGGCCTTCGACCAATATTTAATGCGCGAAATGGGCGGTTTTGAAAATCGTACATGGGGACACTTGTCATGCGATCTATGGAATCGCAAGGCCCGGTGAAGAATACCACCCTCTCAGCAATGGTGGTGCGGAATGAAAACGCGAGTTTCTTGTAATGGAGCATGGGTGCGGGGGCCACCACGGCTGAATTGATTTCGTGCCGTTGATTGGTTTTTGATCGGACGGCGGAGATGAACTGCGGGGGGGCAAGGTGTACGGACACGAGACTTTTGGAGCGACCCCCCGTAGTGAATGGAAGCCGTTAGATTAAGTCTTCACCCATCCCGAGGAGTCAACTACGGGGGCACCAAGGTTTGACCCTACGGATAGAGTAAAGCCCCCGCAGGGGAAACGCTTCGATCACGACATCGGGTCACATGGAGAGAAAAAGGCACGAGGCTAGCGGAGAAGGGGCTGGGCCCAATATAATTTCAAATATGGATTCTGGAAATTAAAAATACAATTTTAAAGCAGCGAGAGGGCAATGATAGACAACTAATGGATTTTGCAAGACAGGGCGAGGGAATATGATGATTTAAATCAGCTGGCTCATGGAGATTTCCATAAGGAGAGGATCGTCAAAAAAATTGGCTCCATCTAGGGACGGCATGTTCATCCTTGGACATGTCGAGAACCTGCAGACCATCTGATCATTTTGTGCGAATTCTGCTCTTCGACACCTCTAGTTTTCATTTTATAATTCATCAGCACACACACATTATTAAAAGAATGATGAAACAAAAAAGAAAACTAATGTACAATATAATACACCAGGTTATCTTTGCCTCCTGGGTCCCATAATTTGCTTTGCTGGTATCCATTAGTTGCATTATTCTTCAACTGTACCCTTCTATGTTTCCATATTTTGTTTTGCAACTTGCCTCCAGCTATGCTTTCACTTTCTGTTCTTGTTCTTCCATTGCCAAATTTTCTCTGCTTTCTTGTTGCTATCTGCTGTTTCTGAGACACCTTCATCATCAGTCTTATGATGCTGTCAATTTCCATGTCTAGCTTGTCTTTTGTCTGGAACTTACTTTTCCCACTGCTGTCTTCAATATGGCTCTTGAAAGCCTGGTCGCATTCTTCCTGTATTTTGAAAGGCAGTGGGATATCTTCTTTTTGTTCCACAATAGCAGCTTTGAAAAAATTTCTCTCTGCTGGCAACATGCTGCTAGAAAGGACCCTTGATCCTTCTTCAAATTTTTGCAGGAAATGCACATGAGGATCATGAGATGATACCTGGTTAAGAGTATCTGGCAGGCAGGCTTCAACCAGGATCTTATCTCCTTTCACTGGATCGAGAAGAAGACTCTCTTGAGAGAGAGAATCCCCTTCATCTCCTTCATTCTCTAAACTGGAGGACTCATCGTATACTGGAGCTGAGTCCTTTTGGAGCTCTGGTATATTCTGCTCTGCTGTGCTGAGCTCTGTGAAAAGATCCATGAATTCTTGAGCAGGGGCTTGCTCCATTATTTCCTCTTTTTCAAGAGAAAGCTCGTTGTTTTCATCTTGCTCAAGAATCTCTTCTTTGCTCTCCTCCTCTTCTTCCTGTACTGAATCATATTTATTCAACATAATCTCCAGCAACCTGATCTCTTCATTCCATGGGTTAAAATCTTCCACCAAATTTCCTTCCCCCTTTCTTTGACTATCGAATGGTGTCAAATTTCTTTCATCGGCATCAATCTCTACTTCTTCTTCTTCTTCTTGCAATGGGCATTATATATCATCATTGTTTGAAAAAGCAAGATTTGAGTCTTCTAGTTCATAGGCAGCATCTTCAGTGGAGTCATCTACTGGACCTTCCAGGTATAATGGGTGTGATACCTGATCTTGATGTTCTTTTGGATCCCTTGGTAATATCTGCATGGGTGGTCTCTTGTACTGGGGATTGTAACCTCTGTTTGGAGCATTGTAGAAATTCTTGGGGGCTGAATTCTTGGCCTCCAATTAAAGCTTGACCATCTTCTTAATCATTTTTCTTATTTCATCCATCTTGTCAGAATCCTTGTCCTGATTTGAGGTAGATACCTCCTCTTTGCCTCTCCTCCTAGTATCTTGTTCAACTTTCCCCTTTGATTTCCCAGTGGAGGCAAAGTTTGCTTCTAGCTCGAGGGCATCTGATTGAGCATCATCTAAAGTGGCAGGTTTTCTTTCCCTTAAGGAGAAGCCAAATCTAATTCAAAGGCTGCTATGAAAACCACTTTAGCAGTAGTCTGGTGAGGCTTCATCTCAGGAGGCAGGCTCAAATATAACTTGTTAAATCTTTTAATAAACTCTGACACTCCTTCATTATGTTTCTTCTTAAGAGTATTGAATTCAGTTAGACATTTTCCATGATCTTTCTTTTCTCCCCATTTCTTGAGAAAAAATTCTTCCATTCTTTCCCAACTGGTGACTGAGCGGTCTGCCAATGTTTTAAACCATTTTCTGGCTTCACCGTCAAGATATTGAACAAACAATCTTAAGACTACATCCAAATGTTCAACGTTTAAGTTTTCTACAAAAGCGCAGAAGACCTCAAGATGTTTCTGTGCATCAATCTCATTTTCTCCATTGAATATGGGCAGAATATTCAAATAATCCTGTGGCATATCATTTAGCACTTGTGGTAAGGCCAGTGGAGCATATTTATTCAGTAGGAAAGCTGGAACATTAGCCATTGGAGGAGGTGGGGGTTGTGCAACAATTTGATGTACAAATGAAGGAAGAGGAGGAGGAGGAAGTGGAGTATGTATAACAGTGGGAATAAATTGCACAGAAGCCTGAGGTGTAGATGGGAATAGTTCACGGTTAACAGCAGCTACTTCTGTGACTTCTTTAACTTCTTCAGCCTCAGGTGTAGGATGAGGGTTATCTTTGGTTCTAGCACTTCCCCTGGGTGGGCTATTTGAGTAATATTCGGGATTTTCCTCAGTGGAGTCGGGATTTTCCACTGGGATTTCCTGAGAAGAAGAGGATGGATGATCTTCTACAGAATATTCAGGGACTTCAGCACGGGTTGATTGTCTTTCTTTCCAACTTCTTCTATGAATAATATTCTTTGGGTCAGATATAGAGGATGTCTTTAACTTAGAGGAATCTGACCTCAAATGTGGCTTTCGAGGAGCCAGGACTACCAATAGATTTATCAAATAAATAACAGTGGAGTCGCCAAGGTGAGAGATACGCAACTCTTCAACTCTCTGTGCTCACCTGATTAGAGAGTGAATATGATTTGTCGAGGCCCAGGGAAACTGATATTCTCAAATTCGTCCCCGGCAACAGCACCAGAAAGATGTTGTCGACAATTGTTGTCACTCCTAGAGACAGCCTAGAGTTGCTATAGACCAGTGCCTAGGACATCTTAACATAGCAAGGAGCTCATAATATAGCTTGGGTTGTCAATCCAAAAGCTCTCTTACTATCTCTTGCAAAACAAGGAAATTAGTTTAAATGGAACCAAACTCTCTCAGAGGCTGATACAAAGATAAGAATAATGTAGGAACAGCATGCAAAAATCCAATACAAAAGCATCAGACAGTTAAGAGACAGCTTACTGCAAAGAGGGCCAGTTCAAATAATATGCCACAGAATCAAATATTAGAAAGTGGATGCAGTGAAGAAACATGAAGAAGATACTAGTTAGCATGAGGCTGATACCCAGATACACAACAAAACCACATATGGGCTTATCCAACTAAGAATCCATACATGACAATGGCGTTTTAAAAGCACCCTCCTCAAGTAACTAATATAGCAGAAAATATGGATGAAATGAACATGGAACAGTATATCATGACTAGGCATATTTAAAGCGCTTGACTAATCCAAGTATGGGCATCAACTAGGATGAATCCTTACTTAAGACCAGTGAGCCACTCGCATTCTAGAACATGATATAAGAATATAAATAGAATTAAATGAGATATTATATTAACACATAAGAAAAGATTACATACTGTGGGATACCAAAGACCAGAATCCTCATCACAGTTATAACTCCTCCTCACTGAAACCCTACGGGCTCTGAGCCTTCATACATAAACTTTACAAGATGTATACAAAAGCCTTTCACTGCACAGTTTGCTGATAGAAATATAGAACCCTTACAATGTCTTTCTTCCTCATTTTTATAAGAGAAATAGAAAGCTCTAGAGAATGAGGTAGGTGATATACATTTAATGATCTAATTTAAAACAAATTTGAAAGAAAAACCCGCCTATGCTATTTGACGGTGCTGAACTGGTGCAAGTACTTTGCTGCTGTTTTATGAAATAAGTGTTGAGGATGAAAATCTCCTCATAAACAGGACATAAAGAATAAAATATACAAATGTTATGTACTTGACTGAAAGAGAAAAATTCGCTGCAATAAAACCTTGAGGTTGCTTGTATTTGTGCATGGTTCTCTCGCCCCCTTGAGCCCTGAGCTGAAATTTGTATTTCTCAATGTCGGACACTGAGCTCTTCAATTTTCTGCTGATATCCTTCGTAACCTCATTTATGTTTTCAGCTACCAGAATCTGCCCCTTTGAATTTCTCGGTAGGGTTCAATGGATTTATTTCTATTTCCATTAATGAAGTCATATCACAGCAACTACCCTCATCTTCCCTCTTGAATTTCGATGTTAAGAACTCTCCTTAGAAGAGATCTTGGCCTCTGCAATGGAGGCGATGCATTACGGCAGCTCCTTTTCAATACAGACCTGCAAAACCCGCAAATATATTAGAGGAAAAACCAGATGCAGGGGTGGTGGAGGGAGACGTGACTACGGAATTGAGGATGAAGACTGAGAAAAATGACGAGGGGATGCAGGGTGACAATGGAATATACAGTGGAATAGGGATAAACAGGCGATATAGAGGTTTTTCCACATAGAAACCTTAAAACTTAATCATATGAACAAATTATTATGGCTATAAATGAAATATGTTACGGAGGGCGGGAGAAGAGATGTGATGGACGCGCGAGATGATGACACCTAGGCGTACGAAAGTCCAACGGAACAGATGACGTGGTGAGAGGCTCGGGCGGTCAACTAGACATGTGAATGATTCCGGGCCACGTGATCAGGAATGAAATCGACAGCTAATACGAGCCGAAGGGCAATCCAAAGTGGGCCAGGGACGCGATGGACGTGGATTAAAACGCGTGCAACTCCGGAGATTAACAGCTGCTGGATGGAGGCCTCGAGATCTGACGGTTTACAATCATTCCACTGCTCGGCCTTCGACCAATCTTTAATGCGCGAAATGGGCAGTTTTGAAAACCGTACATGGGGACACTTGTCATGCAATCTATGGAATCGTTGGCCTGGTGGAAAATACCACCCTCTCAGCAATGGTGGTGCGGAATGAAACCGCGGGTTTCTTGTAATGGAGCATGGGTGCGGGGGCCACCACGGCTGAATTGATTTCAGGCCGTTGATTGGTTTTTGATCGGACGGCGAAGATGAACTGCGGGGGGCCAAGGTGTACGGACATGAGACTTTTGGAGCGACCCCCCGTAGTGAATGGAAGCCGTAAGATTAAGTCTTCACCCATCCCGAGGAGTCAACTACGGGGGCACCAAGGTTTGACCCTACGGATAGAGTAAAGCCCCCGCAGGGGAAACGCTTCGGTCACAGCGTCGGGTCACATGGAGAGAAAAAGGCACGGGGCTAGAGGAGAAGGGGTTGGGCCCAATATAATTTCAAATATGGATTCTGGCAATTAAAAATACAATTTTAAAGCAGCGAGAGGGCAATGATAGACAGCTAATGGATTTTGCAAGACAGGGCGAGGGAATATGATGATTTAAATCAGCTGGCTCATGGAGATTTCCATAAGGAGAGGATCGTGAACAACAGACTTCGTGGACTGTTTTACTTCATATAATATATTCAAAACAGCGTTTTTTCTCTTTTGAAAAAAAAATGATTAATGTTTATCATTCTGCCTTCAAAACTAGCGATGCTGGTCTATGTTGCTGGTTTATTGATATGGTCCGATGGTCTTTTTATATTTTGGACATATCACACTCCTCACATGATTAGCGTTTTTCTCTGTTCAAGGATTTTGGGTACTTTAATTTGTATTTGGAACAATGGACGTTGGTACGTACTCTATCTGTTGCTTTACTATTCTACATACTGCTATTTCACTTTCTTATATATGCCTCGGGCATATTTGGATGCTTTCTCAGATTGTCGATAATCTCCATGTGGACCGTTACTGGGTTTTATATCAAGTCGTTGTATGTGACATGGGGTATTTCTCTATCATTGTCTGGGGTGGGACTTCCACTTTTCTGGATGGATATTTGGGTTCCAATCTTCAGATGTGAAAATGTAATGACTTCATGGACTGCTTTACTTCATATAATATATTCAAAACAACGTTTTTTCTCTTGTGAAAAAAAAATGATTAATGTTTATCACTCTGCCTTCAAAACTAGCGATGCTGGTCTATGTTGCCGGTTTATTGATATGGTCTGATGGTCTTTTTATATTTTGGACATATCACACTCCTCACATGATTAGCGTTTTTCTCTGTTCAAGGATTTTGGGTACTTTAATTTGCATTTGGAACAATGGACGTCGGTACTCTATCTGTTGCTTTACTATTCTACATACTGCTATTTCACTTTCTTATAGATGCCTCGGGCATATTTGGATGCTTTCTCAGATTGTCGATAATCTCCATGTGGACCGTTACTGGGTTTTATATCAAGTCCCCGTATGTGACATGGGGTATTTTTCTATCACTGTCTGGGGTGGGACTTCCACTTTTCTGGATGGATATTTGGGTTCCAATCTTCAGATGTGAAAATGTAATGACTTCATGGACTGTTTTACTTCATATAATATATTCAAAACAACGTTTTTTCTCTTTTGAAAAAAAATGATTAATGTTTATCACTCTGCCTTCAAAACTAGCGATGCTGGTCTATGTTGCTGGTTTATTGATATGGTCTGATGGTCTTTTTATATTTTGGACATATCACACTCCTCACATGATTAGCGTTTTTCTCTGTTCAAGGAGTTTGGGTACTTTAATTTGTATTTGGAACAATGGACGTCGGTACTCTATCTGTTGCTTTACTATTCTACATACTGCTATTTCACTTTCTTATAGATGCCTCGGGCATATTTGGATGCTTTCTCAGATTGTCGATAATATCCATGTGGACCGTTACTGGGTTTTATATCAAGTCCTTGTATGTGACATGGGGTATTTTTTTATCACTGTCTGGGGTGGGACTTCCACTTTTCTGGATGGATATTTGGGTTCCAATCTTCAGATGTGAAAATGTAATCATGGACTATTTTACTTCAAATAATATATTCAAAACAGTGTTTTTTCTCTTGTGAAAAAAAAATGATTAATGTTTATCACTCTGCCTTCAAAACTAGCGATGTTGGTCTATTTTGCTGGTTTATTGATATGGTCTGATGGTCTTTTTATATTTTGGACATATCACACTCCTCACATGATTAGCGTTTTTCTCTGTTCAAGGATTTTGGGTACTTTAATTTGTATTTGGAACAATGGACGTCGGTACTCTATCTGTTGTTTTACTATTCTATATACCGCTATTTCACTTTCTTATAGATGCCTCAGGCATATTTGGATGCTTTCTCAGATTTGTCGATAATCTCCATGTGGACCGTTACTGGGTTTTATATCAAGTCCCTGTATATGACATGGGGTATTTTTCTATCACTGTCTGGGGTGCGACTTCCACTTTTCTGGATGGATATTTGGGTTCCAATCTTCAGATGTGAAAATGTAATGACTTCATGGACTGTTTTCCTTCATATAATATATTCAAACCAACGTTTTTTCTCTTGTGAAAAAAAAAATGATTAATGTTTATCACTCTGCCTTCAAAACTAGCGATGCTGGTCTATGTTGCTGGTTTATTGATATGGTCTGATGGTCTTTTTATATTTTGGACATATCACACTCCTCACATGATTAGCATTTTTCTTTGTTCAAGGATTTTGGGTACTTTAATTTGTATTTGGAACAATGGACGTCGGTACTCTATCTGTTGTTTTACTATTCTACATACTGCTATTTCACTTTCTTATAGATGCCTCGGCATATTTGGATGCTTTCTCAGATTGTCGATAATCTCCATGTGGACCGTTACTGGGTTTTATATCATGTCCCTGTATGTGACATGGGGTATTTTTCTATCATTTTCTAGGGTGGGACTTCCACTTTTCTGGATGGATATTTGGGTTCCAATCTTCAGATGTGAAAATGTAATGACTTCATGGACTGTTTTACTTCATATAATATATTCAAAACAGTGTTTCTCGTCTTTTAAAGTTTCATTTTTTTTTTTTAAATTGAACCCTCCATCGGTCTACCGACGCCTTGTTGACGTCGGAACTGCGACAACCCAGAAACGTCGGAAGAGAGACAGTATAAAAACGTCGGACCACATTTTGTCGGAATTGCGATAGCTTACAAACGTCGGAAGAACGAAGTTCCAAAACGTCGGACCACATTTCTTCGGAATTGCGACATCTTACAGACGTCGGAGGAGCGACGTCCAAAACGTCGGACCACGTTGCGTCGGAATTGCGACCATTTACAAACGTCGAAAGAGAGACGTTCAAAACGTCGGACCACATTTCGTTGGAAGTGCGACAGTTTACAAATGTCGGAGGCGCGACGGTTTGTGAGACGTTGGAAGAGTGACGCTTGTTCGGACGCGACGGAAGAAGTGTCGATAGTGCGACACTTTTTACGTGCGTTGGAACTGCGACGGCATGACAAACCACGTTTTTTCCGCCCTCGAACTTTCGTTCTTGCGACGACTATGTGTCGGAATAGCGACGAATTGGCCGTCGGAATTTCCGCCAAATTTTCTAGTGACACATCAAGAAAAGAAAAAAAGGCAAGTTCTTTGTAAATTATTTACGAAAAATATTACCTTTTAACTATATGTAAGTTTAAATAATATGTATTGTTTACTGTGTATCATGTTTTTGGCTCGAGGGGTTCTGACCCAGGTTCAGAGGTAAAGGCTTGCCAGAAAACCCCTATACTACTAGCCCTTTCGGCAGTGACCTACTAGCGCAGGCCAAAGTCTCACCCGAAGCAGTATGGGAGGGTTTTGGAACTAGGTTTCCTCACCCAGAGAGAGAGATTAAGTAGATCTGAGTTCGCAACCTATCAGGTTCTCACAGAACAGATCTATTCGCAGGTTTGTAAATAGTATAATATGAAACTAATCATAACAGAGCTATTACCATGCACATATCTAGTTAGTACCTTCGCATCCATGTGTGTATCAGTTATCAGTATATCATAGACACATTAATAACATATTACAGATACTCCTCATACCATAATGCAGACAGATTCGCAGCATAAACAGATAACACAACTATATTTGTGGCTCCAACAGATCTCAATGGTTTGCATCAATAGTAACCCATCAGATCAGATAACACATAGATAATTTAACTATATCTGCATATATTAGCATCCAAAAACTCAGTTACAACCCATAAACAGCCTCTGTACACAACCAGCAAGGTCCGCACATATCAGGATTGAGGATCTTCATGCACACAGCCAGCAGGAGTCCTTACCCAAACGACCCAACACAGATCTAACAATTCACACTTAGCATCAGACTTAATTCTTGCCTACCTTAAGACTCAAAAATGTTCATCTATTTATAACGACTTAGCCTCTGCTTTCCTATGGTCTGAAAACCGTGGTTTTCGGACTCTAGGTCTACCCTTGACCCATTACAATGCATTCGGTACTTTGACCCACCCAAAAACCCCTGTGCTAGACTAATTAATACCAAAAATATACAAAATTGTACAACATTCGCAGCTTTAGGGGACCCTGTTCCAACAGTCCCCCAACAAAATCTTGTGACTCGTCCCAAGTCATTGTGGCTGTGGGGTCTCCACCTGTGTTTGCAGCAGCCTGATCACCTCTACCAGTGGGGGTAGCACTCCTTCACTTTGCACAGCAGCGTTTTGAGCAATATCCACCAACTTCTGCGAAGTTGGTCCTTCTGTTGCAGCGGTGATTCTCTCCAGAGTCTGGTTTAGTTGTTTAATACCGAAATCAACATCCTGAGAGAGCTTGAGGGCTTCATCAGCCCAAGGCTTAAGGTAGTCGCTGAGAGCCTTCTTCTTCTGGCGAAGTTTGTCAATATCATCTCAAAGGGTGTGGCTAGTATGCAGTCGTGTTGATCATTGATCAGGAATCAGAGTAGGCATAGTGGCTTCTATTTGTTCAAATGCTTCTTCATTCTGGCCCAGGTCCTGGTTGATTTCACGCAGGAGAGGGTTGCGCTGCACCTTGGTCCATAACTGCATAGTTGTTTCCAATAATTGGGCACCCTGAGCAATTTTCCCTGTAATCAAATTTGTATCCGTTGTAACCAATGTTGTTCGCTGGGCCCGTACCTTTGAAGGTGTCTCAGGCTGCAACTTAGCCTGTAAGTCTACAATTTTTTGTTCCATTTGAATTTTGACCGCCTGGATTTCGGTCCTTGAGGCTTTCAATGCTGCGACTAACCCTTCAATTTTGGCTTGGGGGGTGGTCGTAGCCGGGATGTCTTCGGTAACGTCTGTGCAGAGCATACTAATGAGGTGCTCTAGCTCTGTCTGCTACGTAGTGACAAGGGTACAAGAAGCCTGTGCCTGGGAGGCCTCAGCGGTCTTCTCTTCAATTATTTGCTCAGCCGTAGTCAGCTATTGATGAACTTGGCAATCCCGGTGCTAAATTTCTTCAAACAGGGACGCGTGAAGAAGCCGAAAATGTTCATGTGGTAAGTAGGCAAGATCTAACTGCACCTCTGCGCAGGTCTGGACTTGCACTCCTAATTCGTGTGGACTCAATATGAGGGCGGTGCTAGGGAGAGGGCAAAGGCGGCTTTCTGGTGTATTGATCACTTCATTGCTAGTCACTGGGGCTGATTGGACCTATATCATACTTGTCTGCAAGGTGTCAGTATTTAATTGCAGGGCCCGAAGCATAGCTTGGAGGGTGTCGAACATGACTTTCTGCTGCTCTTCCAGAGCCAGGAATTTATCTTCTGCAGCCAAAGTGACCGCATATGCAATTTTCTCAAGGTCCCCTTCAATCAGCGTAACACCTTTTTCGTGTTCTAGTCGCTGAGATCGTTGCTTCTTTCGTGGCCCTTTAGTAGGGTCACCAATCATATTCATACCTCTATGGGAGTCAGCACCTCTCACCTCCTGAACTTCTGTAACCAAATATTGCTATGAATCCTTCAGTGATGCTGCTTCCACAGCCTTTCCCGTAATCTTACCCAGCTGCGAACCCTTCTGCGATGCGGCTTCGGCGCCCTTTCCTGTGCTTTTACCTTGTCCTCCGATTTCTTTGGTGATGACAGGTGGGGTTACCTTCGTGGTGCTTATTCCTTCAGTGCCCTTCACACCTCTTTTGAAGCCAAGCTTCCCATGTGGAGGCCATGTCGCAATTAATTGGTCAATTTCTTCATCAGCAACCATATAGGGGAGCGAGACCCATGTGGATCCTTGCGGCCTCAGACTTGTACATTATGCATAGTTACCTAGAATGTGGTGATGCTTTTATACTTATCATAGACAGTGGGTGACAAACGCGACCAGGAGTTGATAGCTACTATGAGCCCACTCTGAAACATGACCCAGAAGACTTGATTGTCCTCAACGCATTGTGCATCCTTGGAGTCCCATAAATTTTCATAACGCGCCCCTTCACACATATCAGGCAAGAGCTCTGGGAGGACTGAATCTTTCAGAGCTTCCCATGTGACCAACGCAATGAGAAGCAGAATTTAAGAGTAGAAAAATGTGTGCCCCTGATCCTGAGCCTCGCGAACATTTACCAAGAATTCATTGCATAGGTACTGGGCCCAATTAAATCACACCCCTTTTTCACATCGGCCTGCCCGTTGAATGACGTACGTAGGAACAGTGGCAGCCTGACATTTTTGCATTAGTTTTCACACTAGCAACAAGGTACCCATCTACATAGCAAGGTCGTTGATGGTATTAATCATGAAACCCTAAGTGTTTCGTAGCACATGGTAATCCTCATGCACTTTTTCAATGATCTTCTATTCATAATTCTTGCCCACGCACAGCATAGGATCTGGTCCCTCCATGGGGAGGACAGTAATATTGTGAATAAGTGCGGCATCAATAGGGATGTGATCCTGGATCCATAGGCTGCCATCATGGACCAAGGTAAGAATTTGGCGCACAATTCAGTCGGTAATGTTGTAATGGCCAAAATGCGGCATCCTCAACAGGTTTAAGAGCTCGGAACCAGCCAACCCGTGTACCCAACGCATGGGGACGATATTTATCCCATCATATTCTAGTATCATTTCAATGTATAGCTCAGGTGCAAGCTCGGGGAAGGCCTCTAAATTGGCCAGGTCATGGTCATCGAATTTGACCTCATGGAGCTTTCCGAAGGGTTCTCCAATGATAGGGACCTCGCTCCGCGATGTCAGCGGCATCTGTAGGTAGGTGCGCTGGCCATCAATATTCTTCGGTGTGCATGTCGAGGGCCTGCGAGGCTAAACAAAGGGTGGTAGCCAATTGATTGGCTCAGCCATCTAGACCTTCTCCTGAGCATACAAGGGTCTCTTTACTAGCCCAGGTGAGCTTGCCTGTCCTGTCGCCCATGGGAACTTTTCATTTTGGGGTGAGGTGCGGGGCTTCATCCCAGCCCATTTTGTGGGTTTCCCTGATCCTTGCACTTTTTCTTTCCCCTTCTTCTTGGATTGACTCAGCGTAGACATAACCTCTTCAGCTTCTAATTCAACTTCCACTACTTCTTCGATTTCTTATTCCGTCGAGGTCACGGGTTCTAAGGGTTCAGCGGGATTAGTGACCGTCATTCTGGCACGGAAAATGAACTCAGGGTTGCTATTGTCAGAGGGCGTAGGATGCTCAGGCATGAACAGGACGCAATAGGCACAGAAACTCTTACAGAACAAACTCGCCAAGGAAAAATACGCCAAGTACAAACTATTCAGGAGATACGGAACCCTTGTCTGATCTATCCTCCTACTTTTATAGCCGCGGGGATCGACCAACGGTTTGAGTGAACCTCATTTGGGACTTACCATCAAGTAAATGGTGAAAAATCTTCGAAAATCACCTCATTAAATGTCGGTCGCCCGCTCCTTTCAACTGTAATTTTTTCCATTTACCCGATTTTACTGTTCCAACAGTTATTTTTAGCACCTCTTGTGCGCCCAGCGCACCCCTACACTCCCAACGTACCTCCTACACTCCTAGCGCACCTCTACGCTCTGAAAATACTTCTGCGCGCCCCGCGCACCCCTCCAAACTTCCAAATCTACGGTCGCTCCCCGCGCGTACTATGGTCCTTTTTGTACTTACCTTCCTTGGTGGGCGTAACCCTCCCCATACAGCTACTCCATCCATATAGACATTTGATCCGGTACGGTTTGAGCAGGATGCCATTGACATAGCCTGGTAACATATCGCTGCACAAGGTAGCTAATCGAACAGCTCCGCCATCTGTGATTTCTTTAACTGTATAGGGCCCTAGCCAGTGCTGACGAAACTTCCCTGGGTGTTTCGCAAACTAGTTATCATACAACAGGACCAATTTTCCTCCACAAATGTCTTTTGTTGAATATTTCGATCATGCCATGCCTTATCCCAAGCCTTCTGAACATGTTGATAAAAATTAGCAGCAATGAAACAATCTTCCTCCAAATTCATTATCTGCGCTAAACGTTCCTTCATGATATCAGGCTCCACCATGTTTATAAAGGTTGTGATGCGCGGGCTAGGAACAATATATTCCATGGGCATAATGGCCTCCTTGCCATAGACCATCCTAAATGGAGTCTTCCCAGTCAAATTCTTCTAGGTGGTTCGATAGGCCCAAAGGACAGACCGGATGCACATGTCCCAATCACTGCAGTCATCGTTACAAACCTTATTTAGTGCTTGCTCCAAGATTTTATTAAAAGTTTCTACCGCTTTGTTTTCCTGTGGGTGATATGGAGTGATTTTTTCATGATGAATCCCAAATTCTTCTGTCAAGTCCTGTATTGTTTCATTAACAAAGTGTGTACCTTTTTCTCTCATTAAGATCTTCGAGCATCCAAATCTGGTCAAAATCTGCTCGACAATGAAGTGTGCAGCGGTATCGGCAGTGTTATCCTTCACGACTTGTGCTTCGGCCCATCTGGTTACATAATCCATCACAGTTATGATGTAGCGCGCACCTATATTCTTTCTCAATTATTTGATAGGCCCTACGAAATCGATGGCCCACTTTTCAAATGCTTGTAAGGTCGTTTGCGGTTGCAGGGGCATTTCGTCTTTATGTCAGGGTCTACCAATTCGTTGGCAAGTATCGCAGGCTTTGCAATAGTCGTGAGAGTCACTATGCAGGGTAGGCCACCATAGTCCAGCGTGTAAGATCTTTTGCGTCATTTATTTGCCTGCCTAGTGACCTCTTGCTACACCCTCGTGACCCTCTGCCAAGATAGCATGCCTTTCATGCTCCAAAAAATATCTTCGTAGCACTTCGTCGGCTCCCATCTTGTATAGATGACCTACGATGATGGTGAAATCTGTTTCACGGGTTACTAATTCTTTCTTCTATTGTACTAAATATTCCTCAGGTGCCATGCCCGTAGTCAGGAACTGAATGATGTCAGCAAAGTGTGCATCAACTACTTTAATGGCGAACAATTGTGCATCAGGCAATCCCTCTCCTAGGTTGGTCATTTCTTCACCGCTTTTGGTTCGGGACAGGTGGTCTGGCCCAGCATTCAACTTACGTGGCTTGACAATGATATGAAAATCATATTTCTGAAAAATTAGTAGCCATCGATATATTTTCCCCCCCAACACAGGCTTATTCACTAGGTACTTCAAAGCCAAGTGATTTGTAAACATTTTGAAGTGTCCTCCTAACAGATAGTGCCGATAGTTTTGTAATTCATAGACCATGGCCAATCCGTCCTCCTCCATAGTGGAGTAGTTGCACTCCACACCAGAGATTTTCCTACTAGCGAACGCAATAGGATGATCAATGTCTCTATCTCCAGGCTGTGTAAGGGCTGCTCCCAGGGTGATCCTTGATGCATCTACGTGAACATGGAATACCTTCGCCCAATCAAGAAAGATGAGAATAGGCGCAGAGACCATATTATCCTTGAGTAGCTTGAAGCTTTTCTGACACTCCTCATCCCAAAAAAATGAAACATCCTTCTTAAGAAATTTTTCCATAGGCGATGTGATCAACTCATACCCTTGAATGAACTTCCTGTAGTAACCTGTTTGTCTGAGGATCGAACGCAATTGTTTCTTAGTTGTCGAAACTACCAATTTTATGATAAATTCGACTTTGGAAGGATCAACCATCAATCCTTCTCAACAAACTATGTTCCCAAGAAATATTTCAAAAGGTATGCAGAATATGCACTTCTTGATATTCAAGGAAATCGTGTGCTTCCTACAGGCATCCAACATCATGTGCAAGTTCAAGGCATGCATCTTCACTAAGCCGAAGATAGTCTGATCATCAAAATATACCTCCAAAAACTTGTGGATGAACTCTTTGAACACTACGACCACCACCCGTGAAAAGATGGCAAGGGAATTTTTGAGCCCAAAGGACATGACAGTATATTGAAAGGATCCCCATTCAGTGGTGAACATAGTTTTGTTACGATCTCTAGCTGTGATCCTGATCTAATGGTAGCCCAAGAACCCATCTGTAAATGAGTATGCTTCCTGCCCGCCTATGTTGTCAAGGATTTCATCAGAAAATGTTGTAGGAAAGGGATCATGCACGCAGGCATCGCCAAATTTACGCAAGTCAACACAGATTCGTATCTCCCCCTTTGTCTTTTTCCCCCGAACCGCATCGGACTTACCCAGTTTTATTGTTCGACCGGTTCAATGATACATGCGGTGAGAATTTTATTGATTTCTTCCTTAACCTTTTGATTATACTTAGGGTTCAGTGGAGAAGGACATTGCTTCACAGGGTGCGCATCTGGTTTTAAAGTGATTCGCATGACCCCTAGGTCCCCTGTAATCCCTTTAAGTTCTGAGAACATCATGGGGAATAATTCCTGGTATTCTATGAGCAGTTCTGCCACTTTTCCAACTGTATCATCATTCCAGTAATCCCCAATTTTAGCTAACTTAGGTTGCTCTTCCATACCAATGTTGATTTCTCGCAACTTCAGAGGCTTAGTAACATCGACAGTTTGTAGAGGGGGTCCAGCAACTGCGTGTTCTCCCTCTGACTCTGGGATAGATACATTTTGTGTACCTTCATCGCACTCTTCTATTGCTAAATTGTGGTAGTTGACAATATCTTGCATCTGCATTTCCCATGTTGGTGCCCCAAATGTTGCGTAAGGGCGTGATTCATCAAATACTGAGGTATCTATCTCCTGTAGAGCTTTGTCAAGCACCTTTGTTCCACCTACTAACCCAAATTTCCCTACAAACTCATCCTTCAATGTTTCCCAGTGGCGGATGCATTGATGTAGCTCTACATCTAAGTGCCATGCAATGGGAATTGGTCCCAAGGCATGAATAAACAGGTGAACCCATTTTTCTGTATTTCGATCGCACCATTTCTCCATCCAAGCGAACAAATTCTCGCGTGGGTCCCCTGGGCCAAGGAATGTATTTACGCACAAGTGAAACAGAGGTTCAAATCACAATATCATCATATCCTGACACTCTTCCCAATCTGGGAATGCCCCCTTATGCGTGTCCCACCACCTCGCAAGTGTTGCATGCATGGCTATATTAAGGGCCCATAACCTTCGCTCTCTCAGAACATTAGCTCAAATTCTCGCAAAAACCCCTTAATACTACCAAAACCATCAAAGTAGGGCATTTCTCT
This sequence comes from Pinus albicaulis, assembly GCA_034641835.2. Classification (NCBI taxonomy): domain Eukaryota; kingdom Viridiplantae; phylum Streptophyta; class Pinopsida; order Pinales; family Pinaceae; genus Pinus; species Pinus albicaulis. The sequence goes on along the minus strand of CM076575.1, from coordinate 1,189,255,034 downwards.
TACCTCTAAGGAGATGCATCAGAATTTCTTTATGATTCTACGACATTGCATTGCAGATACATCATGTAACCGATTCTACCAATTTTCCATCTCCTCGTCGGAGTCAGAGAAACATTCGCTATATTTTTCCCAGCAAAGCACACCATCAACCGTAGGATTGATCCAATATTTGTATCTCATAGTTAACTTATAGATGTGATCCACATCCTCTTCTTCACACATTGGCTCTGTATACCATTCTCCTTCCATAGGGTCTAATGGTACTATCACCCGCGTACCTTCATTTTAAAACACCATGCTTCTTTTCTTTAGGTTGATGATGCCTCCCATATCTATGGCCCAATCCAATATGAGGAGCGTAGGGTAGGGGTCTACATATTCTACAATCTGAATTACCTCAAATTCGGCCCAGACCTTAACTCCTGCGATATCTACCATGATTTTTTATAGTCTCCCCAATGGTATGATCTTCTGCTGGTTGGACATGCGCAACAGGATAGTGGACCATTCCAACTTAGGTTCTCCCATTCGCTACCAATTTTTCTTGGGCAATACGTTCGCATCTAATCCCAGGTCCAAAATAACCTGATCCATTTCATAATCGCCAATCTGCGCTGTTAGCTGCATTTCCCTACCATTGCAATTCTTATGTTTGTATAGTTTGTGCACATCCTTAACTTCCATGGGTGGATTAGTTCTTTTTGCGCAGCTATCTATTAAGGCTTGAAGATTCTCTATGGCCCCTTGGTTGCGCAGCAACTTCATACATGCTTGTAGAAATGGTATAAATTCATCATTTGTTTTTAGGTGCGTTGGAGTCTTGGAAGTAGACGCCTCATCCTTTGTAAAGTCATTGCGGGCTGAAACGAAGGTTTATTTCTCCTTCTGTAGGTCCAAGCCTTCCTACTTGACTGTTGCTTTTCGTATAAGCAACTCGGTAGCAGCCTTCTCTTCAGTTCCTCCAGTGGCCATGCCGCTGCGTGTTATGACATTAATTCTCGGTCCTTCGTCATGTGGTTCAGCCTTAACCCTCTGCACGTTTTGCGTAGGCATATGCTTTTTTTCTTGCATTTTTGCTATCAAAATTGGGCAGTCTTCGATCACATGGTCCAGCTATATACAATACCTGCAATATTGCCGCGCAGGTTTCGGACAGTCCCTTACAAAGTGCCCTGCTTCTCCACAGTTATAGAAAATCAGTTGTCCCCTTCCCCTACTTGCGCTTCCACCTCTGCCCCCTCCCTTGCCCCTAGCTAGGGAGCCCCCTATGCCCGCGGGGGATCTTGGTGAAGAAGGGTCCCTTTTTACTCTATATAGGTTTCCCCGTTATATCATTAAATTATAAGTTCGGCAATTTTGTTCATTATGTCCTACTGATCAGAAAAACTGGCACCATTGTTGCTTTAGTTCTGGAACATACATGCCTAGATGGGGGCAGTGGTTAGTATCATCCAGGCCAGCTACGTGACAATCATCACACCACAACGTTGGTCCACTTCGTCCCACAGTCTCCCTAGGGTGCAATGGATTGGGTCCCCCAACCTGTAGGTAGTCTATCAACAGTGGACACTGATCCTTGGTATGGCCTGATACACTGCATCGTATGCATCATACATCTGGGCAAGCTTATTTTCCTTGGTCCTTTCGCAAGTTCTAGATTTCCATGTGCATCGCCTCCAGCTGCCCTTGGATTTGTTGTACTCCCAAGCAAGTATCATCTCTTGGCGCAGCTTCTAACTTCATAGCAATCTCCAAAGCTTTTTCCTACAATTCAATGGCTTGTTGACCATAGGTACACACAGGTGAGGCAGTAACATAGCGATGAACCATCCCTTGTGTTGTATGTCATCATACAGAAATTCCCCTTCTCTGATTACCTTCTTTAGCCACTGGTCAGCCTCCCATATAGACTTAGAGGGCCCCTGCTTGAAATCTTTTATGTCATTCACTATCTGAGAGTAGGACTTAAGCTTCTGAAACTATTGTTTTAGGGAATTTTTAACCTCTTGAATAGTCGCATTTGCATGTTGAGTTGCTTATCCCATATACCAATCCAGGGCTCTTCCTTCGAAAGCGAGGGACAGATATTCCCTTTTTACAGCATCACTAGCCACATTCTGTGCAGTCCATACTGACTCTGCAACAAACTAGAATCGGTCCATATCTTCATCCCCTACACCCTTGAAGGTGGGTAGCTTCATGTGCGCGGCCATATCTACTTCTCGGGGTGGCGGCGGAGGAGGAGGTGTGGGTGAGTTCTTACCCTTATGCAATCGGTTCTCTTAATGGGCTATAAACGGATATGTCCCCTTCTTGATTGAATCTATAGTACTAGCCGCTTCGGGTTGTACCCTCACTTTGATCAGAGCTCTTTCACTCCGTATGGCTGCACAGAATTCCCTTTTCACACAATAATATTTTAATTGGTAATGGAAATGTTTTCATAAACTTACCCTAGAAACCCTTGAAGAACCTCCGCTCTACCTCAAAATAGGAAACGAACTGATCAATTGCAAACTCTATCACAAATCCACCCAGTGATCTACCATATGAGTGATGGTATTATCAGTTCTTTCTAACTGCTGGATCAACTCTGGAGTCCACCGTGTCACCCGTTCATCCTTCCAACACATCTGGAAATCTATGAGCCTTGCCAGCCACTCTTGAAGCTCATTTGAAAATGTTACACAGAAGATTTCGTAGATTTCAATGAAAATGTACTTATTCTTCCACTTCTCCACAGTCAACTTTGTGTTGTGATTCTCTTTTACTGCAAATTCTTGAATCTATTTTTTAAACCACTCTTCAATTTATCTTCTTTCAAGTCTCCAATGTTCCCTTGGAATTACCCGATCTCTCTCTCAAAATTCTCCCAGTCTCGGCAACGGAACCATTTGTTGGCTCGAGGGGTCCTGACCAGGTTCGGAGGTAAAGGTTTGCCAACAAGCCCCTATACTACTGGCCCTTTTGGTAGTGACCTACTAGTGCAAGCCAAAGTCTCACCCAAAGCAGTATGGGAGGGTGTTGGAACTAGGTTTCTCCACCCAAAGAGAAAGAGTAAGTAGATATGATTTCGCAACCTATCAAGTTCGCACATAATAGATCTATTCGCAGGTTTGTTAATAATATAATTCGCAAATAATCATAATAGAGCTCTTACCATGCACAGATCTAGTTAGTACCTTCACATCCATGTGCGTATCAGTTATCAGTATATCATAGACACATTAATAATAGATTAAAGATACTCTTCATACCATAACACAGACAGATTCGCAGCATAAACAGATAACACAACTATATTCGTACCTCCAACAAATCTCAAAGGTTCGCATCAACAGTAACCCATCAGATCAGATAGCAACCCAGTTACAAACCATACACAGCCTACGCACATAGCCAGTGAGGTCCGCACATAGCAGTACTGAGGATCTCTGCACACACAGCCAGTAGGAGTCCTTACCCAAATGACCCAACACAGATCTAACAATTCGCACTTAGCATCAAACTTAATTCTTGCCTACCTTAAGACTCAAAAATGTTCATCTATTTATAACGACTTAGCCTACGCTTTCATGTGGTCTGAAAACCTTGGTTTGCAGACTCTAGGTCTACCCTTGACCCATTGCAATTCATTTGGGGCTTTTACCCACCCCAAAACCCCTACGCTAGACTAATTAATACCAAAAATATACAAAATTGTACAAAATTACCAGCTTTAGGGGACCCTGTTCCAACACATGCAAAGCCACAAAATGACGAAGCTCGATAAGATTATTTCTGATCTAGGACCAGAAGAGCGTAAAAGTTTGATGGAATTGCAAAAGGATGAATCAAGTGAATGAAAAAATACTATCGATCCAATATGAGTTTCTTTTTTTAATTTTCATAAATAATATACTTAAAAATATTAGATAACATGTGTCAAGCAATCTATTAATTCACATCTATTTAATGTTCTACAGGGACCAACAACTCAGAAAATGAATCTTGTTCTAAGAAAAGAAAAAAAATAGAACATGCAAATGAAAATGAATTTCTCCTTAGCTCATTTCAAGTGGTGTTGGAGGTTAACGAAAGGGGGGGAAACTTTTACAAAAGTTTGAGGGATTTAGTGGAAAGAATGTACAGATTTTCTTTCCACTTACAATACAAAAATCATTCCAATGATTCCAAGAACCAAATTTTATCTAAACTACAGGAAGAGTTTCCAGAGAATTGGTCAATGAGAAATGTCAAACTTTTAATAGAAAAAATGTACAACAACAAAAAAGAAGGAATGAAAAAGTAATATTCCTTTAAATGTTTGTCTAGAATTATTTATAAATATCACTTTTGTGATATTCACTTTTCATATATCAATATGAAAATTAAATAGTTTTTTTTCATGTTACATTTTCAGGAAGATTATGAAAATCTCAAAAGATGAACGAGCTAATATCAGAAATATGCTAGTAGGAATGTCCAAAAATATGTACAAGGAGATGGTCAAAGAAATGAACAAAATTACATCGTAGGCGGAGCCATCTCAACAACAACGTGATACAAATGTAATATGTAATCATTGAATTTTTCGATCATTAGCTACAGTAAATAAACAATTTAGCATTAAATATTAATTTTCAAGTATTTTCTTGGTGAAAATAAAATAAAATGGAACCCATTCAGCACATAAAACAGGATGACAAGGAAGAAAAGGGTAGATATATAAGTTTGTGAGTAATTTCTACTTCCTTATAACAACTTAACTAGATTTCATTTTTGCATTTTTTAAGTTGTTTTAAAAAAACATTATTGAAAGTCTTCAAACAAGTGCTAACATACAAAGAAGAACCATCAGACGAATTGATTGACATTGGGTTAAATATGGGTTGTGAGTATATGTTGGCATATCATAAATTAATTGTGGAATTTGTAAGCATCTATCGATCTTGTTTTAATTAGATCTATCTATAATTAATAGAACAAAAAACTATTTTATATTAAATATATGATTTGTTATGGGGTATAAAACTTGCAGGAAACAAAGTATGGAACTGTGCCAACAGATGAAATCTTGAAATATGGCATACTACATGGTTTTGAAAGAATGTGTTTAGTTCATGAGTCAATTGTTGCTATGGTACGTCATTTTTTTTCGATTTGCATTGATGTATATTATTTAATATTCCAATTTTAATTATTCTCGCAAATTTATATACACTCATTACAGTTTATTTTTATGTTTGTAGATAGAAGGTGAAGAAGAAGAAAACAATCAACACCGTTAACAAAACATTCCTGAAAATAACCCAAGTCATGGAAGTAGCTCTAGCAGTGACATCAATTCAAGCGAAGAATGATGATCACTATGTTTGAATATCAAAGCAAGGCGTTGTATTTTTTGAAATATTTTTCTGTGAAATCAGACATTTTGTTTAATGTAATGGACATAGTGTCCCAATTTAAAGATGAAGGGATACCAATAACTGTCCCATTTTGTATGACAAAGATTGTCTTATACATATATATATATATATATTGTGTGTGTGTGTGTATGTTTTAATTTATTCTATTGTGTTCTCCATTGTCGGTGTGAAATGTAACACCACTTATTAAATTTATGGATGATTAAATATTATAATGAAGAGATGTGAAATTTGATGATATGATATAACAAATTAATCCAAAAAGCACATTCAAATGCACTAATAAAAATTTAATTGATATGAATATTGTTATAAGATATGTGTTGTCTTTTGATGAATAATGAATTTAAAAAAATAATAATAATTATGATATGACATAAAAAATTAATCCAAACATCGCATTCAAATGCATTAATAAAAATTTAATTAATATGAATACTATTATAAGATGTGTTTACCTTTGATGAATAATGAATTTTAAAAATCACAATAACTGCATTGTCACAGGTCAATGTTTCTAAAAAATACAAAATGAACACCGGTGTGTTTCATTTACTGTACACTGGTGCGTTTTTATGATACAACGCACCGGTGCATTTCTACAACCTATAGGCACCACAGAAATACCAAATTCCAATTATAAATCTTAGTGTTTTTGTGTGATATTGCGCACCAGTGCGTTTATGTGAGACTACGCATCGGTGCATTTGTACGACCTATGGGCACCGCACAAATACCAATACCAATTATAAATCTCGGTGCGTTTGTACAATAATGTGCATCGGTGTGTTTATGTGAGACTACGCACCGGTGCATTTGTACGACCTATGGGCACCACACAAATACCAATACAAATTAGAACAATCAGTGCGTTTATCTGATACTGCACACTAATGCATTTCTATAAGTCTACGTATCGGTGCGTTGAGATGACCTATGGGCACCACACAAATCCCAAGGCCAATTAGAACGGCCTCATGCATTGTATCACCAACACTGTGCCCGGTGCAGTTTTAGACCTTGACAGCATGGTGCATGCACCTTATACCGCCCTAGGCCACCTTCTAGATGACACGCACCGGTGTGTTGACACATTAGTAGCGCACCGATGAAAAAAACATCCGTAATAACCTTCGGCTGCCTATTTTGTTTAGTTTTGTTGAAATTTCGTTAAAAGCTCTGCCAAAACCTCCGTAACCGTAAACGGATGTTGTAGCAAATGTTTTTTTGACAATTTTGGCCAATTTTATAACACTAAAAACCTCCATTATAAACTATGCTAGAGGGTCTTTTCCTTGTAGTGGTAGAAGATCATTGTGTAGGTTCTCTGCATGTCATGTTGTTGTTTGTATAAAATTGAAGAGTTGTTCGGGTCCCCAATTCTGCATATTGCCACTGCTTGTCATTTATAGGCTTGGATTCTGTCTAAGTGATTTCCCACCAGCAATAGAACGTTCTGAGTGGCCTTTGGGGGATGTGGGTTGACTTGGAGGGACGGCTTGTGATCCCGGAATATGATGGCTAGTGGATGGTGGTTTGGGTACGAATGGTTGTAGCAATAGCATGGACTATTGAAATGGGTTAAGTGAGGTCTTAGTGAGAAATGTATCGAAAATGGGTGACCCCATATGGATTAATATATCTAAAAAGGTACTCGGCCCTAATGTGGTTGAGTTAACCTCGGTTACTTTTGTTATACCCGAGTTAACCTCCACCTCAGCGTCAATGGCCATTAAGGTGCCTAACGGTATTACATCAGAGATAGTCGCGGAAGTGGATGGAGTATGTGTCGAATGGTCTTTGGATGAAAACGATGTATGTGGTGATGAATTTTTTGCATTGGGTGGTGACAAAAGGGGTACATTGTGTGATGATGATGAGTTGAACTCCGATAATATATAGGTGGTCTGAGTGCCTACCTCTGGTTCTTCTTGAATTAGAATTCCAGTGGCTAATGGTTGTGCCTAATCCTCACCTGTGAGGTCCACTACTTGATCAGGTTTCATGGTCCGGGCTCTTTTCCCTTTCAGTGCTGGGATGGGAGGTTTGGTTGGATTTTTTTTACGAAATGGAGTGATGGTTGGTTGTGGATGTGAGTGGAATGTGGTGGAGGGTAATGCAGTGAGGACAAGGGTTTTTTTCAATGGAGATGCAAAATTAAGTGTTTGAAACTCGAAAAATGATGGAAATATGGTAGTTGTTTCTCCAAAAGTTCCCATTACCTTATTAAAAGCCTCCACCCGAGTGTCCATATTGTCTATCAACAGCTGCAGTTGCAATTGCGAAACCCTCTGGGTTGTCTCGATCGGTGGTTCTCCCAGTAGTGGGTGGGGAATCATAGCATCAAATGAATACATGAGCTCTCCATTTATGATTTATACAACTTCTCTTGGCCATGAAGAGATCTTTGCGTGGAACACTTCCTCCGTTATCTGAAATTTTATCGGTTTCTTGTGAAATGTATTGCACACAACACAGTCAGGCTGAATCCAGGTATGGTTGTGAGACACCCCGAACCATACTTGAGGGAAATAATTGTCCAACAGATTCCTGGGGACCCTTTTTTATGTTTTAACCACATCTACCATTTTCCGATACCATTCTACAAAGGCTTCTTCATTTATTCCCTTGCTACTTGGATCACCAGATACTCTCCATGGGGTGAAACTTAGGGCCATTGGTTGATCTTCAGTGATCTCCGCAAGTTGTCACCTTCCTGGTGGACTCCACTTCCACATCACCAGAGACATAACCAAATATTCGTATATGAATCCTGTGGCCCTCTTAAAATTATCTTCACGTGACTCGAAGAGCTCTTGTAACAGGAAAGCATGCCAATTCAATTGTGCTCCCTATGTACATTTCTCAGAAACTGATATTGTATCGAGGTACATTCTCGTTTCGTATAGTGCCTCATTGTCTTGCCTACGATCAGATAGCATGCATATTTCACCGAGGGGACATTGATAGGATAGATCTTGAACCCCTTTCCCCATCTTCTCATCTCGTATTTCCTGTAATAATCGTAGTCCCCACCTTCTTTGCTCTTTTGGACGTATTTTGGAAAGTTGTTGACACATCCTTCCCTATTGTCGATAGTCCAATAAGTCTGTGTATATCTTATACATGGATTGGAATCTCTCTCCCAAGCCACATTGACCCATTCTGAATCCTTTTGATGAGAAATTTTGTGCATTACATCACTGCTCTTGTTGTTCCAAACACTGGTAAGCTTCTTAGATGCAGAATTGTGGACCTTTGGATGCCTTTCAAGTCTGGATGCACCCTCGCTAGTTCACTTCCCCCTTCCTTCACATTATTATCGATATAAACCTGCTCTTTAATTCTGGAAATTGGAACAAATCAGTGAAGTTCGTGTCTATGAGGGTCATGTTATCATATTTTTTGACCAATGGTTCTAACCTCTGGATTCTTTCATCGAGCTATGGTTCGGCCACTGAAACAATCATGTTCGTCATCTTCCTTCTCCTGCAATATACCAGTATTGTTGTTGGTCTACTATTATGATCTTTTGTTGTTGAAGTCGGGCTAACCGTTATAGTATTTTCTTTCTCTTTCAATTCATAATTCTCCGGAACTTTGTTGTTTCCCTCCTCCATGCAGATTAAGTAGGATTGTTGGCATGGAGGATGCTGATGTGATGCCATAACTAATTAATTTTTCTTATCTCTCCCCGCAGCTATAATCCTGTGATTAGTTACTCGGGTGAGGTGGACTCTGACACAGCTAACGGTGGCTTCGAAATTTTGGCAGATGTGATGGCCAATAATTACTGCTTAACGTGGAAACTTTATAACGGCATGGGGTTACTAATTATGGCAATTATTTTTCAAATTTTGGCTGATCCTACGAACTGGCATCTCTATGATGTCTCATTATGACTGAATGATGGCTGACATGCTTGGTCGTATGGTCACTGTAACACTGTAAACCCTCCCCCGACTACAATTGGTTGCGATATGGTCCCCATGTGGCAACAGGGTGATGTTTGACCTTACGCAACATGCGACTTATGATATTAAGGCTCCTACTCTATTGGTTTGAAATTATTTATTTTATGAACTAAACATAAGCTATTCTACGACTCATATCGGTTGTAAGAGAGTTATTGACTCTAATCTACTGACTCCTCTCGGGTACGAGAGTTACTGGAAATAAAAGGTTTTTTTTCTTACTCATGATAGGGCTTCAAGTGTGCACCGTTAACCCATCCTTGAAGTATCTCTCCATTTATTTGCGCTAGGTTGACTGCTCCTGAGTCACAGATCTCTACAACATAGTATGGGCCCATCCAGTGCATCCTGATTTTTCTCGGGAATTTCTGGAATTTGTTGTCATAGAGTAGTACTTTACTGCCAATATTAAATGATTTTCGCTTGAGGTGGCAGTCATGCCAGGCCTTCTGTCTTTTTTTCTACACTAATTGATGGAAATATGCTAAAATTTTATCTTCTTCCAATTCCTGCAATTCATGAACACATGCAAAGATGGACTCTTCTTCCGCCATTTGTGTTTTTGTAGCAATTAAGATACTTGGGATAATAAAATCGACCGGTACCACTGCTTCCTTCCCGTACACCAACTGAAATGGAGTTTGGTTATGTAACCTCTTTATGGTAGTCCTGTATTCCCACAATGTAAATGGTATTATTTTGTCCCATTCGTCCCGGCTAGCATTGTATGTCTTAGTTAACCCTTTCTCCAAGATTTTGTTGAAGGCTTCGACAGTTCCGTTCGCTTGTGGGTGGTACAGGCTACTCTTGTGGTCTTGTATCATGAAATTTTCCAGTAGTGATTTGACTATAGAATTAATAAAATGTGTGCCCTGATCACTTGTTAGGATCCTTGGACAACCAAATCTGCTAATAATGTTTTCAAAGATAAATCTGGTCAATGTATTTGTTGTACATTCCTTTACCAGTGTCGCCTTTGCCCACCTAGTGAGGTACTTAGTTGCGGTGATGATATATCTTGCTTGTGAGTGTCGCGCAACCAGTGTAATAGGCCCTACAAATTTGACGGCCTGATTTTCAAATGCTTGCAGAGCCCTTATGGGTTGTAGGGATAGCTCGTCACGATGTGAAGGTTTCTATGTTCTTTGACAGACATCGCATTTCTTCACATATTCTTTGATGTCTTTGTGCATTGTTGGCCACCATAATCCTACTTGCAATATTTTTCTTGTGGTGGTTTTTGCACCCACATGGCCTCCCAAAAATCCATTGTGACATTCCCACAAGATATTTGCTCTCTCATGATCTAATACACACCTTTGTAGTACTTGATCCAGACCCATTTTATACAACTACCCTGCTATGATTTGGTACTCATCTGCTTTAACAACTAAATGCCTTCTCTGAGTTGTTGTGTATTCTTTTGGGCATTATCTTGTAGCTAAGTATATTGCTATTTTTTCCAGATAATTAGGGATGGCTTCTACCCAGAAAATATCTGCATCCAATAGTTGATCGCCAAGAATTCCTCCGTTTTCTCCATTTTCCAACCTTGACAGATGATCGGGACCAACATATAGCCTCCCATGCTTTACTATGACTTAAAAAGTAAATTATTGGAATATTAGAAGCCACCTATTGATTCTGCCCTCCAGAAAAAGCTTGTTCACTAAATATTTAGTGTCGAGTGATCTGTGAAGAATTTGAAAGTCCCTCCCAGCAAGTAGTGGTGAAATTTCTATAAGGAATAGACCATTGCAACAGCTTCCCTGTCCGTTGTTGTGTAGTTATTTTCTTCCATTGATAACTTTCTTCTTGCGAAGTACACCTGGTGGTCTATGGTGGTTTCTCCTGGTTGTGCAAGCACTACTTCCAAATAAATACTTGAAGTGTCAATGTGTACATGAAATTTTTTATCCTAGTTCGAATGAGTTAAAATAGGTGCACTTGCTAACTTATCCTTGAGTGTCTCCAATTCTTTGGTGCATTCATCATTCCATATGAATTGTTATGTTTTCTGCAACATCTTTTCCAGTGGTGTTGTGATCCTAGAATAGTTGTGGATAAAAAACCTATAATATCCTTTGCGTCCAAGTAGTGATCTCAACTGCTTAAAATTATCTGGGGCATCCATATTTAAAGTTACCACCACCTTTGTGGGGTCCACGCATACTCCCTGTTTACATAAAACATGTCCCAATAGTGTTCCAAATGGTACTGCAAATATGCACTTTTTGAGATTCAACGAAATTTGAAGCTATCTACACTGGTCAAACATTATCCTTAAAAGACTTGCATGGTTTTTCAGAAAACTACACACTGTCCAATTGTCCATGTATACTTCCAGAAACTTGTGAATATAGTCTTTGTAAGCTGCTATCACTATCCTTGAAAATACAGCTAGTGCATTCTTCAACCCAAAGGGCATGACGTGATAAGCATATGATTCCCATTCTATTGTGAAATTGGTTTTTCTCTTATCCTCTTCTGCTATTTTTACTTGGTGATATCCCAAGAAACCACCCATGAATGAGTGTGCTTCATTTCCCGCCACATTATCCAAAACTTCATCGTTGAATGGTGTTGGAAAAGGATCGTGGATACATGCATTATTTAGACTCTTGTAGTCTACACATACTCTGATTTCTGATTTCTCCTTTTTACTCTGTATTACTATTGGGCTGACCCATTCTGCCTCCTCAACTAAAAATATCAATCATGCATTCAACATCTTGTATATTTCTGTGTAATGTTCCCAATTTTAGCCTCAAGCTAAAATGGAACATTATAGTTGCACATTTTATTTTTGCTTAATAAAATGGGCAAGGAGACACCTTAGCCCCTTTTAGATGAAGAAATAACCCTCCTAATGTCAAATGGAGGTGAATAAAGCAGCTGAAATAAACACCAAGGTTGTGAATGGAACCCAGCTCACTTGATTAGTCATCTTTGAAAAAAGTCAACAGTGTTGCCCAAGGAGGAAGAGGCTTCCTAGAGAAGCTGCGCAGTTTTGGAGGGAAGAGATTCACATGAGGGTGGAAACCCTAATTGGTGGGACCTTGGTGGATAATATTTCCTTTTGTTTATAAGAAGGAGATGGCAGCCCATTTGGATACATGTTATGATTTAGAGTTTCAGACTTGGGTCTGCAAGCTTGCATCCTCGAGCTGTTTAGTAGGGTGATGATGCCCTTGGGCACTAGGGTGTTCCCAGTCGGGAATCCCTACCTCTTCCTAAAGGAAGGATGAGGATTGAGCTACATTTCCTCAATCCAAAATTGGCCATAGCTACATTCATCTTCTATAGCATTATTTCTGCAGTAGAGAGGACGTTGTGTTGCTGGGTGCAGCAAGAGAGGAACTCATGGAGTCTCTGTTGTTTTGTTTTCTTCAGTGGAGGAGTGATCCACTCATTGGAGGAGCTGCAAGGAGGATTCCCGGGCTTCATTTCAGATATTTTTGCATGGGCCAACATTCCATCATCTCCCACTACGCATTCCATGGAGGAAACTGCGTTATTTCAGAGGAGGCAGTGAGAGAGGGTTTCATGGAGCTCATCAGGAGTGTGTTTCTGAGACAAGGTGATCAGCACTTTGTATTAGAGACATTATCAGAGGAGGGAAATCATATTTCAGATCAGCCACAGCCTCATTCATATTTTGTATCAGTTGCAGTGAAAACTCTGTTGTCACATTTTGGGGTTCTCCGGCATTTCTAGCAATCTTCATAGATTGGCTAGAAATCTTGTATTTCAGCCCATTGCTTTGTTATTGGACTATTTATTGTATTCCTTCAGCCACATATGTATTTTATTCATGTTCATCAGCTTATACCTTCATATACACTGCGCAATCACTGCTCTCTGGTATTTTGTGGAGTTGCAGCAACTCTTGTATTTCACTGCTCATTCATTGGAGGTTGGATATCAAAGCTTGAGTGGGTTGTCCCTCATGATATTTCTTGTATTTTACCGCTGATATCATAATTTAATGATTTCTGTAGAATTTTCCCTCTTATGGTTCATTTTAGAATTGCAAAGTTAACATTCATGTTCTTATGTTGTTGTAAGCTCTCTCATTTAGCATTGTTTTAGAGACCTAGATTGGGGAGATATGAATAACCCATCTAGATGTATTTCTTTGAGCTCATTTTCCGCAGGGGAGTTGTATTAGAGTTTTTATAGGGCATACCAGTGTTTTTTTGTCTTATTTTTGCAGAGACTTCCTTATACAGCGTCCTCAAGGACCCTGTGGCAGAAATTCCTGAGGTGGAATATTGCATATCCATAGATAGAGTCTGTGAAGGGCCAGCTAGCCTCAGGATCTCTCCCTTCTTTAGAAGGAGACATATCCAGTAAATTCTACAGCAATAAATCTCTGAAATGGACTTGTGATAACTCACTGAAGAATGAAATTGGAATATCTTAAGATATTCCCGATGGAGCAGCAAGTTCCAGATTTGGAACATTACAATGGTATCAGAGCATGATCTTGGCTCAGCCTATGCCCAAGATCTAAATCCATCAGCAAGAGTATCTTCTCTCCAAGGAGAGGATATTTACAGAGCAAACAAGGGAAGAGGAATGATGGAAGAGGAGGTTTCCCTTCTTCTTTTCCAAACCATTGAAGAAATCATTGAAGATCTTGATGAAAGGGAAAATTTGGAGAAATTTTCTGAAAGGGTTTGTGAATGATCAAGCCCTAGCTATTTTCATGAAGGGTGTGAGCATTCAGCCACACATGTAGATTCACAGCGCAGTACATTGCCCATAGCTACTGCAGGAAGGATGGAGGGAAAGAGTTGAGGCCTTTGGAGGAGAAGCGCTGCAAACTCAAGGGTATGATTCATGATAATTGATTTCAGAGTTCTATTTCATGTTCTCATGCAAATGAGAGATCATATGTTGCATTCACAAAGATTTTTGCAAAGGGGATTGATGAAAACCAATGTGAAACATGGTGTGACAAAACGTCAAACACTTTGCATGCATGAAGGTGAACCATGAAACAAAGATCATTCTATCTTTCTAGAGTGGGAGAAATTAGGAGAATGACTTGCTAGAGGCAAGACCCCCATTGTATGAAGGGCACTCTTCCATTTGAGAGGGTGTGGATACATTTATCTCAAAGGAAGGCCAAGACACAAGGCCTCTCATTAAGGAGGAAATACACTCACATGTCGGTAGAGAGGAGGTGCATACAGCGCTGCACCATTGGAAGAAGAAAAAGGTCAGGAGGATCAGCATGAAGGGATGATGGACATTCACCCTTATCTACTTCAAATATTTTCTCACATGGGAGAAGGACTGCACTGCGCAGTAGAGAGAGAGAGGACCTTTCATCCCTCTCATATATTCAGTCCACTTCCTATCTTGATGTCTCATTTTTTGGAGGCTTTCCATCTAGGAGGCCATTTGATCAAGAGATTATGAGAGGCATCATGCTATTTGGTTCACCACTCATTGGATTCCGGAGGGGTGGAGACATTAGAGGAGTACATTACAGCGCAGAGAGTTCGGGGATAAGCTCAAGGAGGAGGGATACACTCTCTCATTTTTAGTACCACCCATTCTCACATGTTTCACTGCGCAGATAGAGTTGTTGTATGGATGGAGGATAGCATATTCATGATGCAGGATGGCTGCTCCATGGATATGGTGAGAGAGAGGTTACTTCCTTTGGGGAAGAACTCTTTCATGCTTTGGAGTAGATGGAGGCCACTCATGTTTACATTGCCCAGGATCAGGAGATTCTTTGGAAGTGATAGTCTCTCATGGGAGGCTCATTTTCAGAGACCATCATTTCTACTTGAGCATGAGTAGCTGCATGATGGCATGGCAGCAACTTGGAGGATGACTTTGGCATGAGGGGATGTCAAGGTAGCAGGAAGCAGCGTGATGGAGAACCATATTGCAGAATACCATCACTTTCTATGTGGAGGATTGATCCAGGATGGAGGACTTAGCTTTGGTTGAGTATTCCCCAGGATCTTGGTGCATGCATGATTTTTGGATGGCCTTGATGGAGATGGCAGATACTCAGTGGATGACATGATCATCTATCATGGCAGACTCTTCTTGGCTAGATATTCTAGTCTCAAGGAGAAATTATTTGCATGCAGCATGTGAGGACTTCCTAGCTATGCATTTGGATGCATACTTTCCCTTGCTAGACGATTTCACTTGGAGGGAATTCAACATGATCTACATCAGTATATGGATAGATGCATAGCCCGGTTGATTTTGGAGAGGTTGGCACAACCATTCCCTTACTCATTGGAGGAGAGGAAGAACATTCAGTTGAGCCATTTCAGCTCAAGAGCTATAGTGCATGATGGAGGAGGTATAATTTCATATTTGGTATTGTACTTCTTTTCATTGATTTAGGAGCATAATGTATCAAGGAGGCTTGTTCCTTCTTGAATTTTTCATGAGGATATACTTGCAGCTACTTGTAGCCCTGATTTTGGCTAATTTTGTGATGGTTGTGGGGGGAGCCAAATGCTTCTTGGTGTGCACCATTGGCACCAATTTATATTCTCATGTTTTATCTTATGAGGAGATGTTGTGGCAGCAACAAGTGGCTAGTTCAGCACTTGTTATTTTGATTTTGAGGTAGGCCAAGGAGGCACTGCGCAGTTTCCATGAGTGGAACTTTGAACCACTCTCCGGTTGTCATTTGGAAACTTGTTTTATTGTATATTGCTTCATGTATTTTTGATGTTTATGCACTCATGAGGAGCATTATTTGGAGATTTTTGTATGTACAGCCCATTGGGATCATGATTCTCCCCATTTTATATGTTTTATCTTGCAGGAGATACCATGGGCAAACCATGATTGCCACATTGCTACTTGTACCTTCTTGTGGGAGAAACCACTTGGAGAATTTGTAGAGGCATTTCATGGCTGAATTTTCTTAATGGGCTAGCTTAGGCCATTCTTGGAGGCCATAATTTCCATCCCAAAGACAAAGGCAGCCCCATATGAGCAGCATATGGAGAGAGGACCATCATGGGAGACCAAAACAACTCTCCATTCAGCCCCAACACTTTGCAGAAATCAGGGGTGAGATTTTCATTTGGAAGATAGCATGGATGAAAGGATCATCATTGGGAGCAGAATTTTCCCATGCATATCATCACTCCTACCTTAAGGAGGCCACATTCCAGCAAGAAGGATTCCACTACACCTTCTATCCTTTTAGGAGAAGCATCATTTTCAGTCTGCATACTTGGGAGAGAGCATTGGAGGACAGATTTATTGCAACATATTTGAGCAGTGGTGGGACCATTGATGAGGAGGCCACAAGAGAAGAAGGGGGAGAATATTTTGTTCTCTCTATATAGTTTCTTGAGGGCAAGAAACATGTGGGATGGGAGGACTGTAATGTTCCCAATTCTAGCCTCAAGCTAAAATGGAACATTATAGTTGCACATTTTATTTTTGCTTAATAAAATGAGCAAGGAGACACCTTAGCCCCTTTTAGATGAATAAACAACCCTCATAATGTGAAAGGGAGGTGAATAAAGCAGCTTAAATAAACACCAAGGGTGTGAATGGAACCCATCTCACTTGATTAGTCATCTTTGACTAAAGTCAACAGTGCTGCCCAAGGAGGAAGAGGCTTCCTAGAAAAGCTGCGCAGTTTTGGAGGGAAGAGATTCACATGAGGGTGGAAACCATAATTGGTGGGACCTTGGTGGAGAAGAGTTCCTTTTTTATATAAGAAGGAGATGGCAGCCCATTTGGATACATGTTATGATTTAGAGTTTCAGACTTGGGTCTGCAAGCTTGCATCCCCAAGCTGTTTAGCAAGGTGATGGTGCCCTTGGGCACTAGGGTGTTCCCGATCGAGAATCCCTACCTCTTACTCAAGAAAGGATGAGGATTGAGCTACATTTCCTCAATACTTCATTGGCCATAGCTACATTCATCTTCTACAGCGTTATTTCTGCAGCAGAGAGGACGTTATGTTGTTGGGTGCAGTAAGAGAGGAACTCATGGAGTCTCTCTTGTCTTGTTTTCTTTAGTGGATGAGTGATCCACTCATTGGAGGAGCTGCAAGGAGGATTCCCGGGCTTCATTTAAAATCTTTTGGAATGGGCCAACATTCCATCATCTCCCACTGTGCAGTCCATGGAGGAAACTGCGTTATTTCAGAGGAGGCAGTGAGAGAGGGTTTCATGGAGCTCATCAAGAGTGTGTTTCTGAGACAAAGTGATCAGAACTTTGTATTAGAGACATTATCAGAGGAGGGACATCATATTTCAGATCAGCCACAGCCTCATTAATATTTTTTATCAGTTGCAGTGACAAATCTATTGTCACATTTTGGGGTTCTCCAGCATTTCTAACAATCTTCATAGATTGGCTAGAAATCTTGTATTTCAGCCCATTTCTCTGTTATTGGGTTATTTCTTGTATTCCTTTAGCCACATATGTATTTTATTCATGTTCAGAATCTTATACCTTCATATACACTACGCAGTCACTGCTCTTCGGCATTTTGTGGAGTTGCAGCAGCTCTTGTATTTCACTGCTCATTCATTGGAGGTTGGATCTCAAAGCTTGAGTGGTTTGTCCCTCATGATATTTCTTTTATTTTACTGTTGATATCATAATGTAATGATGGTTGTAGCATTTTCCCTCTTATGGTGCATTTCAGAATTGCAGATTTAACATTCATGTTCTTATGTTGTTGTAAGCTCTCTCATTGAGCATTGTTTTAGAGACCTAGATAGGGGAGATTTGAATAGCCCATCTAGATGTATTTCTTTGAGCTAATTTTCTATAGGGGAGTTTTATTAGAGTTTTTCTAGGGCATCCCAGTGCTAGTTTGTCTTATTTTTGTAGATACTTCCTTATACAGCGTCCTCAAGGACCCTATGGAAGAAATTCTCGAGGTGGAATATTGCATATCCATAGACAGAGTCTGTGAAGGGCCAGCTAGCCTGAGGATCTCTCCCTTCTTTATAACGAGACATATCCTATAAATTACCTAGCATTCAATCTCTGAAATGGACTTTTGATAGCTCACTGAATAAGGAAATTGGAATATCTTAAGATATTCCCGATGGAGCAGCAAGTTCCAGATTTGGAACATTACATTCTGCTTTGACCTTTTTTTCACCCTTGGGTTCAGGCAGTAAGGTATATGTTTTACTGGCCTAGAATCAGGTTTCAGTACAATCTGCATCCCCCCCAAATCTCCTTTTATCCCTTTTAATTATGCTACAGAAGATGGGAATAGATCTTCATATTCTTGTAGCAAAACAAAAATTTATTTTGTGTCCTCTGTATCCCAATAATCTCCTATAGATGTGATCTTGGGCTTTTCTTTGCTCCCAATGTATTTTTTCTTTGTCTTTAAGGATAACAAGTGTAGTCCTTCAGTGGTAGGTTCTTCCTATATTTCTTGTTCTCCTTCCTTCTCTTCAAAAGATAAATGTCAAATATTTTGCAAATCATCATCATCTATCTCCCGGTCTATATTTTTTCATGTTACTGCTTCCTGATAGTTATACTTGTCCTTCTGATCTAACATAAACATCTCTTCAGTTTCCTCAAGCTTTGGGAAAAACAATGTTCTTTTGATTTCTTGTAGGGTCTCTGTAACATGCTCCATATCTCCCTTGAAAGAAAAACTCTAGATAAATATTTTTGCAACTATTTCTCAGGTTTATGTCTCTCTCTTATTTTCTGCTATCATGTACCAAGCTCGCAGGATGATGTCTAATGAATGTATGAAGTTATGTACCCACAAGGATTTTGGGTATTCTTCCCTTTTCCACTTACATTCACAGATATTTATGTGTACTAGGGGATATGAATCTCCTATGTAATTCTCCTCTAGTTGCGGTCTTGATTCCGCATGAAATCTTGTTTTTAATGCTTGAGTTATGTCCTCCCACCTATTGAGAGAGTTGCAATGGGTTGCCCACCATCTCGTTGAAGTGGATTGTAATGCTACATCCATGAGAGGAATTATATGCTCTTCTAGCACCTTATCTTAAACTTTGTTAATGAATGTATTCACAGTTTGCATATTTGTAAGAGTTGGGTAAACCCTTACCTCTGTGTCGATCCAGTTAACTCTGTGAATAGTGGCACATCTTCTGATGTGGATTTCGTATCCTCCTTGCTGCTAGCTGTCCCAGGCAACTTCCGATCCCACGTCGGAACTTTGAACACTCCTCCAATTTAATGTTCCTCCTACTATAGGATTAATGTAATCTTCTCTTTAGTATGTTGTCATTTGGTAGAGTTTATCAAGAAGTTTTGTGTCTTCTCTATTTTCGACAGTTTCTGTGTACCAGGGTCCCTGATATGGATCCAGTAGTTGGACCACTCAAACTTCACCATCTTCAAATATCATAAGATCCTTCTTCAAATCAATAACTACATAATTTTCAAAGGCCCAATCTATCCCCAAAGGGCTGGATAGGGATCCTTTTCCCTCATAATATCTATCACTTCAAAATCCATATAAGTTTTTACTCCCGCAACATCAACTTCAACTTCTTCCAACCTCCGTACTAGTACAATGCATTATTGGTTTGCCATTCTTAACTGTATGGGTGAGTATGACAACTTTGGGTTTCCCAATGCTTCCCATGTCTTTCTAAGCAAAATATTAACATCGATATGAGATCTAACATTGTATCCCTTATTTGGAATCCTGAAACTTGAGTATTTATGCGAAATTATTTTCCCATTCTCCTCTTGTTTCTTTTTTCTCTTCTTATATATTTTCAGAGAGGTCAGCATTACCAGATTCCTCATGATATGTTCCTTCTTGGACTACCATATTTAGATTTTCCTTCCATTTCTCCAACATCTATCCATTATTTACAATCTTCAAGAACAGTCAGAACCATTCTTCTATAAGTTTCCCTGTGGTAATCATATTTTCCCCTTCATTGGATGGTTTCATCAGCTCCATACCCTTGTGGCCCTCCATCTTTGATAATTTTTCCAGTGATTCGTTAAAGTATTGCTTATGTTGCTCCGGGTTGAAAATATTCTTTGGGGATGCAGTTTTGACTAAATTTACCAGGTCCATTTCTCGTGCATCCTCCCATGTTTTCTTCCCTCCTCGGGTTATTATAGCTACACTTGGCAAAGGTTGTGTCTCTACTACCCTTGGCTTTGCATTAACCAGATTTTCTCCTCATTGCCTAGTTCTTTCTTCCCATCTCTTGACTAGCTCCGGAAAGTCCTCAGTATCATGTGCATTCACTCTGCATTAGAAACACCATGGTCATCTTGGTAGCATACACTCCCTCCCTACATGGCCTTCTTTATCATGATTATAACATCTTATAGGTGTTGGGTGTGGAGCCTGATTATCTTGTTTACTTTGTATCATAGCATTGGACCCTTGTACCTTAAATGGGGCAGCAACGCCGCCCGTAATTAATCGCTACCGTGGGGGGTCTAGGGGGGCCGGAAGCGACTTTATGGAGCCCCCCCTGGCGTGGGGTTTCAGGGGCAGTGCCCCTGAAGCTAAAAACAAATGTAAAATTGCCTTGTAAAAGTATAGTAATTTCTAATCAATCTGGGCCGTTCATTAGGCTGATGATCTGACGGTAGAAGTTATGTTTAGTTTAGGGTTTTTTTCCCTAGAAGGCAACCCCTCTCTTGGCATGAGGGTATTGTATTACGGCTTTGTATTACATGTGTATTCTCTGAGCGGGAAACAGATAGGGAGACTATGAGAGAGAACAGAGGATATTACAGCGGATCTGTTGTAGGTTTTGTCTCTTCATTTTGCTGGATAATAGAAAGGAAGGACTAGCTGTTCGAGGTGGACGTAGCCCAAACTAGGTGAACCACGTATATTTGTGTCTCTATGGTTTTATGTGTTTTATGTGCTTGTATTTTCTGCATATTTTATGTGTTTCATTGCTCCATAATATATAATTTTCTAACAACTAGTATCAGAACCGAAGGTATATTTAGCTGATAAACTCGCAGGAAATAAGGGTTCCTCATTCGAGTGGGAGAAATGGTGGAAGATGGTAAGTTTAAGGTCGAGAAATTTAACGGCCGAAACTTCCCACTGTGGAAGATGCAGATGGAAGATTATCTGTATCAGAAAGATCTGTACCTACCATTGAACGGAAAAAAGGTAAGCCATGAACATTGCGTATACATAATGGAACATTCTCGATAGAAAGGCACTTAACAAGATTTGCCAGGCTTTGCGGCATCGCTCAATATTTCAAGGAAACAATGAGTTTGATGCAGACATTGGCGAAACTATATGAAAAACCCTCAGCCTCAAACAAGGTATTTCTTATGAAACGACTATTTAATATGAAGATGTCGGAAGGTGGATCTGTTGCAGATCATCTAAATGATTTTAGTACAGTTACCAGTCAGTTAAGTTCTGTAGGGGTAAAATTTTATGATGAATTTAGAGCTTTGTTATTCTTGTGCTCATTGCCAGAGAGTTGGAATGGTTTAGTAATGGCCATTAGTAACTCTGTCTTTGGATCTAGTACTTTAAAGTTTGATTATGTTGTCGGTGTTATCCTTAGCAAGGAAATGAAACGAAAAAGCTCTGGTGAGACATCGGGTAATACTTTGAGTGCAGAGTCTAGGGGAAGGAGAATGGAAAGAGGAAAGAGCTCAGGATATCGCAGTAAATCAAGAAAAGGCAGATCCAAGTCCAGATCGGGGATAGTGTGCTGGAAATGCGAAAAGGAATGACACCTAAAGAAAGACTGTAGATCTCGGAAGGGAAAATAAGGAGACACGCAACAAGAAAAAAATCATGAAGAAAATGTGACAGGTGATGTGTTACAAGATGCTTTGATTCTTTCTTTTGAAAATGTTACTGATTCCTGGGTAGTAGATTAAGGGGCATCATTCCATGCCACACCTGATAAGAAATATTTTCATGACTATGTTCAAGGAGATTTTGGACAAGTCCGTTTGGGTGATGATAAACCCTGTAAAATTGTTGGAATGGGTGAGGTTCTTGTAAAACAGTAGAATGGAAACCAATGGCTATTAAAGGAGGTAAGGCATGTTCCAGATCTAAAGAAAAATATAATTTCAATAGGGTAGTTAGGCGGTGAAGGTTTTGTGACAACTTTCACAGATAAAGCTTGGAAGGTCACCAAAAGAGCCCTGGTAATAGAAAAAGGAAAAAAGGTTGGTACATTGTATTTATGCAATGGTATTTCTAAATCTATTAATGCTTTAACTTCCAAAGGAGCAGATGCAGCATTATGGCATCATAGGCTCGGACACATGAGTGAGAAGGGGATGAAGATTCTTCACTCAAGAAATTTGTTGCCAGGTTTGAAGAATGCTGATTTGGATTTCTGTGAAAATTGCATTTATGGAAAACAAAAGAGAGTCATATTTCTCAGAGTTGGGAAAGAAAAGAAGAGTGAAAAATTCGAGCTTGTGCATGCAGATGTATGGGGACCTTCTCAGGTATCATCTCTCGGTGGCTCTTGCTATTATGTTACGTTTATTGATGATGCAACTAGAAAAAATTGGATTTATTGTATTCAAAATAAATATGATGTATTTGATACTTTCAATAAATGGAAAGCTTTGGTTGAGATTGAGACAGGAAAGAAGTTGAAGTGTCTCAGATCAAACAATGGAGGTGAATATTGCAACAAAAAGTTTGATAGTTACTGTTCAGAGCATGGAATTCGTAGAGAGAGGACAGTTCCAAGAACACCACAAGAAAATGGTATGTCAAAAAAGATGAACAGAACAATCATGGAGCGTGCAAGGTGCATGAGATTCCATGCAGGATTTCCTTTACAATTTTGGGCAGATGTTGTAGATACTGTTGTTTATCTAATAAACAGATGGCCTTCAAGTTTCTTGGATGGTGGTATTCCAGAGGAAGCATGGACAGGTAAAAAGGTAGACTACTCTTTTTTAAAGCCTTTTGGTTGTGAGGCCTTTGTCCATATTAATAAAGAAAATAGAACAAAGCTTGAGGCAAAATCAAAGAAATGTACCTTTATTGGATATGGTGTTAATGATTTTGGTTATCGCTTATATGATTATGAAAATCACAAAATCATTAGGAGCATAGATGTAATATTCAATGAAAAGGTCTTGTATAAGAATCAGTTGCAGGAAAAGAAACAGGAAAAAGAAAGCAAGGAATACACGGTTCTTGATGAGATAACTGAAAAAGTAAAGGTGCCTCAAAATAATAATAATCAACAACCACAACAGCAGCAACCACCACAACAGCAACAGGCACCTCAAACACCTGAAAGTGGTGTTAGAAGATCTACCAGGATAAGTAGACCCCCTGAACGATACTCTCCTTCATTATATTATTTATTTTTGACTGATTCTGGTGAACCTGAATGTTATGAAGAAGAAATGCAGGTTGAAAGCAGGAAGAAGTGGGAGCTAGCCATGGAAGAAGAGATGGACTCCTTAATGCATAACCAGACTTTGGACTTAGTCAGGTTTCCTATAGGTAAAAATACATTGCAGAATAAATGGGTTTACAGGCTGAAGGAAAAAGATGGAGGAAAACAGAGGTACAAATATAGACTTGTGGTGAAGGGGTTTGCACAGAAGAAAGGTATTGAATTTGATGAAATATTTTCTCCTTTTGTTAAGATGAATTAAATGAGAACTATTTTAAGTCTTGTAGCAGCGGAAGATTTACATCTTGAACAGTTAGATGTAAAGACAACATTTCTCCATGGATATTTGGAGGAAGAGATATACATGCAGCAAACAGAAGGATATGAGGTCAAAGGAAAGAAAAATTGGTGTGCAGGTTAAAGAAGAGCTTGTATGGCTTAAAACAAGCTCCAAGGCAGTGGTATCTAAAATTTGACAAGTTTATGTCTGAACAAGGTTATACTAGATGTCACTCTGATCATTGTGTTTATCTGAAAAAGAAAAATTATGGCAGCTATATTATATTGTTATTGTATGTAGATGACATGCTTGTTGCAGGGTCTAACATGCAGGAAATAAATGTGCTCAAACAAAAATTGGCAAATTCATTTGCAATGAAGGATTTGGGAGCTGCAAAACAGATCCTTGGTATGAGAATAACCAAAGATAGGAAAAATAAAAAATTAACACTGTCTCAGAATGAGTACATACAAAAGGTGTTGAAAAGATTTAATATGCACAATGCAAAACCAGTTAGTACACCTTTTGCTATCCATTTCAAACTTAGTAAGGAGATGTGCCCAAAGACCCAAGAAGACATGGATTATATGTCTAAAGTTCCATATGCATCAGCAGTTGGAAGCTTAATGTATGCAATGGTCTGCACAAGGCCTGATATTGTACATGTAGTGGGAGTTGTAAGCAGGTACATGAATAATCCAAGAAAAGAACATTGGATGGCAGTAAAATGGATTCTCGGATATTTGAGAGGTACCACAAATCAAGCATTATGCTTTGGTGGTTCAAACATTGCTCTATAGGGATATGTTGATGCAAATATGGCAGGTGAAAGAGATAACAGGAGGAGCACTACAGGATATGTATTTACTGTAGGTGGAATAGCTGTCAGCTGGGTTTCAAAAATCCAAAGTGTTGTTGCACTTTCAACAACAGAAGCAGAGTATGTTGCTGCTACAGAGGCTAGTAAAGAAATGATTTGGTTACATAGGTTTATGGATGAATTGGGTAAGAAGCATGATATGGGAATGCTATACGGTGATAGCCAAAGTGCCATTCATCTTGCAAAGAACTCAACATTTCATTCCAAGACTAAACAAATACATCTCAATTACCATTTCATACGGTCAGTATTGGAAGATGGAGAGTTGAAACTGGAAAAGATACACACTAGCCAGAATCCTGCAGATATGCTAACAAAAGTTGTAACTAGGGAGAAACTGAGAATGTGCTCAGTTTCAATTGGTCTTCAAGGATGATGATGAAGATGAGAAACATCCAAGTCCAAAGAGGAGTCATTTTCCAGCAAATGAAGTAGAGGTGGAGTTGCTACAATCAGTCTCCAAGTGGGAGATTGTTGGGTGTGGAGCCTGATTATCTTGTTTACTTTGTATCACAACATTGGATCCATGTACCTTAAATTGGGTGGCAGCGCCCCCTGTAATTAATCACTGTCGTGGGGGGTCCAGGGGGGGCGGCAACGACTTTATGGAGCCCCCCCCTGGTAAGGGGTTTTGGGGGCAGTGCCCCCAAAGCTTAAAAACAGATGTAAAATTGCCTTGTAAAAGTATAGTAATTTCTAGTCAATCTGGGCCGTTCATTAGGCAGATGATCTGATAGTAGAAGTTATGTTTATTTTAGGGTTTTTTTTGCCCTAGAAGGCAACCCCTCTCTTGGTATGAGGGTATTGTATTGTGGCTGTGTATTACATGTGTATTCTCTAAGCGGGAAATAGATAGGGAGACTGTGAGAGAGAACAGAGGATATTACAGCGGATCTGTTGTAGGTTTTGTCTCTTCATTTTGCTGGATAATAGAAAGGAAGGACTGGTTGTTAGAGGTGGACATAGCCCAAACTGGGTGAACCACATATATCTGTGTCTCTCTGGTTTCATGTGTTTTGTGTTCTTGTATTTTCCGTATATTTTATGTGTTTCATTGCTCCATAATATATAATTTTCTAACAATAGGTCCTCTTCCTCCAGTTCTCCTTCCTCGCATTCCTCCTCCTCCTCCTCCTCTTAGAGTCTCATTTGCTTTGTAGGAAGATCTATCCAGTCGATCTACTAATGCATCCAGGGCTCTGCATTGTTCTATATGATGATTTGTTGAAGCGCAAAAATCACAATAGACGTTGTTTGGAAAATTTGAATACTTTTTTAGGAAGGGGCACAAACGTGGAGGATGACCAATACCTTTTCATATTTCGCAGCATTCTATTGTTTTCTGATTCTGTTGATTAGGAAATCCTGGGAAATGGGGTTGCGGTTGGTATATCCCTTGAGTATTCACTTGCGCAACTCCTCCTACTGGCAGGGCACACTATGCTCTGGCCGCCGAAGTTCCAACATTGGCTCCCCGCAATCTTGGGCATTTCGTAACTACATGTCCTTCCAACAAACAATGTGTACACCACACATTGGGTCATGTGGGCCGCACCAGCTTAATATATTTTAGCTTCTCCATCAAATTGGATATTTGATGTTGCAATCCCAATATGGATGGATCTTGTGTGGCTAATCCCCCTCTAAACTCTTACGGGTATACATCCATTGCTTCTATTTTCATTGCTTTCTCTAGTGCACCTTGAAGGGTATCAATATTTTGTTGGGTTCGAGGTCTTCTTGTTAGGGGTAGTAGTGATTTAATGAACCAATCCTATTGGTGGTTTGGATCAATTGGGTAACTTAGTTTCCCAATTGCATCTTTAAACCTTCTCATCATATCCCAGGTTGTTTCTCCCTCCCTCTGTTTAATTTCCCATAGTTCATACAATCCTTGTTGAGTCGTCTGGGGTAGCTTGAATTCTTGAACAAAATCTCTCTTAACATCATCTATCACTGGGTTTTGGTGTACCTATGACCATTTGATGAACCAATGTAAAGTTCTTTCCCTTAGTGTATTTTGAAATTCTATTAATTTAACTACATCTGTTGTCTGTTGAGCCCTCCAAATTGCTTCACACATATACCAATGCTACTCCACTTCATCATTACCTTTCCCAAAAAAATCTGGGTATCAAGTATATGATCCTGCCATCTTTACTTGTGTTTGTGGGACTAATATGAAACCTCTACTTCCCAGATGAGAGATCCTACTACTAGTACTACTACTAGCTACTATCTATACTGTAGACTGCTTACTACACAACTTGCTATACTCTCACAATTTTATCAAGAACTTATCAGGTGGATGGTAAAGTACCAGGGGAAGGTTAGGACTAGTGCTACTTGAAACTTGGGGTATAGGATTACCTGGCATTATGGTTGTCGGCCTCTCTTGGAAAAATCGCTCCATCGCAACATGCAACTCCACATCGGACTCCTCCTCAGGGAGCACGTCCTCCTCTTCACTGGAATTTTTTTCCTTCTCTCTTCGGGATGGGCTCCTATGAACTTGCCTAACTTCTTTAACGGACCGGTCCATTCCGTTGGGTCCGACTTGTCCTTCTCTTCCTTCTGTCATCTATGGCACCTCTTCCTTCCTCTGTCTATTCCCTTCTTGCTTCTCAAACTCTCATATCGCCCTTTCCTTCCACTTCTCAGCAGTCTGCGCCCTATGATGTGCTCTAAGCTCTCTCAACCTACTGGAGGTTCTGGTGTCCATATCCCTATTCCCATTTTTCCCTTGTTCGTATCATATTTCTTTCAGAACTTTCCCCCAGTGCTGGAGATTTAAGCCTCCATCATGGGACTTTGGAACAACATTAGCCCCGCGTCCACCATTAAAACTTTAATCCACAACGGGACTTCTTTCAACAACTTTCCCCACAATCCAGATTTAAATATATCTTCTGCTTTTGTAAAAATATTGATAAAATTCGGTTGAAAACTCTACAATGTACCCCTCCAAAGTAGTTTGTACCCAAAAAACTATTGCTCGGGTGAAGTCTATATCTAACCGGTGTAATTTTGTCAAGTCTGTATGCATCCAACTACGACGGGATCGATGCAATCCTCTAGGAATTGACTTGATTTGGAGTCTTTGCAACCAAGTATGGATCTCTTTAGGAAATTTTCCCCAAAAATTTTCATACAAAACACTCGTCGAGTCAGAAAATAGAACTTGGTCCTTGATAGTCTTTTCAATATACTGTCAAAGCTCCACCTGTTGCGATGTGAACTGATCTACATGATTTTCCCACCAGTTACGCAATTCTCTCTCATAGATCCTCGATGGCATGATCTAGCTTCTAGTTAAGTTTTCAGGTCCCAGCAATGGAACCATTTGTTGGCGAAAAAGGAGGTCTCTAGGCAAGACCCAGGTTCAGGGTCAAGGCCAACAATATTTTGTTGTAGTATAGGACAACGCCGAAATTTTCATCTTGCCCAAGAGAGAAAGGAGTCTCACCCGAGGCATGTTGTGACATTACTGAGATTGAAATATAGACCATTAATACAGAAGAGAGATCACTAACAGCGATTCATACATGACATTACACAGATAATATTCATCATTTGTGGTTTTCAAGACAAGTTATCATTTAGCCATAAACTATACGAACATAAAATTAAAAATAAAAGTAGTTGAACATATATCTATCAACTAGTGTCACACATCTCATATCTCACAACACAACATTAGTCTGTTTCTATTAATTCAACCAAACATTACATAACATACTCCGCAGAGTTCAAGATAAAACGACACAATACATACAGGCTCCGTAGAGCTCCCTCAATACTCAAAATGAAACCCCTTCGAACTCACTCTTTCCTTGCTTATCTACTCCTGCCAACTGACACTATCAGTCTTCACCCCTTCTTCGCTCAGTTGTTCCCTTGCGCTCCACTTCTTCCCATATCTTTTCCGCAATTGACTCTGCTTCGTGGAATCCTTTTGTCCGTTCATTGTCTCCCGTTCCTGCCATCTGTGTTGTCAGCTGCTTGTACTCCGTCATCTGTCTGCAGGAACTCCACAATCGCTATTTCAAACCAATTTTGGCTGGAACTTAGCATTTCCAACCTGAGAGGGCTCTCTCAAGGAAATGTATGATATTCAATAGATAATGCTTGGAACAAAAATGGCTAACTCTTGAGTGTGATTTGAATGGTTTTTTTTTAATGTGGGTGAAGAATGTAAATTAATGGCTACCATTGGGCATGGAGTCATAGTGGAACTCAATTACATGGAAAACATATGTCATGGAAGAAGTCGAAGCATGTGTACTCCCATCAAAACATAAAAATTTCAACAAATCCCTTTAATAACCCTTATAAAATGCAACCAACTAATTTTCTGAGTGTAATGGACTGATGATGTGTCATTATGCCATGTGGATGCTGAGTTGGACCTCTTCCAAGTTGAATTTTACAATTTTTACACAAATCTGGTTAGTGAAAATTCTGAAAAATAGGCCTCAAAGATGAGTGCATAATTTCCAAACCCTGATGGATTTGCAAAAATTGAGAGAGGTTTTCGTAGATGGGCTTGTGCTGAAGAAAAAAATCCTTTAGATTTCCAAAATGATTTTTCATTTGGTCATAAATTGAAGTTGAAGTTGACTGCTCAAACAGTCATGTACAGGAAAGTTCAGGAGAGTTCGTAGCGTTTTCCATTTCGCAATTTCTGCAACCATATGACTTCTCTGCTCATTGGAGGGTCTTAATTAGGCCAGAATACTTAAATAAATGCCTTTACCCACTCCTCTTATCATAAAATTTGGAAATTATAACATAAAATCATCTTCAACGAGTTTGTAGCGAAAACTCGACTTTAAGCCTCGAGTACGCTATGAACTTGCCTGATAATTCCATAATATGAAATTTCCACTTCTTTCCTCCAAAACCCTGTCCAAATCTATGTGAAATTATGAGAGGGAGAATTCTAAAACAAATAGGGCTCAAAACTTGTCTTACCCTCCCATGGAGTAGCAGGTGGCTCATCCTCCATTAAAAATGGACCTACTTTTCTAAAAACCAGGGATCAGAAATGAGCTCCTATTTCTCGATCCTTGATGGTTGTCACAAAATGGGAGGAGGTTTTTTAAATAAGATAGTTCTTAAGAAAAACCTCTCTTGGTTTTTTTAAAACCATCTCCAGATGTCTTTAATCTGCATTTGAAAAATCTGTCTAAACCAAGGAAAAAATGAACTCTGAAAATAGAGCCCAAAGGCATCTTCGAATCTCCCAATTTGTAACACCTGTGAGAAAAGTGAAAGAGGTTAATGTTCTTTGATCCATGTTTGACAATAACGTCTCTCGGTGTTTTATAACTCATATATGTTTACCCATAAACTACTCTTGAAGTTGATTATTTAAATAGTCAAAAAGCACAACAATCCCTTTGTATCTTCTAGCAGAAACGCATGCAGCCAGCATTGGTGAAGGCTGGTGAAAAATTCAAATCCTCCATAACCAATTTTAGGTACATAGGATCAAATATAACTATTGAATCTCCTTTTTTATTCTTCTTATGTGCAGCCATATGCTCCAAAACAGCGTTGCCCTACTTGAACTCTTGACACCTCACTACAAGGAAAAGACCCTCTAGCTGATGTTTTTGAGGAATCCCCTATAAAAATACCCCATACATTTGTTTCTAGCAGAGGTTACTAGAGGAGGTTGGCGGGCAAAGGGTTTTGCGGATGTTTTCCACTCGGTGCGCTTATAATTCAACATCGCACCGGTGCTCCTTACAAGCGAAAGCACCAGTGCGCACAAAACATTGGCACACTAGAAATCGTGCGCTCCGTACACACCCGCCTGGTGCGTCATATTACTGTAGTGCACCGGTGCTTCAAAACTCTTATGCATCGATGCATCATAAAACAATGCGCCAAAACTAAAAACGCTCGATGTGGTATAAAAAACCCATGCCGGTGCATCATAAAATGACGCGCCAAAACACAAATTGACTGGTGCGTTCATAAGAAACAACACTGGTGCACCTATAAATCACGCACACCATAAAAGGGTTAAAAAACAAAAAAAATGGCTTTTTCACTTTCTTCAATGCTCTAGAGCTCTCAATTACCGATGCACTCTACAAGAGAAGGCACCGATGTGCAAAAACTCTTCCACTCCGGTGCATCATAAAACACCGCGCCAAAACAGAAACGGGCCAGTGCATTCGTTTGAAACAGCACCGGTGCGCTTATAAAACACGTGCACTGAAAAATGGTTAAATAAAAATAAATGAATAAAAATTACTGCCAAAAAACCACATTTTTCACTTTTCTGCTCTCAATCACCGGTGCGCTCTACAAGAGAAAGCACCGGTCGCACAAAACATTGGCACACCCAACACTGTGCACTTCGTACAGACATGCCTGGTGCGTCCTATTACTATAAAGCCCCGGTGCTTCAACACTATTCCACCCCGATGCGTCATGAAACACCGTGCCAAAATTGAAACAGCGCAGTGCGGTGTTAAGTAACCGCCCCAGTGCATCATAAAAAAACGTGCCAAATCTGAAATATCCTAGTGCGTTCTTAAGAAACCACACCGATACGCCTATAAAACCCCACGCACTGGAACAGGGTTAAATAAAAAAAAAATACAACCAAGAAACCACATTTTTCACTTTTCTCAATACTCCAAGGCTCTCAAGCACCGGTGCAATTTCTCCTTCTTTGAGCCACCCTGACATCGGTGCTCCCATTTCACCCATTGCACGCATTGTTGTTGTGCATTGGCCACCAATCTCCAGCTTGCATTTTGAAACACTGTGGGCAAATTTTCTTTTTCAAATTCTACAGCCAATATGCCTCCTCGACGGCGAAATGTACAGGTATTTTTCTAGTTTTTCCATAATTAAGCTTTCTAGCGGATTAAAATTTGAAATAACCTTAAAATTAACCATTAAAAAGGAAAAAAGAAAAAAATTGTCACGCGAGGTGCCTGAACCATTCGTCTCGCACTAGTAAGCAGTGCTACCTGTAAAATTTATAGGCTTCACCGCAACCGGTGTGAATGGTATCCGCACCGTTTCCGGGGCGGTACCGAAAGGCGCCCCGCATTATTTTAAAAATTAAAAAACATTTGCGGTGTGGTCATTTAGCTGGGTGCACTGTTGACCATGGGAATAGTAACGTGGTGCATTGACGGATATATCTACCCCGGTGTCTATCAGTGCACCGCATTCGGTATTCCGAGAAGGTCAACGGTGCTACTGGGTAAAAGACCACACCGTTGACTATATAATTTGTCAGGAAGTTGGTGCGCTGACATGACTATACGCGCGGGGACATATATTTTAGTCAGCGCACTGCTCTTCTGACACAATATATAGTCAACGGAGCTTGAGAAAATTTCAGGTGCACTGCATATGGTGTGTTTTATGTCATCTAGGGCACCACCTCCGGTGCTTTACAAAAATAGCCGCACCGGAACCGATGAATGACTGTTTTTGTGGCGCACTGACAGGTTTTTTTTTTTCCAAAAAAAATTTTTTATATATTTTCCTAAATACATGTCTGATTTAATAAAAAATATATATATATTATATGTCAATGATTCAGAGAGAAGAGGAGGAACAGCAGCAACAATAGGTGGAGCACTATGACATGCTTCGCTAGTAGGAGGCACGAGAAAGGGAGAGAGATGCGTACCCTCGCCCTATTACAGCAGATACCCAGGGGATCCTAATTCAGGTAGGCCTCCTCAAGTTCTATGAGTAGGCTACTTCCCTAAAGGCCCATAGTGTCTTTTTGATACATCTTATCCATAGGTGGAATGCCCACCGACAGGCTTTCCAAGTTGGTCCTGACCAGTGGTACACACCCACTGAGAAGGATATTTATTTCATTACAAGGCTATCGAGGAGAGGGGTGGATTTTCCCTCATTCCCAGAGGTTCCAGCTGGTTGTGTAGTAGGGATTCAGTTAGTTTACTCCCAGAGATACATTGGAGCAAATGTACTGTCTCCTTCAGAGTTTCAAGTCCCTGGAGGTCAGCTACATATTGGTGCATTTGGTAGACAAGACGTGCAATGCCTCTCACTTCTCATTTCTACCATTTCACACAACACCAGTGACGGGCAGTGCATTAGTTGCTAGCTTCTTTATTATGTTGATTCTTTAGTACAGGTGCCATGACTTGTCAGGTGGTCTGCCATTTTTTTGTGGCAGTTTTGTACGACCTTAGATAGATTTCGTGCTCATGCACAAGGGAGGGTCAACTTCCCTTTTTCTTGAGAGATTTTTTGTTTATTTTTTTAGAGGTTTCCAGAGATGAGGCCTGCTTTTGTTAGGCAGTCTCGTAGGCCGATGTTGGAGGTCCGGATGCACATGTGGGGGCAGATGATGCCCAAGAGGGGAGAGACTATGTTTCCAGCCAGGATATCGCATGATGCACTGCACTTACTAGCCAGTTTTGACGAGCTGCATCCCTTTATTATGGTCCCCTGTCCATATGTTGGATTGGATTGGCGAGGGTGTGCCAACATCCTCTTCACATCTGATGAGCCGCCAGATGATAGAGGTAATATTATTGTTTTATATATTTAAATTTATTCTAGCATGTTCTTTAACTTGTTTTTATTAAATTATGTAATGAAATTTTCTAATTATTGTTGTGTACTTGTATATTTTTTGCAGACATTGGCTCTTTTGATGGCGAGGAGATGCTGGAACCACCACATGATCCAGGTGTGGATCTTGATGACGATCAGGACATGGCAGATGCCAAGGCTCATAATCAAGAGGCAGGTGGAGAGAGACATGCTCCTCATGCTGGTGCGCCGGTATGCCTTTTGCTAGGCGCGGTCGACCTGATACTCGATATAGGATGGAGTTGGGTGACCAAATCAGTGCATTGATTGTTGAGGCGGGCATCAGGCCCGCTCATTACAGAGACATACAAGCCGATGATAGGAAAATACGGATGTGGAGAGGCATGACGTGTGACATGTACATCCTGATGCAACATGTCGTAGGAGCTACGACAGTTGTTACGCGACTGAGGAGGACTGTTGCATGTTATAAGCATGGTCGAGCTGCAGCACGTGATGGACAGTCTGCGAGCAGCAACTCATCTCATGATTGTTCACCTCGTGCCACACTTTATGAGCATGAGGCTCCACTCGCATCTATAAGTCATCATGGAGATGAGGCTGGACCATCAGCCACGTCCAGTCATCAGCAGCCTGCAGCACCATCCATCAATACTAGTCATGATCATGAGCAGGCTGGACCATCGAACGTTGAGGCTACACCATTGACTGAGCATGCCTCCACTACTAGTACTGCTTATATTGATGTTGTACTACCACCAGTTGATCCATCCATCAGTACTATTCATGATCATTAGCAGGCTCGACCATTGACCGTTGAGGCTGCATCATTGACTGAGCAGGCCTCCACTAGTACTGCTATTGATGTTGACATACTACCACCAGCTGATCCATGACATTTATATTACAGTTGTATATTTTTAACATTATTCAGTTATATATATATATATATAGTCCATGTATTTTATGTTCACGTTGCATTTGTACTTAATTTACATGTTGGTGATCATCATGATGTGTATATTGTTAGGTCATGTTAGATATGTTCATTTAATGTTTAGCTTGCAAATAGATGTGTATGTGATAGCATGAGTTATTTGACATGAGATGTATATATATTTGATGTTTGTGTTGTGATGATGTTAATATATAATGTTAATTTGATGTTTGAATGTGTTTTTTAGTCGAATATGATGTTTGTACAATGGTTATCATGATTGTGATGTTTATTAATTAATTTAATATTAAATGACCATGATATTTATTAAATATTACGTCGTGATTGTAATTGAAATTTTAATTTTAATTGTATGTAAAATTGTATTTGTATATGTAATTGTATGTAAATTATTTAATGTAAAAGTTTAATTGTAATTGTAATATTTAATTTACTATAAAATGATTGTAATTGTAATTTTAATTGTAATTGTATATATGAAAAATTGTAAAATTGTAATGGTAATTGTAACTGTATGTAAAATTCTAAAATTGTAACTGTCTTTTTAATTTTAATTTTAATTGTAATTCTATTTAAAATATTTGTAAAATTGTAATTGTAAATGTAATTATAATTCTAATTCTAATTGTATAATGTAAAATATTTGTAAAATTTTAATTGTATTACTTGAAATGATTGTAATTGTAAAATTTTAATTGTAAATGTAATTGTATGTAAAATTAAAATTGTAATCCCCGGATGCGGGTGTATTTCTGTGAAGTGATGGAATTCAATGGGCAGGACGGCGCGTGGCAAAGCCACATGGCCGCCTGCAACCCAAATTTATGGTGCCCCAATTGCAATAATACCACAGGCCGTCAACTTCAATGGCATTTACGCCGGTGGGGAAGACGAGGCCGTGAGTGCTTCAATATGCCGTCCTTCGACTCCAGGATCTCATTCATCACCCCGGCGCTTAAGTTATTGGCTCTGCTGCAGGTCAATTCGTCTATTTCCATGAAGTTTCACCCTCCTCCGATCCGCTCTGGCTGCCCTCCTAAAGCGAAGCTTCCCAGCTCTCGCACTGCGCTGGGCAAACACTGTCATTTGTATTGTTATTTGGAGTTCCTTCCCGATTATCACCATTCACACAGTCCTTTCTTCCCTTTGCATATTGGCAACTCATCTCAGCCATTTTTTCCTGTCACCTTGCATCCCTCTCTCGCCGCTCAGAGCATTTCTCCCCGCTCGCACAATTCTGGTGGGACTATGCCCAGACTTAAGCACAGACTCAAGTGTCGTAGAGGCAACACCCGAGCCAGGCCCTCCAATCGTCGTCGCTCTCCTCCCTCTAATTCTTCGACCTCCGCCTCTAATAGCTCTCATGGCCGAACTCCTGACATGAGTAGCAGGCGTAGGCACGAGCGTGGGCATGATAGGAATCTTCCCTCCCCTTCGCATGGCGACCAAGTCCCTCTGTCTTCACCCTGCCTCTGCATTGCAAACTCTACTCATCTAGTCAACCCTTCCATGGCTCTGTTTCATTTCCAATGTCATACCTCTCAGCCTTTAATGGTCGCGACCATCTCTGTCACTTTCAAAGAAATCCCGCAAGCTGGCTCTGACCCTCTGCCTCCTGCGCACCCTTCCAAGCAGCAAAGCCCCTCTGGAATTGCTCAGGTCACTCAAACTGGCGATCAGGAAATTTCTCAGAAAGCTGGCGGTGCCAGTAGCTCTTGTCCACAACAAGTCAAAGACATGCAAACATATCGTGGCGAGGCGAGCGAAGCAACAATTCCAAAAGAAATGGTAGCACGAAATGATCCCGCTCTGGATGATGATGAAGGCTACTGGTGCAGAATCGAAGAAGAGCCTCCCTCTGGCGACTATGGTCTCTAAGGCAAGCAACTCCAATCTAGTCATTTTGTTCAGAATTTTTGTCTTGTTGGTGTTTTCAGAAGTCCTGGTCATTTGGTATGTCAAACTACAATCACAGTCTTATGATTTTGTTCAAAGCTGGTTTCCTCATTCGAGGCAGCTCTCATACTTTCTTCAGGCTGGTTTCCCCTTGTGGGCAGCCCATTTTTGCTATTTTTTTGAACTCTTGACGCCTCTGAAGGCAGTATGTTGTATGTACCATATGTTTCAGTAATAGAATTTAGACTTACTTAGAAAAAAAAAAAAAATTAAAATTCTAATTCTAATTCTAATCATAATTGTATTTGAAATTGTAAAATTGTAATTCTATTTCTAATTCTAATTGTATGTAAAATATTTGATGTAAAATTTTAATTGTAATTGTAATATTTAATTTATTGTGAAATGATTATAATTGTAATTTTAATTATAATTGTATATATGACAAATTGTAAAATTGTAATTGTAATTCTAATTGTATGTAAAGTCCTAAATGTAATTGTATGTAAAATTAAAATTCTAATTCTAATTCTAATTCTAATTATATGTGAAATTGTAAAATTCTAATTCTAATTGTATTTAAAATATTTGTAAAATTTTAATTATATTAATGTGAAATGATTTTATTAAAATATTTAAATTTGTAAATTTGTAAATAATTGTAAAATAATAAATCTAGAATAATATGAATTTTTGTAACATAATAAAGTTTAGAAAATAATGCAAATAAGTTCATGTACTTTATAATTATCATTATTTTATTATGATCTTACATAAAAAAAATAATTGTATACAGTCCAGTGCGCTTATCATCAAAACACGCACTGGTGCGTCTTATTACTCCGACCCACTAGTGCTTCAGAACACTTCCACATCGGTGCGTCATAAAACACCGCACCAAAAAAAAACCTCGATCTTACAAACCGCCCCGATGCGCCTATAAAACAGCGCACACTGGAACAGGGTTATTCTGTAAAGTGCAGTATTGGAGCAGCAGAAAGTTCGAATCGTGGGCAAGGATTTTTCTAAGGAGATGAGGGTTTGAAAAGACAAGAGTTCGAATTTCAGCTGAGAATTTTATAGCAGAGAAAATGAGTGATTCAAACAAAAAGACGGACAAATATGCTTACAGGGATGCAGATGGCTACAAAGCTCGACAGAGTACAAGAGGAGTACAGGTTGAGACCGGCAAAGAGCATTCGGTTGAGGTCGGCGATAGGGTTAAGAGGTCCCATGATGGAGAAACAGAGAGTAGAGTTAATGGCAGAGAAAGATCAATCGAGGCAGCTGATAAAGCCAAGAGGCACCATGAAGGAAATGATTCTCATTCCCTTAAGGACATTACAGAAATATCAATTAACGTTGTTGATCGGGCTGGTAGGTCCCATGAAGGGAAATATTCTCCAGAATGCATTTAAAAGCAGCTGGGAGTATTGTCCGAGCTTCGGTTGGCTTACATAAACTTTTACCGGAAACGCTGATGCCGCATAAAATCACATCTTCGGCTTTCAATTGAACCTAAATGGCATCTCTAACTTTTCTGAGTTGTGGTCCTATGGATGAAACTAGT
This sequence comes from Pinus albicaulis, assembly GCA_034641835.2. Taxonomy (NCBI): domain Eukaryota; kingdom Viridiplantae; phylum Streptophyta; class Pinopsida; order Pinales; family Pinaceae; genus Pinus; species Pinus albicaulis. The sequence goes on along the minus strand of CM076575.1, from coordinate 1,189,217,134 downwards.
GAAAAGTCTGCTTGTATTATAAATGGAAATCTAATGACCATTTATGTGGGAAGAAAAGCATATATACCTGCAGCTACCATATTTCCACCTGCAAATTGGTTTCCCATTGGAAAAACTAATGTAATAGCCTATTTTACAATGTATTTCCTCTGCTCAACCCTATACTCATTTTATATGGGAAACCATTGCCTCCACATGTAATAACTACATCATCTAGTCGAAAATCGGTCTTCTTCTACTAGCAAATGCAGAACGAAGGACTCGTTTTCATTGCTCCCAGAACATTACCCTTCTGCAGATTATATGTACTAATTGTTGGCAAGCCATCCATCTATCTGCAAATTATATTCTAAAACTTATTGGTTGCAAATATTTAAGTGCCAATTATAACAGGTTCACATGCCACAATTGCCCACTTGGGCCCTCTAGTATTGCATCTTCACATGCCCCACATTGCATTTCTCCACATAATCAGTGGAGACCTCCTGCAATAAACAAAATGCATTGGAAGAATAGTTATTTCCATCAAGAATTTATCAATTCCAATTCTCAATTTTAATTCTAATTCTAATTCTCAAGAATAAACAAAATTATAATTCTCAATTTCTATGGTTGGAGTTCACTAAATTTTTGTGTACACACCTAAAAGTAATTTTGGTGCCTTAACCGAAAATCGGTGCTACTATACATATAACTGCACCAGTGCCGGTGTTACAAAATGATGCACCAGTGTGGTGCTATTAAGTGACGCACCGGTGACGAATAAACACAAATAAAAAAATGCAACTTTATTTTCTTTAAGTGAATTACAAAAAAAAAAAGACCGGAAAATTGAAAAATGGGCCGCAAAATATTTTCAAAAATATAATTTTACAAAATTATCCTTTAAATACTAAAAACTTTTCATTATTTCACTATTTTTGCTAAAATTTTTAGCTAGATATTTGCAGGAGACATACATGGAGCAAGAGAGCACGAGGGCACTATGGAGCAGCAAAATACGTTCAAACAGAATTATTCAGACAATCAGAAATCAAACATCTGGTGATTCAAATCCTATATCATAGAATTTCAAATCATCTCATGATTAAATTTGATTATTTTTTTTACTTTTTCTGCAATTTTATCCATTTTTACCCTAAACCCTTCATTTTTTTTTTGTTTTTTCCCTTTTTTCTCCCTGTTTCTGTGATTTCAGAAATAGGGTTTTTCATTTTAGATTGACATCCAACCCACAGGACGACTTGCATAGTCGGATCCCAATCCATTCGGCTATTGCGTGAATTTTTGGAAAAAATGGATTTTTTTTTATCGGAGCGTCCTGCGTAACCTAGCGCACCGGTTTGTTGTATTATACAGTGCACCGCGCAAGTACTATAATAAAAATTTTCAAAACAATTTTTTTTTTTTAAATCAGTGTGCCATATCTGAAATAGAACACTAGTGCTCCTTGTTACGAGGATAGCACTGTACAGTCTATTACAATGTTTGTGTGGTGCGTTTATAATACCCCCATGCACCGTACGGTCTATTATACTGTTTTTTGCAGTGCATTTTTAATACTACCATGCACCGATGGTGGTGTGTTGTTGTGTAACCAACTCCAAAAATAGAAGAAAAGAGATATCAACGCCTTAGAAATAAGCCACTTCGAGGGGGCAACCTCCAATACATTACATGAATGAACAATTCTTGGATGATACAATTTACAAAACCTCCTTTCCATATATAGGAGTCCATGTGGCCATAATGTAATCCTAGTGGGCCACAATGTAATACTAGCTGACCTAACAATAATAATTTAAGGGCACAAGAATAACAAAATGGGGGTTACAAGGGTACAATAATAACAATAAAGGGGTTACACTAATAACAATAAGGGACTATACTGTTAATATAGGGACCTAACATGCCCCTCTCCTTCAAAAACGTGTTGTCCTCAATGCTTGAGTAGCTCTTGGTGCTTCTGTATAAACTTCTCATCCTCCCATGTAGAATCTTCAGTGGGTAAGTTCTTCCACTTGATGAAATACTCTGAAATTGATCGATTCCGTCGCTGTCGAGTTTTTGTTTCCATGACCGCTTCAGGTTCCAATATGAATTTTCCTTCCTCATCAAGTTCTGGCAATATTGTTTGAATTGGAATATTTTCACCTATAACCTTTTTTAAGCATGAAACATGGAAAACTGGATGCACTCGCGAAGAAGCAGGAAGCTCCAATTTGTATGCCATAGTACCAATCTTTTGCACCACCTTGTAAGGACCATAGTACTTTGGCGATAATTTATTATCCTTCTTAGCTTGCTTGAGGGACATTTGTTTGTATGGTTGTAGCCATAAAAATACCCAATCTCCTACATCAAAACTTCTCTCATTGCGATGTTGATCTGCCTGTTGTTTCATTCGATTTTGTGCCAAATTCAAGTTATCCTTTAAGAGTTGGAGAACTTCTTGCTGATGCTCGATGTGATCTTCCACTGCTTGAACCTTCGAATTTTCCCTTAAAGATGATGTGATCGATGGTGGATGATATCCATAAAGTGCCATAAATGGGGTCATTTTTGCTGCCGTATGGAAGGAAGTGTTATACCACCATTCAGCGAGAGGTAACCACTTGACCCATTGTGTTTGTTTATCAGATACAAAACAACGAAGATATCCTTCCAAACATTTATTTACTATCTCAGTTTGAACATCGGATTGAGGATGATAAGATGAGCTATGAGCTAATTGAGTACCCAAACAAGAAAATAACTCTGTCCAAAAATTTCCAGTAAAAATGGGATCTCTGTCGCTCACAATAACCCTTGGGTTTCCATGTAGCTTTTGAATTGTGTCCATAAATGTAGTAGCAATTGTACTTGATTTAAATGGATGAGATAATGCAAAAAAGTGTGCATACTTGGTAATTCTATCAACTACCACCATGATGACACTCTTTCCTTCGGACTTAGGTAAACCTATGATAAAATCCATTGAAATCTCCTCCCAACGTTGACTTGGAATGGATAAAGGTTGTAGAAGTCTTGGGGTCTTAATTGTCTCAACTTTATTCTGCTGGCAAACCAAACATTCCGCCACAAACTTTTGAATATCAGATTTAAGGCCATCCCAAAAAAATTCTTTCTTCACCCTGTGGTAAGTTTTTAAAAATTTTGAGTGTCCTCCTAAAGGAGAAGTGTGCAATTCCAGAAGAATCTTTTGTTTTAGTTGGGAATTCTTACAAAGATATAAGCGATCTTTGTACCATAAGGAATCATTTTTCCAACTAAATGTATTAGATGTACTAGGATCTTGCTGCAACTTTTGAATGAGTGCCCATACATCTTTGTCCTTCTTCCATTCATCTCTTGCTTCGATTATCCAATCTGGTTGGATAATAGAAATGGCACAAAGCAATGCTTCCACCTCTTCATTCTTTCTTGAGAGTGCATCTGCAACAACATTAAGCTTTCGTTTTTTGTAGATTATTTCAAATTCATAACTCAACATCTTTGTGACCCATTTTTGCTGCTCTTCTGAAGATATTCTTTGTTCCAAAAAGTGTTTAAGACTATCATGATCAGTTTTTACCTTGAAGTGTCTTCCCATTAGGTAAGTTCGCCATTTCTTTAGTGCATGCGGTATTGATAACATTTCCTTCCCATAAATAGGTTTATGTAAATATTTTCCTTTGATTGGACGACTTTCAAAAGAAATGGGTCTTCCTTCCTGCATTAAAACAGCACCAATTCCATTTTCTGAGGCATCACATTCCACAATAAAGGTTTTTGTGAAGTCTGGCGTAGCTAAGACCAGTGCTAGGCACATTGCCTCTTTAAGATGTTCAAAGGCCTTAGTTGCTTCAGGAGTCCATGAAAATGCATCTTTCTTCAATAATGTTGTTAGAGGTGCTGCTATTCTCCCATAATTCTTAACAAACTTGTGATAATACCATGTTAACCCGAGAAATCCTCGCAACTGCTTTATGGTTGTGGGGACTTTCCATTCCTTAATGGCTTTAATTTTGTTAGGGTCTACTTTAACACCCTCGTGAGATACAATATGACCCAGATATTCCACCTCTTGTACTCCAAAGAAACATTTGGATGTGTTTGCATATAATTGTTTCTCCTGCAATAGTTTGAGCACCCTGTCAACATGTTCAACATGATCCTTCCAAGACCTGCTATAGATTAGTATATCATCAAAAAATACCGGCACAAATTTTCTAAGGAAGGGTTTGAAAATGGAATTCATCAACCCTTGAAATGTAGAAGGTGCATTGGTAAGGCCAAAAGGCATGACCAAAAATTCATAATGACCTTCATGAGTTCGAAATGTTGTTTTTGGAATATCTTCGGTCTTCATTCTAATTTGATGATATCCTGAACGAAGATCCAACTTGGTAAAATAAATTGCTCCATGTAATTCATCCAATAATTCATCAATCACAGGAATGGGAAATTTGTCTTTAATGGTGAGCTTATTGAGCTCCCTATAATCTGGACACATTCGCCATGATCCATCATTCTTGTGTACCAATACTACAGGAGCAAAGAAAGAACTTTGACTAGGTTGAATTATACCCGCCTCTAACATTTCTGCAATCATACGTTCAATTTCGCTCTTTTGGGCGTAAGGATATCTATAAGGCCTGATGTTTGGAGGAACACTTCCTGGAATCAAATGAATAGCATGATCATGATCACGAATAGGTGGGAGTCCTTTGGGAGTTTCAAACACCTTGGAATGATTGTCCAAGACTTGTTGGAGATCTGCAGAAATAGATGAATTTGATGTTGGAACTTCTAGTGAGCATAATTGTGCAATTACGCCTCGTTGTTCTTTCTTTAGAAGCTTTGTCATGCCATTAGAGCTTATTATCCTTCCTGGCTTCCCTTCAATACCCCGTAGTTCGACTTCCTTTCCTTATGAAAAGAATTTCAAGAAAAGTTCTTGAAAATTAAAAGCTACCGTCCCCAAAGATTGTAACCATTGTACTCCTAGTACAACATCAGCACCTCCCATAGGAATGGAAAGCATTGGACTAGTAAATACATATTCCCCCATGGTTAGCTTCATATTATGGCATTTTCCAAAGCAATTTATAGTTCCTCCATTTTCCACCATCACTTGACATTCTAGTGCTGGGTATAGGAAACAATTTAATTCATTGGCTACCTTGCAATGAATAAAATTATGGGTGCTACCTGAATCAATCAACACTATTACCTTTTTCTTCTTGATAAGTCCTTCTATCTTGAGAGTTTTAGGAGTGGTAATGCCTGCCAGTGCATTACACGATATGGTCGGATTCATTTCTTCCTCTTCTAGGGTTGGTTCCTGGTGTATATCCTCTTCTTGTTCATTTTCTTCTTCTTCTTCACAATCTATGTAAAATAATTTCTTCTTAGCACATTTATGACCTTTAGTGTATTTTCTATCACAACTATAACAAATCCCTTTTGCTCTTTTTTCTTCCAATTTTTGTGGTGTCAACCTTGTAGGTTGTGGAAATCTAGGCGTAGAAACACTTCCTTCTTTATAGAAGTGAGTGGTAGGCTTCCTTGTCGCCATAATTTTACATTCAATTTCTTGCCAACTTTGAATGCCTTCTCCAATGAATCAGGTTCCAAAACGTGAACTTCATGTTGGATGTTATCCTTTAAAGTGCCTATGAAGAGATCAATCTGTGTTCCTCTGGAATATCAGTTACCCTTATATTCAATTTTTGGAAGTCCTCAATGTGCTCCCCCACTAAACCCTTTTGTTTGAGATTTATCAATTGGCTAAATAAGGTGTTGCTCTTTGTATACTCATAATGTGCTATCATTTCCTCCGTAAAAATTGACCAAGTGACAATTTTTTTACGGGAGCAAAGCCATCGATACCATACAAATGCATTTTTTTATAAATGTAAAGTTGCAATGCGTACCTTTTGTGTGTTTTGCACATTATGGAGATCAAAATATTGCTCCATCTGTAGTATCCATGTTACAGGATCATTTCCATCAAACTTCCTCATATCCATTTTTGGAATATGGTGGTTCTTCCTGCCAACATTAGAGTTTATGAAATCATGATTAACAATTATTTTGTTCTCATCATGAGTTTCCTCTACTATCTTTTCACCATTAGGAAACATTTCTTGTATCAACTTTGTCAAACCTTCTATGTCTGCTTTTAGACCATTCTTCATGTTTTCCATTTTAGATTCCATGCCAACTTCCATGTAATCTATCTTTGATTCCACGTCTTTCTTCAAACCATCCATATTATTCTTCACACCATCCATATTTGCTTCCACACCTTTCTTCAAAACTTCCATTTCATTTTTTGCTACTCTTTGTGAGAGAGAAATTTGGTGCATTTGCTCTTGTAATTTTGATAGATCATGTTGCAATTCTTCATCTTCATGAGTCATAGTAGAGCCTTCTGAAGGCTTAATGGGTGTTGAATTATTTTTACAGGGCATTTTTTAGAACCCAATACTGATATCTATTCTACAATATGCCATTGAAATCAATTCAAATTATTTTGCAAACAAGACTTACGCAATTCGGAAAAAAAAATACACACCTTTTTCTTGCTTTTGAGGAGCTCGATATTGAAATTTGATTATCTTTGTGATTGTGGCTCTTCAATATCTAAAATTTAGCACTGAAGTATCCCTATGAATTCTCTTTTGAATGCCATAGGTCTGACCTGATTTGGATTCTCCAAGACAAAGTTATGTCCAATCTCCCACAATGACCTAATTATGGATTGGTTCAGTAGAGTGAACTTGTACGACTTGCCACATGTCATTGTTTCATCCTTCGCCTCTGAAATTGATAGCCTAGAAACTACAGTCCGTTTAATTGCGACCACTTTTTACGGCACTTCAATCCGATGGTCAGAGAGAGAGTTATTGAACTTTTCCCACGATCACCTCTTTGAGATGAAATTCAGGAGCCTGAAAATGCACCACCTTCCACAGATCATATCTCCAAAAATATTGCGAATCAAGATCTGAAATTTTTTGACGCATTTCCTCAGGATTTCAACTTTGCACCCTAAAAATTTCAGATTCTGAACCTTCGTAGAAACAAATTTATAGCGCAAATTCCACGATGACCTGTTTGGGAGCCTAAAAAAAGACCTAACTTCCATAGATCATATCTCTAGAAATATTGCGAACCAAGCTCTGAAATTTTTAGACAATATTCCTCAGGATTTCAGCTTCGCACCCTAAAAATTTTAGCTTCTGCAACTTCGTAGAAAAAAAAATTATAGCGAAAATGTCACGATGACCTGTTTGGAGTAGCGAAACCCTAGAATCCAAAGCTCTGATACCAAATGTTGTATAACCAGCTCCAAAAATAGAAGAAAAGAGATATCAATGCTTTAGAAATAATCCACTTCGAGGAGGCAACCTCCAATACATTACATCAATGAACAATTCTTGGATGATACAATTTACAAAACCTCCTTTCTATATATAGGAGTCCATGTGGCCATAATGTAATCCTAGTGGGCCACAATGTAATCCTAGCCGACCTAACAATAATAATTTAAGGGCACAATAATAAAAAAATTGGGGTTACAAGGGTACAATAATAACAATAAAGGGGTTACACTAATAAAAATAAGGGACTATACTGGTAATATAGGGACCTAACATGTGTACATCATGAAAGGCACACCGGTTTCTTGAGATTTATTTTTTACCTCAAAAGTTGACAATTTATTTATAAATATATTAATGAATGATATGGTACAGATTTCAGATTGATAAAGAAATGACTAACAAGAGATCAAGTAACAAAAATATTTATAACACATCAAGAAAAGCAGAAAATGCAAGTTCTTTGTAAATTATTTATAAAAAATATTATTTTTGAATTATATGTAAGTTTAAATAATATGTATTGTTTACTGTGTATCATGCAGAGCCACAAAATGACGAAACTCGATAAGATTATTTCTGATCTAGGACCAGAAGAGCGTAAAAGCTTGATGAAAAAATTGCAAAATGATGTATCAAGTGAATGAAAAAATACTATCAATCCAATATGAGTTTCTTTTTTTAATTATCATTAATAATATACATAAAATTTTTAGATAACATGTGTCAAACAGTCTATTAATTCACATCTGTTTAATGTTCTACAGGGACCAACAACTTAGAAAATGAATGTTGTTCTAAGAAAAGAAAAAAAATAGAACATGCAAATGAAAATGAATTGCTCCTTAGCTCTCTGGAGTGGTGCTGGAAGTTAACAAAATGGGGGAAAACTTTTACAAAATTTTGAGAGATCTAGTGGAATGAATGTATAGACGTTCTTTCCACTTACAATACAAAAATCAATCCAATGATTCCAATAACCAAATTTTAACTAAACTACAGGAAGATTTTTGTTTAATGTAATGGACATAGTGTCCCAATTGAAAGACAAAGGGATACCAATAATCGTCCCATTTTGTATGATAAATATTGTCTTATTCATATATATTATATATCATAAAATATATTATAATTTATTCTATTACGTTCTCCATTGTCGCTATTGCGTTCTCCATTGTCGTTCTCAAATGCACTAATAAAAATTTAATTCATATGAATATTGTTATGAGATATATGTGTCCACTTTTGATTAATAATGAATTTTAAAAAACCACAATAATTATGATATGATATAACAAATTAATCTAAACATCACATTCAAATGTATTGATCAGAATTAATATGAATATTGTTATAAGATGTGTCGATTTTTTATGAATAATGAATTTAAAACAATCACAATAATTGCACTGTCACATTTCGATGTTTCTAAAAAATACAAAATGAAAACCGATGCGTGTCAGTAACTGTACACCGGTGCATTTGTATTAAGAAGCGCGCTGATGCGTTTCTACGAACTATGAGCACTGAAAAAGCACCAAAACCAATTAAAAATATCGGTGTGTTTGTGTGGTATGATGCACCTGTGTGTTTATGTGTCTATACGCACCGACACCATTCTACGATCTATGGGCACTGCATGAATACCGATACCAATTATAAATCTTGGTGCGTTTGTGTGATACTATGCACCGAGGCGTTTAAGTGTCTATAAGCATCAGTGCATTTGTACGACCTATGGGCACCGCACAAATACCGATACCAATTATAAATCTCGGTGTCTTTCTGTGATACTGCGCACCGGTGTGTTTCTATACGTCTACGCCTCGGTGCATTGATACAACCTATGTGCACCGCACAAATCCCAAGACCAATTAGAACCACCTCGTGCGTTGTATCACCAAAACTACGCTCGGTGCAGTTTTATACCTTAACGGCCTGATGCATTTTGCTTCGACTGCCCCAAGGCGCCTTATATATGTATGCACCGGTGCGTTCAAGTCAAAGTAGCGCACTGATAATAAAAAAATCCATAATAACCTCCAACTACCCATTTTTTTTTAGTTTTGTTGAATTTCTGTTAAAAGCTCTACCAAAACCTCCGTAACCATAAACAGATGTTGTAGCAAATGTTTTTTTGAAAATTTTGGCCAATTTTATAACACTAAAAACCTCCTTTATAACCTCTGCTAGATGGTCTTTTCCTTGTAGTGCCTGCAAAAAATTGTATATGACAACAAGTTGCTTGTTGAAAGAGGTCGAAACTAACCTATGACAACAGCTAGACAAAAGCTAAAAGAGAAAAATACTGGAAATGGATCAAGCAGCTCACAAGGATCGCAAGGTAAGTGGTGTAACTCGAATGGATGAAGGCTAGGTTAGGAAAGGAAAATGGGTGGGGAAAACAGAATGATGGTGGTGTGATGATTTCCAAGCATGCAATACATCAAATAATGACTCGTATGAGATAGGCACATGATAACAAACTGACCCCTAACCACTGAAAAAAACAAAAAAACAAAAAAACAAAAAAATGACAGCTCATCAATCCCCATACCATCTACAGAAAAACACGAGTTCGTAGCGAATTTAGCTAGTGGGATGAGAGAGTTGCTACGGAACTGTCAAGTGAGTTCGTATCGAATTCAGCTAGTGGGATGAGAGAGTCGCTACGGAACTGTCAGGTGATTTCGTAGTGAAAACAACCTATTTTACACAGAAAACGCTGCAAACTCAGGGAAAAAGTGCCAAGTGTAAAAAATGACTTAATTAACCTCATGCATTCGGATTTTTTAAATTTATCTATGACAAGACCTTATTCACATGACTAATAACCACTTAAACCCTTTAGGACTATACATCAAACATGAAATTTTATCAATTTTCATGAATTTATTTGACCAAAACAACTTTACCTAACTCAAAATGACACTCTTAACCAACCTAAAAACAACTTTACCTAACTCAAAATGACACTCTTAACCAACCTAATTGTTATTGATGATAACAGCTTGGATGCATATTGGCAGAGCTTCGATGAAATAATGGTAATATAAATAAGTGGACTTATTTTTTCTTGTTTGTGTTTATAGATGTTGGCAATTTAGGTGCAAAAGGTATTCTATTTTCACTGTCCCTCTTAAACAAGCCGCTTTTTCAAGTCTGAGCAAGTGGCAAGTGGGCTTCTTTCATCATTTTTTTCTTAACAATTGAAAGGCATACAGAGATTGAGTGGACTCCCCCTAAGTCTAGTGAACCTAAATCTACTCCAATCTTCTTCAAGTGGGTTGATTCTTGACCGCATAAGCCCTAAATATATATTGGTATGCTAAGGCACTAATATTATCCTCCATTGCGTTATTTCTTTTAAAATCCTTCAAATTGATTTATTGGGAATTTACTCTCCAAAATTAACTTGTAATTCATTTATTGCTTGTGTTTATGGATCTTCCCTTTCAACTAAAGCCCTAGAGTTAATGTTGACACCTAATCCGAAAGGATTTGGATTATTGCAAATATTGTAAACAGTTTTAGTTATGCATTAGAGAAAACCAAGAGACCTTGGAATTGGAGTCCCGAGAATCTCTCCACTCATGTATATATTCATGATCTTACTAATGCAATAAACAATTCATTCTTGGAGTTACTTCTGGCCTCACATGGTATCAGAGTGCAAGTCCAAAATTAACCTTTTGTGTTGTAACTCCTGCAGAACTCTACCTTTATTCTTTGTCATTATCCTTTATCCCAATTTAGTTTTTCCTACTTAGTAACTCCTTTATTTTCTCTCCCTTGACAGTTCATGTGTTGTCCACTGCTCCAATGTGAAACTTGGAGTGTCGTTATGTGTGTGTTAGCTCATATTTTCTGTCAAATCTCTCTATACTCTGCAAAAGGAATACAAAGAACTTAATTCGGTGGTGTCCCTTGAATGCATACACTCCCTGTGCATTGAACTGAATCACATATGTTGTATATTTTTCTAAAGGTCATGCAATGGATGATTCTTATTGAAGTTATATGCGTTGGTGATGAAGCATTTTTATGCGTTGAAGAATGTGTTGTGATGGGTGTGTGTATGTATTGAATACGTTGGTGTGGACTGACTCTGACAATCATGATGGTTAGACACTGTTGGGGTGAGTATGGAACCATAGTTCGCATGTTGTGCATTGTTGCATATGTTGTATATGGAGGGCCTGACTATATGTTGATTGTATGTTGAAGGAAGTGTTAAATATTTTAGAATGGTAGTCGAAATGTTGTGGTGAAAGTTGGTCGAAACATGGAAGTCATGCATTGAATGTTCGTTGATTGGTATGATGCCATATACTATATGTTATCTGATGGTATATGTTCCATGCTATGTTGATTAAAAAAAAGGAATGTTGTGCGGTCATATGGTATGAGACTATGTACTTGTGTGTTTGTGGAATGAAACTAGGGCTAAACTAAGACTGTGTATGTGTTTTCAGCATATGTACAATATGCATTGTCAATGTGTTGTGTTTAGCTACCTTTTTAAGGGGATATGGAGTAGTGGAAGTATAATATGTTTTGAATTGGGTTGAATTATAAACATTGAAATGTATGTTGGAAACTGTGGTATGCAACCTTTGTTGAAGCCTTTCTAATAATTCATGTGCGCGTTGAAGTATATGATGAGTCTTTTTTCTTGAACACTGTATATGGAGTGTTTTTTTCATGTTGGAAACCATAATGTATATGTTGGAGCCTACATTTTTAGTTGAAGATTTTTGAAGTCATAGCCAATCATTTTTATTACAAAGACATCAATATTTTATTGTAAGTATTATAATTATTTTTTAGGCCAATTCAGATTTTATGATGCATTCACTCATCTCCATTGTGGGAGTAGTTCTCTCTGGCAAATAGAACTATCATGAGTGGTCCAGAAAGATAAAACACACTATGATTTTTAATGATTTTTTGAAAGGGATGTATGAAGGAGAAGGAGATTAAGCACCTGAAAATCCTACTTTCGATAAGGAGTTTTCCATCTAGAAAAACAAGAACAGCAAGGCCTATGCCTTGATTGCAGCATCCGTAAATGAATAGGTGAGTCGACATATTTCTCTATTTTCAAATGTCTTTGAAGCCTTAAAGAAATTGAAGGAATTTTATGACTCGCACTCTGAACTTGAAGTTGTTTAATTGATGATCAATTTGTTCAATCTTGAGTTGAAAAATGATAACCCTCTTGCCTTAGCATCATAAATAAGATCCATAATACATGACATAAAAGCCATCGGTGTTGAAACAGATGTTCCTCTCACAACCTATGTCAAGGAAATATATCCCACCTATTCACATTATCTTGAGTCATTGAAAGAAAGTGACAAACTTAAGGATATTTCCTTCGACACCCTTGAGAAGAAGTTTTTTTAAAAAGAGAAGGCTTTTGGGAAGAAGACAACTCCTCAGTCTTCTGAAGAAGTCGTGTGCCTTGCACATAAAGATAAGAATCATGCACAAGATTCTTCTAGAGGAAGAGGTGGCCGAAGAGGAAGAATATACATCAAATGAATTTGAAAACTATCTTCGCCAACATGGGATCAAACATCAAACAACTGTGTCTTATCATCCCCAACACAACAAAGTAGTTGAAAGAATGAACAGGGAAATCTTAAATATGGTACGTTCGATGATGTTTTTCAAGAATGTTAAGTTGATGTTTTTGGTTGATGCGGTTCTATGTGTTGTGTATATAAAGAATAGGTGTCCATATCATGCTATCAAAAACAAGACTCCTAAGAAATGTGTTGTGGCCACATTTCTTCGGTGATGCATCTCAAGGTTTTTGGTTCCACATGTTATGCCTTGATTCCCAAGGAACAAAGAAGCAAACTCGGTGCAAAGAGTCACAAATGTATCTTCTTGGGGTACTCAAATACCTCTAAATCATATTGTCTTTATGATGAAGTGAATAAAAATTTTATAGTATCTGGAGATGTGATCTTTCTTGAATCTTCCAAGACTAACAGTGTTGTTGAGTGGCATCTTGATTGCTTGGATAGATTCAAACATGCAAGTCTTTTCGAGAGTTTGATAATGAGATTCCACATCTTGAAAGGGGGTTCCCTATACTGGATCAATATGTGGAATATTCCTCTAAATCACTCTCTCCCCCACATGAAGCTCCAACCACTGATCAAGATGACACTTTGAGTGATGTGATTAACAGAATTGGGAGGCTAAATATTTATTCAACGCCATCTCAGTGAACTAAGAAACCTGGGCCATCTCAGAAAGGTCCTCCAAAATGGCTAACAAAGACACTTGAAAGTGTTCGTCATTGTGAGGTTAGAAAGACGGGAAGAAGAAGCTCAACCAGACATAATGGAAGTGATGTAGATGATCCTAATTCACCTGTTGATATGGATGTTTCTTATGATTGTGAATTGAATTTGTCTACATATTTCAAACCAACTTCCGTCAAAGAAGTTGTTTCTCATGATAAACGGAAAGAAGAAATGTCAAAAGAATAAGATGTTTTCATAAAGAATGGAGCCTAGAAGTTGGTTGATCCTCCATTGGGAACCAAACCAATAGGCTGCACGTGGGTCTTCAAGAACAAGTATAAAGAAAATGGCTCACTTGACAAGCACAAAGCTAGGCCTGTGGAAAAAGGTTTTGCACAGAAGGAAGGGGTCGACTATGAGGAGACTTTTGCCCCCACAATGAAATGAGCTACCATTTGGACACTCGTTGCCTTGGCAACTCAGAACAATTGGAAATTCCATCAAATAGGTGTAAAAACTGCTTTCTTGAATGGAGATCTGAAAGAGAATGTTTTTTTTGTCCCAACCAGAAATATTTGTTTTTAAGGGTCAGGAACATAAAGTATGCAAGCTTGTAAAATTTTCACATGGCCTCAAGCAAGCACCGTGAGCCTGGTACGAGAAATTCATTGAGCATCTTCTAAAACTTAATTTCAAACATTATGACCTTGATTATGCAACTTTGTTTGTCAAGAAAGTTGGCAAAACAGTTGTATATCTTGTGGTGTATGTAGATAATATTTTGATGACAAGAACAATTAGAACTACATTGCATCCATAAAGAAAGAACTGGGGAAAGGTTTTGAAATGAAATATTTGGTCTATGTTCACTATTATTTTGGTATTGAAGTAACTCAACATCTGAAGTTTATATTCCTCTCTCAGAAGAAGTATATTGGAGATCTGTTGAACAGGTTTGGCATGGTTGAGTGCAATTCTTTAACTACTCTGATTTAACGAAACTCAAAGCTCGCATCTATTGAAGGAAAAAAATTGAGGATGCAACAAAGTATAGACAGCTCGTAGGAAGTCTCAACTACCTGACCACTACCAGACCAGATATTTCATTTGTTGCTATAATCCTCTCAAAATTTATGCAAAAGCATTGTGAGGGTCATTGGTCTGCTACAAAAAGAGTTCTAAAGTACTTGAAGGGAATTCAAAACTTTGGACTCGAGTATACACATGTGGGTGACTTCAGCTTGATTTGATATTCTGATTCAGATTTCGATGGAAATAAAGAAGTTGGGGGTATCTACTTCAAGTTATGTTATGATTTTTGGATCAGGAGTTGTCTCCTGGAGGTCATGCAAACAATCTGTTCCAGTAGATTCCACAACTGAGGCATAATATATGGCAGCAGTTGAAGCAACGAAAGAAATTGTGTGGCTCAGGAAAATTCTGGAAGAATTTCAAGAGAAACAAGTGCATTCAACTCATTTTTTGATTAAAAATACTTTTGCAATAAATATGGCCAAGAACCCAAAGTTCCATGATCGAGTTAAGCACATTAATACAAAACATCATCTAATTCGACATCATGTTGAAGCCAAGACAATCCACCTCCAACACTGTTCCACAAGTGAGCATATTGCAGACATCTTCACCAAAGAACTTGGAAGGGAAAAGTTTGAAAGCTTCAGAATGATGCTTGGACTCAACAACACCCCTTCATATTAAGGGGGGGGAATGTTGACACCTAATTTGAAATGATCGGGATTATTGTAAATATTGTAAATAGTTTTAGTTGTGCATTATAGAAAACCAAGAGACCTTGGAATTAGAATCCCAAGAGTCTCTCCACTCATGTATATATTCATGATCTGACTAATGCAATAAACAATTCATTCATGGAATTACTCCTGGCTTGACATTTAACAAAACCCTAGCAATCCTATCATAGGGGGAACCCCCTTGAGCCAAAGGAGACTAGCTAGAAGTGGCCCCTTCCAAGGTGCATGTTATCACCAAATTGAGACTAATTGTGCTGCTCAACAGTCAATTCAGTGTAACTATTTCAAACCACTTGGGGTTGGAAATTAGCCCTTCCAACCAGAGAAGAATCTCTCAAGAAAATATATGATATTCAATAAACAAGCTTGAAAACGAAAATGACTAACTCTCAAATGTTTTTTGGATCATTTGATGTGTGATGGCTACCATTGGGCATGGAGTCAGTATGAAACTCAATTACATAAAAATATCATTCATGGAAGTTGAGGCATATGAGCTCTTACAAAAATAACTTTGACAACAAATAAGATACATAAAGGAAATTGGACCATAACAATTTATGAATTCCAAGTAATTGTGTGAGTAAGTTCAATTAGCATTGAATAGGTAAAGGAGACAAACACATAAGAGCCCACAAAGAATCTCATCTCTGAACAAAAAATTTCTACAATTGTATATTAACTGAGTAGAAAAAAAATTACAATAGCAGCATTGGTCATAACATCCATCAACCCTCTCTAAATTTGAAACCCCTCTATTTATAGAGTGAAATTCCTTTTATATAGGTCTGCCCCTTGGGCTGGACTCTCGAAACTGATGTAGAGATCTAATCCAAAAATAAATTCATTACAAGGAGAGAAAATAGAGATAATTATGTTGGAAAGAGTTCGTAACCTAAAAGGACTCTATCACTATTAACTTCATTAACAAACTTTAAATAAACCATACATAATGATGCTTATTGAATAAAGAAACTTTTTCTGAAGTGGAAATAACCATGATCAATTGATAAAATGTCATACTAGAATCTAGGCTCCGATGCTCAAAATTTTAGGATGAGTTGTGTGTTGTGAGGTGGAAAAAATGGTGAGCTAGCGGCCATGTCATCTTCTTGTTGAGTGGCCTTCATCAATAGGTGTCCCACCAATACCCATCAACCTCTTCTGATGACTCATATGTTCCCCTAAAAACATTAAGTGCTACAAATAATATCAAAATTCCATCTCGCTATAAACACAGAGCATTTTAAGGCAAGTTCGTAGCGTAGTTTTTGTAGCAGTTTCCTTTTAGCATTTTCTACACTTTTTCTAACTTTGTTTCTTGTTGGAGGGTCTTCATTAAGCAAAATGAAGTAAAGACATGTTGTTACTCACCCCTGTCATGATATATTTTGAAAATTTCACCTCAAAACATTCTTCAGCGAGTTCATAGCGAAAACTCAGCTTTAAGCCTGTAGCTTGCTACAAACTTCCCTGACTTTTCCAAATTTTACAATTTTCACTCTTTACCTCCAAAAAATATGTTCTCAGCTTTGTAACTGATTTGATTGGCCAAAAAAATGTGTCTTACCATCTTTGAAGGGACAGCAGGGTCATCCACTACAACCATCTTCAAACCCTTTTTCTTTAATTCTGTTTGCACCATCTCCATTTGGATTTCTAATTCTTTGACTTGGTCTTGTAGCTTCCACCTCTCTGACTGCAACCACATGTTTCTCCTCAAGGTATGTTTCATCATCATGTGCAGTGGTAATGTTCTTCTCAGCATATTCCTTTGCCTTTCTACAACTTCATCGTAAAAATCAATTTGTTTGCTCACTTCCTTTTTGAAGTCCGTGAGCTCCTTCCTTTCTTGTTTAAAGTCATATAACTCTGGTTTAGCTTCTAAAACTTCTTCTCTGGCTTCCTTAAGTTGTTCTCTTAGAAGCTCCACTTCATATTTTTATTGAACTTTTTCTTTGCCTTTCCTTGTCTTCATCACTTATGCTTCAGCTGGAGATAGCTCTATGATTTCTTCCCTTATTGGTTGCTTCTTCTTTTCTGTTTCTTTATGCAATTTATCAGACTTGCCTCCCTTTGATAGTTGTGACCTAGTGAGTGGCTTCCTAGGTTTAAAGACAAGCCTGAATCTTCACTGAAAAAATCAATCTTCTTTGTTGTAAGACCCTTATTCTTGATTTTTGTTCCTTTAGCCTCTACAAGCTTTACAACAGGGGTTTCTTCAATATCAATTGCTTGCAAGATGTCTTCAAGTTTGTCTTTCCCCTCTGTTTGACGTCGAGTGACTATTCAATGAGCTCTTGTATCAATTTTGAGTTTATTGCTGGTAGGGGTTTGCTGAGGTACCATTGTCTCCTACAACTGATCAATCTCTACCTCCATTGGCTCCACCATGGGCTGCACCTCTACCTCAGGTTCAACCTCTGTTTCAGCTCTTGGTTATTTTTCCTTCTTAGGAGTGTTTGTATTTGACTTAGGTGTCTTTCTTGGAGTGATAACATCTACCTCATACCCACTCAAAAACAAAAAAGTAGCCCAATCCATGTTCAACTTCTTCAACTCCTCCATAACTAACAATTTGATTAAACCATGATGAAAAATAGAAATATCACTACCCTAAGGTTTAACTTGTACCTTATCAGCCATATTTCCTAGACTTCTGAAGAGAAAGAATGGAAGAGCAAGAAGTTGTTTACTTGTGAAATGAAGTAACAGTCTGAAATGATATTGCTAGATCATGTGAAATCAACCTTCACAAGTAAAATATTTTTGGATCATCGTAAGTAGTTTTGAGTAGTTTTCCTTGAGGCAACTCCTTGGTATGCCTGAGATCATGTCAATTCCTATCAAAGTTTTGAAGCTTGAATTTTGTTGCTTTGAACCACTCTTCTCCAGACCTTGGAATCTCAATTTCATGTGCAATGGTCTCAGGAGAAACAGTAAAATTTAAGATGCCCACCTTTGAAGCTATACCAATGAAGTTGACAGCGAAATCCTTGGACACTTGTGCATGGTATCCTTGCAGTTTTTGTAAAAACCTCAAACAACCTGCATCTATGAAAGCTTGTGAAAAGCTAGGGTCTTCTACAACCAACTTCATGTCCATGGGCTCGTATCTGACTACAGAGCCACCTTTGTTTGGATTTTTATGTGAAGCCATACCCTTTAATACAGCATTGGCCAGCTTCAAACTTTGAGACCTGCAAAATTATCTAGGACAGCAAGCACCTTGACAAAGGTAACAGCTTGCCTGAGATAGCAACTAGACAAGAAACAAAAGTGAAGATTGTTAGCAAAAGGATTAAACAGCTTACAAGGATGAAAGGCAAAGTGTTGTTGTTCGAATGAGGTAATGCTAAATTAGGAAAGAAAGATGAAAGGGAAAACGTAATGATGTAGGGTGTGATGATTACCACGCATGCAATATGACACAAGATGACTCATACTTGTAATGTACCATGATGACAAAAGGAGTTCTGACCACTGAAATGATGATAGGATATTGATTACTCCACCGTTAGCATAAAAACCGAAGTTTAAAGCGCTTTCAATTAGTGGGAAGGCAAATTCATTATGGAACTGTCAAGTAAGTCCGTAGCGAAAACAGATTGTTTTACACAGAAAACGCTGCGAACTTAGGAAAAAAGGTGTCAAGTGTCATAAAATAACTCTTTTAACCCATGCAATTGAATTTTTTGAATTTTTACTTTAACAAGGCCTCAATCACATGACCAATGACCATTTAGACCCTCTAAAACCATATACAAAGTTTGATATTTAATGAATTTCATGACCTTAATTCATCTTAATAACCTAACCTGACTCAAAAAGACACACCTAGACCAACCTATTTGTTATTAAGGATAACAGTGCACAAGGTCTTAAACTTTTGGACTTTATCTCAAAAACCACAAGATTTCGTTGTAACACAAAGCTTATCTCTTCTTTTGATAAGCAATGTTTGGACCCTTCAATTTGTTATCTAGTGATGACATTTATGTAGATCCAAAAAAATTATTGGTATTTCCACTTTTCTGTATTTTTATACTAGGTTAATTCTATGAGCACAAATATGTATATCACATAGATTTAAAATCAAAACACAAAACGCCTAGTCCATGTTATACCAATTTTCCTATTGCATTAATTCCATTAATTCAATTCATAGTCTAGTTATCAATGGATAGATGATCATGTTGTGGATAGGACTGAGCGCTTCTAGGCACACTATCCTTTAATACGTTGATTTTGGTTTTGCAAAGCAATTTGGGTCATTGTAAACCAAATCAACAACCTTATTGCAACTTGTCGTTTAATATGTTGATATTGGTTATGCAAAGCGATTTGGTTCATTGTAAACCAAATCAACAACCTTATTGCAATAAGGTTGTTCATTTGGTTTACAATGACCCAAATCACTTTGGGTAACCAATATCAACATATAAACCAACATATTAAACAACAATGTGTGTATGTGCCTAATCTTTAATTTTTTGATTTATGTCGGTGTAAACCAAATCAACAATCTTTAATATGTTGATTTATGTCAGTGTAAACCAAATCAACTTCTTTACAAGTGCTCAATCCTATTTGCAACCTAGTCATCTATCAATTGATAGTCATAATAAGAATTTGGCTTGCATCTGAAAGCATTCACACTATATTTGAAATATGAGAAATTATTGTAAAAGCCAAGCAACACCCAATGAAAACTCTAGAACCATTGTAGAGTTTTGTGTTACAAGTTGAGCACCATAAAACCCTCATGAAGATTGGTAAAGTTTTGTCCTTTCTTTGATGGTTTTTATAAAGGAAATAATGCCTAACATCATCCAAGGACCAAGAGGGGTCCTCCACAATTCCACATAGTTCTGACCAAAGGGTGGGGAGTCGTTGTGGCATCCAGCTAGAGTAGGGCATGGTCCCTTCCATCGAGAAGGCAAGTTGTCACATATCAAAGCTCTCCCATCCCATGTAGTAGCCCATTTTCCTTGTTCACTGGGATTAACTATTATTTTTTACAATATGTTTATGTTGAACACAAGAAAACAAAAACTATTATACTCAAGATTTTGCCTTGTTCACTGGAGTTAACTATTATTTTTTACAAGATGTTTATGTTCAACGCAAGCAAACGAAAACTATTATACTCGAGATTTTCAATGGGGCAGAAACCAATCATCAAGCTACAGAGGTCATCTTTCAGCGAAAAAGCCACAAGTTGTAGGTATCTATTCCACTAAAGTCACACAAGACTTAACTTGCACCCACCTCTATTGCAACCATTAGTGTACAACCATCACGAGCACAAGAATGAGCATGTCCATGGAGCTCAACCATTTTGATTGTGTTATTTTTTACTTCTTCATGCTATAGTTTGGCCATATTCTCATATAGGTAGACTTTACGTGTGTTGGTGAACATGTTTTTTCTTTAGTGCAGTTAGCTTGTCCTACAGAACTTTAAATCTGATGGTTAGTTTTTTGTAGCAAGCACCATGCCTCCCCTACTACTATAGCATACCATCTGAACTTATAATGTTATTGAGGAAGTTGTGGGTTTAGTTAGACCTCTAAAAATGTTGCCAAAGCCAAACTGAACCAGTTGAACCAGTTGGTCCAACCATTTTAAGCACCAAATCACTCTAACCAGTGGCACCAAACCAAAAAAAAGTCAGTTCAATGCAAAATCAGCCTCTTTTCACTAAACTCACTGGTGTCATTCAAACTCGCCTGCTCTGTATGAATTTGTACAACATGACTAAAGACCCATAATACTCAAATTTGTTTTAAAAACATTAATTTATAAGTGGAACAGCCTAAGCATTATCCTTTTACTTAAATTTTTAACATTACCATTAATTGTTTCAAGATGTTTGATAGTAGTTCCAACTTCACTAGATTTCATATGGAAAAAGTTGAATTTTAAATCCCATTCAAAATTCAGCAAACTTGATAATTTCCAAGATTTCTAGATTGGCGAGATTGCAATGTTCCCATTGGACTCTATCATGCATGAAGGTATGGAACTAGAATTTAATCAAGAGCACCAAGCCCACTATGTAACTCAATGTTAATGGTATTGATTGTCGAACTCCTCTATCATGGCACTAATAAAAATGTATCCTTCAATCTAGCAAAATCACTAATTTGGCATGATAAGCTTTTTCTATCTTATTTAATGCTTAGAAGATTATATTGATAATGATAATCCCAATATAGACAATGATTTTGTAAGACACGCAACACATAAATTGGAAACAAACTTCAACAATATATTAACGAATGTCTCAAGGAATGATGTACAATGTGTACATATACCAGCCTAGATCCATCTAACACTGGATCTATCATGCGCCGAGAGGGATCAAATCTCTCGAGGTGCAAACCTATTTTTTGAGTGCAAAACTTCAAGAAAGGTTTGCACCTCGAGAGATTTGATCCCTCTCGGCACATGATAGATCCAGAGTTAGATGGATCTAGGCTGGTTCCAGTCGGAGGCATCAACGTCACATTTTTCAAATTATTAAATTTTTTGTATATTTTTGAGATGTAAGATGGATCTAAGCTGGTTTCAGTCGTGTGATGCCAAGGAAAATCTATCAAAGGTATGATTAATTTTATCAGTAATATGTAAATATATCAAATATTAATATAATCATTTTAAATATGCTAAATATTTCTGAGATTAACTTGGTCATTTTAATTTTAAATTTTCTTAGTTACCTCAGTTCGTTGAGATGATAATTATTGTTAATAACTATAATAATGAAAAATGATGAAATATTTTTTTTAAATGCAAAGTGACAATAATAGTGTTGAAAGTTAGAAAATGTGAACAATAAGAACATACTCATGTTACAATCAAACTCAAACTATTTTCTTCTACTATTCTTATTTCCTCCCTCGTTAGTTTTGTTATCTTTTCATATCGATTATATGAAAAAGAAAATTTAAATCGTAAACCGTTTAAATCTTTAGCTCGATCTGTTGTAGTAAACATGATACCTTGTCTCTCTTGCTCTCCAATATTAATAGCTTAAATTACTATAACACAAAAATCAATCTACATTGTTAAAAACTTTTTGTGTTTACACTAAAATCAATGCATATTGTTAATCCAATCACTTTAATATTAATGTACCGTCATATATCCAATTACATCAAATCATAAATCAACATATACATTGAAATCAATGCATTTAATGCAAGCAATCAAATAAGATTAGAAAATAACTTCTACATTGAAATCAATGCACCCAATGCAATCAATCAAATAAGATTAGAAACCAACATCTACACTGAAATCAATGCATTTACTCAAAGCAATCAAATAGGATTAGAAATCGCCATCTACACTGAAATCAATGCATTTAGCGCAAAAAATCAAATAGTATTAGGAATAATCTATATTGAAATCAATGCATCTAGTGCAAGCAATCAAATATAATTATAAATCGACGTCTAAATTGAAATCAACACATCTAGTGCAAGCAATCAAATAGTATTAGGAATCATCACCTACACCGAAATCAATGCATCTAGTGCAAGTAATCATATATCATTAGAAATAAATATCTACACTAAAATCGATGCATCTAGTGCAAATAATCAAATAGGATTATAAATCACCATCTCCACTTAAATCAATCCATCTAGTGCAAGAAATATTCTTCCCTCTCTCCACCCTCCATCCATATCTATATCCCCATCCATCTCTTTTTTCTTGTCTCTATCTCACCCCCCTAAACACACATGCTCTCGCACTCCATATATATCATTCTCTTTGTCGATCACCCTCTCTCCCCATCTCTCTCTTCTTCCCTCTCTTCCCCTTCTCTCCCTCTCCCCCGCTAATATCTCTCTTTCCTCCTTTTGTCCTCTCTCTCTCTCTCTCTCCATATTCCTTATCACTCACTCCCTCTCTCTCTAGGAACCAACATCTACACTGAAATCAATGCATTTACTCAAAGAAATCAAATAGGATTAGAAATCGCCATCTACACTGAAATCAATGAATTTAGTGCAAACAATCAAATAGGATTAGAAATCATCTACATTGAAATTAAGTCATCCAATGCAAGTAATCAAATATAATTATAAATTGACATCTACATTGAAATCAACACATTCAGTGCAAGAAATCAAATTGTATTAGAAATCACCACCTACACTGAAATCAATGCATCTAGTGCAAGTAATCAAATATCATTAGCAATAAAATATCTACACTGAAATCGATGCATCTAGTGCAAATAATCAAATAGGATTAGAAATCACCATCTCCACTTATATCAATCCATCTAGTACGAGAAATATTCCTCCCTCTCTCCACCCTCCATCCATATCTATATCCCCCTCCATCTATTCTTTTTTGTCTCTCTATCTCACCCCCCTAAACACACGCGCTCTCGTACACCATATATATCAATCTCTTTTTCAATCACCCCCTCTCCCCATCTCTCTCTTCTTCCCTCTCTTCACCTTCCACCTATATCTCTATCTTCCCCTTCTCTCTATCTCCCCCATTAATATCTCTCTTTCCTTCTTTTGTCCTCTCTCCCTCTCTCTCCATCTTCCTTATCTCTCTCTCTCTCTAGAAACCAACATCTACACTAAAATCAATGCATTTACTCAAATAAATCCAATAGGATTAGAAATTACCATCTACACTGAAATCAATGCATTTAGTGCAAACAATAAAATAGGATTAGAAATCATCTACATTGAAACCAATTCATCTAGTGCAAGTAATCAAATATAATTATAAATCGAAATCTAAATTGAAATAAAAAAATTCAGTGCAAGCAATCAAATTGTATTAGAAATCACCACATACACTGAAATCAATGCAAGTAATCAAATATCATTAGAAATAAATATCTACACTAAAATCGATGCATATAGTACAAATAATCAAATAGGATTATAAATCACCATCTCCACTTATATCAATCCATCTAGTGTGAGAAATATTCTTCCCTCTCTCCACCCTCCATCCATATCTATATCCCCCTCCATCTCTTATTTTTTGTCTCTCTATCTCACCCTCCTAAACACACACATATATCAATCTCTTTTTCAATCCCCTCCTCTCCCCATCTCTCTCTTCTTCCCTCTTTTCACCTTCCATCTATATCTCTTCTCTCTCTCTCTCTCTCTCCACCTTTCTCTCTCTATTTCTTTCTTCTTACCCCTCTCCTCCTCCCCCTCCAAGTCCATCTCTCTTTCCCTCCCTCTCTCCACTCTCGCACATCCTCTCTCTTCCTTCCTCTTTTTCCCTTTCTCTCCCATCTCTCTCTCTCCCTCTCTCTCTCTCTTCATCCACCAACTATGTTACTATATCCCTCCCTCTCTCCCTATATCTCCTTCTCCCCCCTTATCTCCATCTCTCCTTATTTGTCTCTTTATCTCAGCCCCAAACATACATGCTCTCTCTCTGTCTCTCCCTTGTCACTCATTCTCTCTCTCCACTTCTCACTCTCTATATTTCTTATTTCCTACAACTCTCCCCCTCCAACTCCATCTCTCTTATCAATCCCTCTCTCCTCCTCTCTCTCAAGTCCTCTCTCTCGTCCTTCCTCTCTCTCTCTCCCCTAAATCCCTTTCTCTTCCCCGATCTCTCTCTCTCTCTCTCTCTCTCCAATACTCTCTCTTCCCCCATCACTCTCCTCCTCTCTCTCATCCTTCCTCTCTCTCCCTTTCTCTCCCACCTCTCTCTCTCTCTTTTCCCTCCAATCCTCTCTCTTCCCCCATCCCTTTTTTTCTCTCTCTCTTTCCACCCCTCTCTCTCTCCAATTACATTACTATATCCCTCCCTCTCTCCTTCTCACTTCTTCTCTCCCCCTTCTTTCCATACCTCTTACTTTGTCTCTTTATCTCACCCCTAAACATACACACTCTCTCTCCATCTCTCCCTTATAACTCTCTCTCTCTCTCTTTCTTCTTAGTTATGTAAACTAATGAACATAAATATTTGTAAATATAAAGCAGATTATGGAGTCAATATGAAAAGAGGTTTTATTTACTTAACATGCCTCTATTTTATTTATATTTTTATTTATTTACCATACCCCTTTTCTTTACTATGGTATTTGGCCCATAGGCTTGTTATATAATTACATTTTTATTTATAATCCTATTTGATATATTGTTATTTATTTACCTTACCTCTTTATGCCTCTTTTATATGTATTTATTTACCATACCTCTTTATATATATTTTATATTTATTTATTTATTTATCATACTTTTTTATACCTCTTTTATATTTATTTATTTACCCATGGTATTTCGCCCATGGTATCAATATTAATTTGTCCCATGGTATTCGTCCCATAGGCTTCATCTAAATAAAACCTCTTTTTAAAGTTTTTTTAAATATAAAAAGGTTTATGGAATAAATATAAAAAGAATTTTTATTCATTTACCATACATCTAGTTTATATATTTTTTTATTTATTTACCATAGCTCTGGAGTAAGTATAAATTCATTTTACAAATATTTAATTAAAAGAAATATTAAAAGATTTTGGATTTTGATTGTTTATGTTGAATTAACTCTTTTCCTTTGATTTAGGAAATGGTATTGACTTTAGTAAAGAGTAAATATGTTTAAAATTTTACTTAATTTGGAAATTCAATGTGGTAATTTTTTTTGTTAAAGGTAAATTTATGATCCATTCAAATTCAGGTATATAATTTAATATCCATTCAAATTATATAAATAATACATAATTGTATTAGAAATTGATATATGTTATAGTACACTGCGATTTTTATTTTTATTTTTATTTTTTAATTTAAAAATTAAGCGGACATTTTGTATGAGGACGTGACATACCTGACATCGGGGTCATATTGGGCTGTAGATGTGTAGATGCACCTCTCGGCGCAATTAATAATCCGTTAGTTTATAGGCATGGCAAAAAAAACATTTTTAATGATAAATTTATATCAAGGGGTAATAATCACAATATGAATACAGAAGCTATCGATGAATAATGGGTGTCTCATAAACATATTATTAACTCTCATTTGATA